>JACGDI010005343.1:363432-375886 GCA_014898725.1 Jacaranda copaia | reverse complement strand
GGAGCTTGGGTTCAACTGGCAAGCCTACTGCTACCCAGTGAAGTCCCTCTCACTCCTAGACTAAGTTAAATCTAACTAACAATAATAGTAGCAGTAACAGTAAATCTAGTTATCAATGTTGTTCATCATATTTAATTGCTAGTTTAAAGATATTATTAAATAAAAACAAAAGCATAAAAGAACATGCTTTCTTGTATCATGAAACAAAATAGGATAATTTTTATGCACAGTGGAACATAATTATAGTGCAGTATAAGTTGAAAACAAGTCATGAGCAAATTACAATACAGCATATATCTTCCTGAATTTTGAAACATAATATTATATAGTATTTATAGGCTTATGCACTCGCTATGCTTTGTGTTCATCTAATCAATGCTCTCCCATGGCTAACTTGAATAACCTACTAAGTAATGATAATAATTAAATCAATTTCATCTAATGTACACTTCCACAAAGGCTTAAACTTTCCCGCTCATTCTAGAATACCCATTGCCCATACAACACTTTTTATGATGAATGCTTAGAATGGCCTAAATACTTGTGTAATTCTTCATAAATTTAATGTAACAAATCCTACTGGAAACGATACTAGTTATCCTCATTAGAAGTACTCATGTAGCATTTAAGATTAGAGAAATATAATTAACTTAGCCACTAGTTTCTGAAATCAGAATTGTCCTAGGCCACAATTTCGCAATAGTGAATTTTCATGACTTTCAATAACTAAAATAAATAATATAAGGTTCTAATATTTGTGTATTATTTTTCTAAAACAATTTCAAGTTATCATAAAAATTGAAAAAAATCATAACACTTCCATTATCATGGTAATAAATCTCTCAAGTTAAAAACAGTCCAAACCCGACATATGCTCAGGCAATTAAATTTAATGACTTTTAGAAAAATAACCACAAGGACTGAGTTTATAAAAATTTCCAATAATTTTAATAACACATCAAAGTTTCTTAGTAAAATTTATCATTTTAAAATACTATCGTTTAGATGGATAAAAAAAAAATTCTAAGCTGAACTTGTACAAACTCGCCACTTAGTCTAATAGAGTATATTTTTGGATTTCTATAAAATTCAATAATGATAGTTAGGATCTAAAATTTTCTCACAATGTTGTAGACACATTAAAGTTTACTCAAAAAAATTTTTGAAGTAAAACTAACAAAATTTGACCCACGAACTAATGTAAAACTTTTAATCCTAGAATTCTAAAAGCTGAAACTTTATAGCAGCAATTTCAGCTTAATTTACAAAAAGAATTTTAACATTGAGCAACTCACTAGAATTGTAGCCCAAATAGTACACTTATATTTGTTCTTATGGGTCACATATCATGCAAGTTTGAAACTATGTAGTGTGGAGAATAATAGAAGATTGACAAAAAAATTTGTTTTCCCAATTGCTACGCAGCAAATATGTGTAGCAAATATCACAAGAAATCTTACAGCCTGTTTGGTTTTGTTTTCTGTGCCCATTTTTAATTTTTGCTGAAAATAAAAATATAGAGCAATCAACTTTTCCCTATTTTTATAGACATTTTCATTCTCAAAATATTTTTTCAAACACACTCTTACACTTGCTTTTTATTTTTACTTTTCATTTTCTCCTACCCACATGTGCGCAACTTTTAATACAAAAATACTATATTTTCCAAATACAACTTATTTTTAATACTACATAATCATTATATTTTAAACAAAATCTCCAAGCAATATTTTATTTTCAAAAACACATTTATAACTAATTTTTCACTACTCTTTTTCACCAGAAAATGAAAATGCCTCCAGAAAACAAAACTATATGGCCCCTTAGAAGCTAATAGTCAAGTCCCATCACAATAACACTATAAATTAACATTTTCTATCTAAACTAAGCACTAGGTTGTTTGACACATCCAATTCAAGAAGTATACCAATTAAAAATTCCAAACTTTACCTTGATATTTGGCTTGAGAAAGATTGCAACCGGTAGCCCCTCTATCTTCTCGCCCTCCCCCACTTTGTTGATTGTTTAATATGTTTAGGGTTTGATTTGAAGTATTATCTATATGAAAGAAATGGTTTAGTTCATGGAGGACTCTAACTATACTCTTTCTGGGACTAGGATAGTTGCTTGCTGATTATTCTAATTACATAAATTTAACAATTTCTATAATTAATAACTCATACTCCTAGTAATATTATAATCAAATCGAGAAGAGTAAAATTTACTATGACTAAAAATCAAAGATTTATTATTGATATAAAATTAAGATAGAATATGATAGTTATCGTTATATTACTAGGAGGGAATTTAAATTTTTATTTTTTAATTTTCAACATATGACTATATTTTTAAAAGAATGGTGTTTTAAGCCTTACTACATCTTTAATTGATATATTAAATACAATATAATATATACAATAGAGTAATCAATTAAATACGATACAAAATTCTAGTTATTAGAAATAAAGGATTCAAATTTGCGCATTGGGTAGTTAGCATGAGTACAGCTAAAACATTCAGAACTTTCATCATACGACTGCCACAATTTAGGCCATCAATTTTCGATGTACCGGAACACACCTCCATTTGAATGGCTCAAGCTTAACACAATGGTGCATCACGAGGAAACCTTGGAATTTCAAGTGCGGAAGGAATCCTCATCAGGATTAATTCACATGGCACATTGTATTTGCAAACTATAGCTTAATTTCTTGGAGTGGCCACTCTCATAGAAACGAAACTTCATGGTATTTTACATGGCCCTTAGTTTTGTATAGAGAAACAGCTCAGTAAAATTTAGATTTAATTCGATACAAAAGTTGGTTATACATCTCACTAATACTCCAGGAATTGGATCTTGGAACCTGCAACGTGTGCGCATGAGCATCCATCATCTTCTTCAACATCTCGCAGTTAAAATCATGGATGAAACTTGGAGAGGGGATCTACTTGCCAACACGGCTTGCGGCCAATGAGGCTCTCAACATCTATATGGGGCACAACATAAACTTCAAGGATCAATTTGACTAGACAAATGGAGGTTAACATCCTTAGACTTATGTAATACTCGTTCCTTCACACTCTCGTAAATTTAATCATTTGCAAGAAGCTAGTAGGGTTCATGGCTAACCCTTGTGATACTCTTTCCTTTGCACTCTGGTAGGGATCCATGCCTAACCCTCTACCCCATGTTGGCAGTTTTTGCTCCAAAAAATATTATGTTTGGTTTTCGAAAATTTAATCAAGAAAATATTAGAAAATATAGTTTTATTTTAATATCAATATCTTATAATTTATTTTCTAATTTTTTCATTAAAATTTAAAATTTAAAATATAGCATAAATGAATGACTTTATTGCCAATTGAAAGTGGCAAGTGATCAATGATTCTGCTCCCTTGCATTGGATGCATGTGATTGTGATATGCATGTACACAAAAATAACAATCATTGATGGACTCTCCTTCCCATGATAACTCACATTCAAATATTATTTTCATTATTTTAACATTGTCGGCGCCACTGCCTTTATTTATTTATTTATTTTTAATGTTATTAGTTATAATAATGAATTTGATACATATAATTTCACAAACAAGTCCATATTCAGGTCTTGCTACAAAATCGAATTGATACATATGAACTGATTCGTCCAGTTCTATTTTAAGAATTCTGTAATGACTGACATATTAATTTAATTAAGTTATTATTCATATATTCAAAAAAATTATTCTTATTTATATGGTGGTACCTTACGAAAATTTTAATTTTGAGTTTATGTTATATTTGTGAAAATTCATGTACCTATTTAGTCTTAATGACAAAACGCAAGTTTTAAAATGATTTGGCTCGAATGCTAAGTTATAAAGATTTAATAAATATCTTTTCATATGTTATGCAGCAAAAGTTTTAGAATAGAACCCATTTTATAATTCTTATACAATTTCGTAGAAGTACTATAATTTATCTTCATATTTGATCTTTTATTTTCTAGCTAAATGAGGTTCTTGACCCCATTTTTAATTTATTTTAAAGATTTAGGTGATCAAGATAATAAAATGTATTATTGTTTTTTTTTTATACACACACTAAAAATTTATTAGGTTCCAACTCCCAATTTCATATTATAAACTAACAAAATGCGCTATATAAACTCATTGGCTCACTAATAATACATCTAAAATTTTTATTACTCTATTTTTATGTTTAAGAATATAAATTAATTGTGCTAAATCAAATAAAGCATTCTTCATGACTGATTAATGTTTTTTTATCAAATTAGAAATAGTTAATTTGTATATTTGGAACGAATAATTCAAATAAACTTTAATGACGAGACAAATAACAATCTTAGTTCAAGTATTTTAGTATTATTTTTATATGTGTTTTATTATTTTTAACTAAGTGAGTTGACTTCGATAAGCTGAACAAGAATTGTTTTGAGCATCTCAATACTTTTGCATACGTTTTTGTTATTATTTAAGTAGTTAAGTGGAGCTTTAAATATATTTCGAATTTTATGCAATAAAAAATATTTTTAAATTAGATTTATTATTTTTCACGAACTCAGTTCCAGTGAATTTACAATGATTGAGTTAAGCCAAACATCAAATAGCCTGATTGGCTTATGCGACAGTAATATCAGTTCATCATAGGCCAATTAGAACTCCATTTTTATTTTCAAACTAACATTTTTCTTTACAAAATAGAAGGAAGGAATCAAGGGAATGCTAAAATAAAAATCAAAACCCAAAATTATCGTTTATCTAAAAGTAACGATATTAACATTTCCATTTTACTTTAAGTGTTTCACTTTTTAAACTATAATCCTTTCAAAAACAAAATCACCCCTAAAATGGGAGTTTACCAATTTTATTAATTTAATTTTCTTTTAAGAAAATTTACCGAGTAATTGAAAAATAAAATAATATTTCAAGCAGTTTGATTTCAATACCTTTAGTTTTTTAATGAGTAGTAAAGCATAATTTTGAAGCATCCATTTGATGTTCTTTTTTCGGAAAAAGCAATAATAATAATTGGAGGATTAAATAAGTTTCTTCAAAGAAATAATTAAAAATATTGAAGTACCAACACACAAATATATATTTTGAAAGAAATATCCATGATCTAAATTTTAAGTCGAAATTATTTCTTGCAATTCATGATGCGTGATTCCATTTTTTTTTTTTTTAATTTTTTGACTTTTTTGGTTAAAGAAAAAAAATTGTTAGTTACTCTTGTTCTTCTAGATCGCTGAAAGAATTATTATTAAAAACTATAAAGTTTACGTATATTTGAATGATTAACTAATGCAAAACTCGTCATCAGAATAAAATTGTTAATAAAGCACACGAAATAAAATGTGAAGATCCAACACAGCAACTCCTTTGTTTCCTTTTCTCGGCTCCCAAAAAAAAACATGAAAAAGAAAAGAAAAAAATGAAGAGCAAAAGCCAATTACAATTTGGCAGTGCCCGCCAGACACGGTCGGCTATTGGATGTTTTCCTGCTCCCTAAACCAGTTACCGCAGCACGAGACGTCAGTCTCCACGTGGCCACTCTGCCACGTTGGCTCCTTGGGACCCTGATGTAGACATCCACGTGGACTCTCGGATGCTGCTCCGGAGACGTCAGGCCCCCCGTCACCGTCGCATTCACATCTCTGTCCCCTCTTCGAGTCCGACCGTGGTCTTCATTCATCCTCCCAATTAATTACTCTTACAACTGCCTCAACGCCTCCTTATATATATATATATATATATACTTTATATATGAAATTAATTTTAGTGTGCCAAAAACTGTTCGATAGTACGTGAATCTAGAATTCTTTTTATTCATTTATTTCTTTATTTATATATATACATACAAATTAAATTTTATTAAAATTCAATTTTTTAATCTTTTTTATTATGTGAAGACTTAATGGCCACGAACCACTCGACCAAGACATAAATTTAAGTTGGGTTTTAAGATTTAACATTGGGCCCTACAACATTAATAAGGACAACACATATTCTACGCATGTATTAATTGAAGAGACGGAGAGCAACACATGAAAAGGTCTAGAAGCAAAATGTTTAATTACTATTTCCTTTATAATTTCAATTTAAAATTTAATTTCCATGTCCATCTTTGTTTCGAAGCAAAGTTCTGGCTTGAACATGAAAATGTATTAATGGTAAACCTTTTAGTATCACAATTAATAATCACTTCATCTCCATACCATACGGTCACCTTGAAAAATTTTGCTATTTACTCATGACTTGGATCTACATTGAGATTTTATTATATGAGATTTTAAAATAAAATATTAGGATTTGCTAAACTTTTTTAGACAAAGTAAGAAGAATCCTACTTATTTTCAAAATTTTAGCAACTTCTTTAAATTAAATTATTTTATTTACAATTGTTATTATTAATATTTTAAAATTTTATTTTATTCAGACACTTCAATAACTTATTTAAAAAATAAGATCTAGGATCTTATTAGCTTTAAAAGTAGGGCAAAATGCATTTCACCCCCTTATAAAAGTGCTTAATTAATTGAAAACTCTCTATATTTTTCTAATTGGCATAAACTCCCTTCTATTTCTGAGCAACTTGCGTAACAAGGTCTCTGCAGTAGGTTGGTGGGAGTACCCACACTAGATATGCCATTTTTCTTACTTTTGAAGCTATTTGATACCATAAAAAGACCTATTTGCACTTCTATTAAAATAAAAAGAAATGTCATCCATTTTCCCTCAATTTGACTGCTAAATAGAAATGAAAAGAAATTCATTCATTTTTCCTCAATTTGACTATTTTTGGTGGAGAATTGCCGCAACTCATCTTCAACAACTCATTGAAGAAATAAGAATGCAACAAGCTATGTTTTTAATTATTTTATTGATTAAAAAAATTGTGCTTAAGTGTCAAATTGACAATTCTGATAATTTAAGAGATGCACACTAACTTGAACTCAAGTTTTTTTCCTCCATTGTATTAGATATCATGTCATATTCTTACAAACCTCCCACTAACTTATATTTTGAAAAAATATGAGTTTTCCATTAATCTACAAATAGAACAAAACAAATTCAATAATTTGTACATTGGAATTCAAAACAAAGCACAAATTCAAAACAACACAACATTAATGTCGCAAAATATCATAGAGGACACTTTGCATTTAAACCCATGAATTGTGTACTTAAACTAATATAATTATCAACAACAACAAAAATGCATCTTAAATATAAAATGAAAAATATAGTCTAAAAGAGGATGAAATAGCATATTACGTCACAATTATGTCCGATTTAGTGTCCAACGGTCTCAAAACACAAAAATGGCATATGAATGGTATACCACAAAATCATCAAATATGAGATAGGAAATGAGAAATAGGGCTCAAATTTGGGGTAGAAGGAGGTTTATGGGTGTTTTTTCGTTGTTTGAGAGAGAGATTGGTTGAAAATATTCAGTTGGGAAAGAGAAAGCCTCACCCTCGACATATATTGGAGGATATTTTGGTGGTTTGGATTTGATAAATTTGAAAATCATTTAAAAGAATTGGGGTGAGTGTGCAATGTTTTGTTCAAAAATGCAAGGGAATTATATGTAATTCATCAAGTTAATTTGTTAAATTGCTATGAGAATAAAAATAACTCTTCGAAAGAGCCTGTATGGCTGGTTCAAGTCCAATACTAGCGTGTGACTTTTTGTCGTGTGTAGTCCAATTCCTGTATTAGTCTTTGCCTTTTGCTTGATAAGTTCTAATCATACCTTTTAATCTGATAAAACGTGGAAAGGTAATAGTCCGTAATTAATGTGCTCTAGCTTAGAGAATATGGTGTCTTTTAAATGACGGGCTGTATATCTTACCTATTCGATTCTCTTTATCTAAAACTTCTGGTTAATTTCATTTTTTCACAAATGTTTTATTTTCTAAAAAAAAAATTTTTGAGCCAAAACATTCCCGCAATTAAAATAGTGGTACAACATAACTAACTTTCAACATTTATCTAAAACATTATGCTGTATAAGTATTAATGTGTATAAATAAATCTTTTAAAATTTATAACAAATTGATAGAGATAGACGTAAGAGTGTAAAGAAATAAAGGTCATGCATATCAATTATTGTGTTGCAATTTAACTATCTGATCTGTACGCTATGTTATTGAAAGAAAGGGAAAAAAAAAAGGAGGAACAATTTTATTTTTATAAAAAGTGTAAAGAGATATTTGAGACTTTTTTCTTAATAATGTTTTAAAAAATTAAAATTTTAATCTATTTATTTATCTGTCATTCGTATATTTTCTAAAATAAGTGGAAAAGGCTCTTTCTAGACCACACGCATTGTTAATTGTATGTCCCACATGTTGTTAAATGTATTAAAAGTTTTATAAATTTTATATAGAAAGTAAATTGTTGAATAGAGATTTTTTTTTTTTTAAAGAAACGACATCCATTCGAATTGAATACGAAACATCTCATATAATAGGCGAGACTAATGCTACTTGGGCTACAAGTTAGTAAGCTTGAACAGAGATATTAAATGCATTACATTTGACAGGATATTCAACACATATCCAATAAAATAGAATAATTCTTTGGAGTGCTTGTACATCGAAAACAAAGCAAACAGAACACTGTAGACTGTTGAAACATGTTACTCTGGCAGCAGAAAGTTGAATCCGGTAATATGAACTTCCAGCAAAGTTCCAGGGCGCATTTTTTTTCTAAGGAACTGCATCTAATCATGTGCCGCTGCCATCAAAAAGCATCTTTACAAGTTAAGCTGCCATCTACTACTGTCAGTAATGGTTTTTCAGATGTCTTAAGATCAATATGAATTGGTTAATAAGTGATAATAACAATTAAAAAGGTAGTTAGTCTAACCTGCAACTTGATTTAAATTGCAATATAAACATAACATGTACGGTGCAACATCTCCAGTTATTTTGTACCAGTTAGAAAATTGACACAATTAATCTACTTCCTTCAAGGTTCAGTTATAAATGCCTATTCATTCAACATTTTGTTAAGTTTTTTTCTCTTGTACGTTCATTTTAATTCTTGTACTTGTCTGATTGTCTCAATACACATAATTGATTTGTTTGTTGGAAATGTTTAGTTCGGAAAGCTCCCAACTCTCGAGGTGACTTGTTAGTATTAATTGTAGGTAATATAATCAAACACAGTTAAGTACAAGGAAAGGTTAGCTAAACGAAGCCAGCTAAGGAACAAGAGTTGGGGAAGAACAAGAGACCAAAATTCACTCTCTAAAAGGAGGAAGAATATTATAAAAAGTTTCGACCTCATAACTGTATCATTGCAAAGGAATTCTCACTAAGAGAGTATTTGGGTGAATTTGTAAGCTGCTTGAACGCTTAAAACATCTTATAAGATATTTGAAAATTTAAAAGATATCAAAAAGTGTCGGATAAATTTCATTAAGAAAGCGCTTGTAAGCTTTTAAAATAAGATCTTAAGATGTTAGGAACTTCAGGAGCTTATAAGTTTATTTTAGAAAAGTAAAGAGTTCTTAAATTTATTTTTAAAATTTTAATAAGTTCTCTTTATCTTAATCATATTCAATATAAAATTATCATTGTTAACATTTATATACTTAAAATCTTATTTATTTAATTACTTTAAGAACTTATTTTTTTTTAAAAAAATTAACATTTTATAAGTTCTAAAAACAACTTATAAAATGTAGAGATTTATCAAACTTTTAAATAAATTTAGCCAAATTCTCTCTGAGCATATCACCAAATATCAACTCAATAGTGTACGGGTATTTAATTTGCCTTTTATGCCAACTTATCGGTGGAAAGGATTGAAAACTTAACCCGAAGTTGGATTAACAGATTAGGTAATGATATAATTAACAGATTAACGTACCAGCTACTTGGCACATGCGCGTATATCACACTGGTTTTCAGCCTAGGAATGAAATGGGCCAATTTATTGATCACCATACAATTTATACTGAACATGTTCATACTGTGTGGGGTACCACTTATTTCTCGTTCCTTGTTTGCTGGGGACTATGAACAGACAGGAAAATTACACACCTGTACCCTGCGGTGGGGATGGGAAGAGAGAGAGACAGAGAGGGAGAGCGCACCAGTCCACACTATCTTTTCATTTCCAACAGGTTGTCTTGTTGGGATTATATTCTTGCAAATTTTCCGGTTTCCACAAAATGGAGCTAGCCCTCATTCTCGTGCAACACTTCTGTTTTCGTTCCCAACAACAATGACTTGAAACTCCATTAAGGCATTAATTAAAACATCTCAAGAATTCCAAGTAATTATTCTATTGCAATTTTCAAAGGAGAAAATCCAATTTTGTATAAACAAAAGAAGAAGGCAGAAAAGGATGCAAGTATGAACAGCATTTAATATGAGGCCACATTTTTCTGAAAAACTAACAATTCGGGGCCCTCCTGCTTTATACATTTTTTTTGTTTTTTTGTATGCAGTCTACATAATATACAAGAAATTAAAGAGCGTCAGCTTCCTTGTAGTCTACAGACATAGCATTTAAGTTGTTCAAGAGGAATCAGAAACTTAAAGAAGATCCACATTTCATACCTGATTCATTTAAGAGAATTCCAAACCTGTTCATTTTTGTTTTTCAAATCCTTGTTCTTCTGTCCCAAAAGAAGCACTTCTCATAATGAGGTCGTCCTGGACGCTGGTATCTCTGCTGCTTGTATCAGTTCTGATTCATGAAGCCCAAGGTATGTCAGCAAAAAGTGGTCATTTGTAAACTACTTTAATAACAAAATTATTTTTTTTATTAACAATAATTAATTAATGTTGCTAATTACTTCTTGAAGGTATACGCGTGAGAAAAGGAACTCCACCAGATAGACAGCAAAAGATCCATGTAAGTATACAGTACTTTGACTGAATTCTGAGGGATTCCAAAATTTGCTCCTGTATAACTTTGGAAAATTTTTTATATTCCTACGCAACAGAAAATTCTCCAAGAGAAAAGAAGTAATGATGGTGTTGAAGAGGTTAATCCGTGCAAAGCCAAGCATTGTCGTTCAGGTAAGAAGAAGAGAAAAACTGTGAAAAAAGTCCCAAAGCATTCCCACCGTTAGTTATCAAGAATCTATCAAGATTACCATAGATAAGGAAAAACATTAAAATGAAATTTGTTCCTCACTTCAAATACTTTATTTTTATGAGCCTTCTCATTTTGAATTTCTTCTACTTTTCCGAACGTAGCATAAATGAAACACTAACTTAAAAATGGTCCCAGGCATCCTTAAATATTGTTTTTCTTTTCCTTCGTGTATGAATTGTGGTCTTTATCTTCTGTTTGCAGGAAGGGTTAGAAAACTAGTTATGACTCCAACTTCTAGCACTACCACCGCCACTAAGGTTGGCCACAATTTACAAACTTACATAAGCTGAAAACATAAAACAACGCTTTTGGATTATGCTTGAAGTTATAATATTACCTTCTTTTCTTTTTCTTTTTTTTTAACATAATTTTTGGGGTTTGTGTATAGACTCACAAGAAGGAAGAAAATAAAGCTCATGATCCCAAATTGGAGGGCTCTTCAAGTAATGAAAAATTTGCAAGGAATGAAGAAAATTTCTTGATAAATTCATCCTCCACAACTGAGCAACGGCAGCCTGCCCGGAAGACCTATCCGGATATATTAGACTTAGCTGGAATGGACTACTCTCAGGCAAGAAGAAAACCTCCTATACACAATTAAGGTTTGTAAGGAAGTCTACATGCTTCGAATAGAGAAATTCAAAAGAAAAGGCCATAAGAACAGGAGGAGAAGAATAAGATTAGTGTTTTATAAAGGGACATATATTTATCTATATAAGTGTTGGACAGCATCATATTGGTATAATATGGCACCAATTTTTTGGATTAGAAAGATTTTGTACAAAGAGTACGGGTTATTTGATTATTGGGGAAAAATACAATTTTAGTCCTCTAACTTTGGTCTATTTACTTTTTTGATTCTTTTTTGTTTTGAGATTTTATTTTAGTCCATGAACCCACAAAATTCTTGTAAATTTAGTCCTTCAAGCTGAAATTGGTAGACATGGACCCAAAATTAGCTCAATTGAATTGGAAAAATGGGTAAAAATTAACATGTGTAATTGAATGCCATATGCATACCAATTCAATTGCCATGTCATTATACAAGTCAGCATTTGAATTTTAGGGGGAAAATTGAAGGGCAAAATTATAATAATATATGGCTGGAGAAAAAAGATAAGTAGTAAAATTACAAAATCTACAAAAATATATTTAATGTCCTTAACTTAAATACTTTAAAGTGTACAAAAACTTTTTATCAAATAATTTTAGATATTAGTAAAGAGTAAAATTTTTTTATTTACTTATAAATGTAAATAATAATAAATAATATTACTAATAAAACTTATTTTTAAATTTATTAAAAAATAAAATATATATTCTA
>JACGDI010005343.1:341180-363332 GCA_014898725.1 Jacaranda copaia | reverse complement strand
CCATGGCCAATGCTGATCAAATGGCTGGTGGGGCGCACCGGCCGACCATGAGCCAGGCTCGGGCGGCCGCCATGGATAGCACCGTGGGTTGGCCATTTGGGGAGAGATGGGGTTTGACAGTGAGTTGTTTTTTAGGGTGAGAGTTTTGAAGGTGGGGGTAATTTTTAAAAAATGTTTAATTATTTTTTATTTAAAAATAAAGTTAATTAATATTTTAAATATATAAGATAAAATTATATTAATAAAATAACATTGGGACTTGAGAGAAATATGAATTTTGGATTTTTTTATATTGTTTTCTATTTTTTATTTACAATATTACCCCTCATTTTTTCCTTCAAAAATCAAATGTATGATTTATACAATGATGTAGCAGCTGACTTAGTGTATACGTGGTATTGCTCTAAAGTTTTAGTCCAATCAAGTCAATTTTGGGTTCACTTGAGCAAAATTCAATTTGAAGGACTAAAATTAAAACAGTTTTATGAGTCCATGGACCAAAATAAAATCTTAAAATAAAAAATGACCAAAAAGACAAATAAGCTAAAGTTAGAGGACTAAAATTGCATTTTCCCGTAAATTAATTAGGTGATTATCATGATCAAGTCATTGTATTTAGAGACGTCCTTATTAATTACTGTTCTTTGTAATTCATAATAATACAAATACATACGTAGAAAGTAGACAATGCCAACAGCAATAGTTTATTGTGTTTCTCCCTTGGACAGGTGCTATAAATTTGTTTGTGGCCCAATTTTGTACTCCACTACATGAATAAGTAGAGAGACCAGGCAACAGTTGGTTTTGTCATCATAATTCATGTCCCAGCGGCCACCTTCAGAGATGGTTTGCCAAAGGAACTAATAATGGCATTTAATCAACAGATTAATTATTTTTACTGTCCTCTATGTCCAATGATTAAGAATTTTGAGCTCCGTTCCAACAAGTACTTTTCACCTTTCAGTTATGTTTTGATATATATTTTCAAACAACTATCTTTATTGTGTTGCTTTATTCACTTGTTTGAATTTTTAAAATATCTCAATGACTGGAAAATTACTGATGCTGCGAGCTTGAGGACGATGGCATTGAAAAGAAGCAAGAGAAAAAAAAAATAGAGAAAAGAGTGATAGAGGAAGGAGCAGTGAGAACGAAAAGGATGAGAGAGAACTGAATAATGAAAAAGGGGGAAAAATGGGTGGGGATTTTTATAATTTTATTTTGGGAATACTTTTTTAAGAATTTTAATTCAGTCATGTGTTCTTATTTGACATTACATTCCCAATTTTGGTGATGGGGACTCTAGTTGCCAAATGACAAAAAATGCCCAAGATTGGAGTCCGGTTGCTACTAATTGAATAATTGCAGGGTTGAATTTCAAATTAATTATCCCAAAGAATTAAAATTGCAAAAAGATATATTAAATGTGCTAAAGTTTAAAGATTAATGGATCGAATATGCTAACTCCAATTCACAATGGACTAAAATAGAAAGAGGCCATAGTTGATGGACCAAAGTTGCAATTTCCTCTCAATCACCATTTTTTTTTCATTTTCAAATCTCATAATTGACCTAACAATAGGTACTAAATAAAAATGCAGACAAAAAAGGATAATTAAAATATCTTCTCTTACTTCATCTTTGCATTGGAATTCTACAGTATTGAATGGAATATATTTGATGTAACAATTATAAAATAGGTCTCAAAGCCCATTAGGGACCACACTACAGATAGGGGCCTTACATAGATACCCAAACCCTCCATCTTATTCCTTTGTAACTAGCCTCGTACTGTATTCATTTTATATACTTTGAGCTAGAGTAGTAAAAATACTTTTTTTATTTTTCTCTAGCTTTGTTATGTCATACTGAAGGTTTGAATCTCAGGTTTTTACTACCTCAATCAAGGATTTACATCATTTGGCATCATCTATGAAAATTTTGCTAGATTTAATATTGCGAATGCAGTCTAAATCCAAATTATGAACTCAGGAAAACAATGATACAAGCACATCTCCTATGCATAGAGTAGGTCAACAGACAAAAGGTTGAGCCACAACATAGATTGCTCCTATAGTTGGAGTTCCCTTGTCAAGAGAAATGGTGCCCCTACTCTTAAGTAGTTGTACAACTTCATGGAGGCATCCAGGCATGATAGATAACCATCGACTCTATCATCAGCCTTGAGCAATTAATGCAATGCTTTATTTACCACTTTGCCATCGACAAGAAATGCTTTAAAATTCTATTGCACTTATTAGCAATTGTGCAAAAAAAAAAAAAAAAAAACAAAAAATGAAGAACCATTGATCGATTATGTGAAGTGATCAATTGAGGCATTTCACGATGTTCCACACATGAACTAAGAACTATTGCTAGCATTATGTAATAGAACATTAGACACAGGATGTCCCAGGAATCAATAGTGAGAAAGTTGTTACTTTATTAGAAGAGTTATTGATGCATGCACGAAAATACATGCAAATCAAAGAGACCATGGCCGAACAACCAGAAAAGCAAGGGTGAGGAATAACATCAAGGAGCCCTCAAAAAGAAAGGAGATAGAAGAGTGGAGGAGCCCTCTAAAGTAACTACCCAATGAACTCTTGCACTACATATGTGATACCCCATCCCACATGTACTAACTATTAAAAGAGTGAGTAGTATATAAGTTTTGGCCAAAGAATTTATGTGTATCCATCAGATATTCTTTTAGACAAGTTGATCATAACCCAATTACATAATGCACTCCAATGGGCTTGTGGGCCTGGGCAATGACAACGTACCACTAAATGACTTGAGAACTAAAGTCTTAATGGTAGCTAATTAGTAAGGCCTAGCATAAAGACCTGTGAAAATAGAAGGCAATTGTAAATGACCAAAATTTAACAAGTATTATCATTTCCCTATGGATAGAGGACATGTAGTAAAAGAGTGCTACTCTACTAAGAAAATCAAGAAACTAATCCAATAGGGTTATCTACATAGGTTTGTAGACCTTCAACTAGGCATCTTATTGGTAAGGCCCTAGGCAGTACCTTAGTCTAAATGAGAACACCACAAAGGAGTAGAGGATGAAAGCATAAATCCAAACAGAACCAACACCAACTTAGGGTAGGTAATTATTTTGAATTTAGATGGACTTGCATTTAGGACTCCACCAATACAAGGAAGGCACATCTTTATGTTATGTTGCAATGAGAACCTATAAACAAACCTCGAATAAGCATTAAAGCTTGAAGTTCAGCAAATAACCCTTAGCAAGTAAGACCTCGCCCCCCTTGGATGTTACTCTAATGATGCCTTAATCATCTTCTCCACCTTATCGAATATTTTTGATAAATATGGTCTTGGTAGACAATGGGAGTTTAGCATATATCCTTTATTATGCCGTTTTTGTCCAACTTGGAATCAATAATAATCAATTATAGAAAGTGAACATCTTGCTTATTAGATACAACGGCATAATAATTGATGCTAATGGAGAGAGCTCACTCTGTTCCTATGATACAAAGACATAGGCATGGCAACACAAACATGAACCAACAAAGATACAATGGCGCACCAAATTTGAAAATTTTAGGATATGACATGACAAGGCATGATTATTGTAATATATATAATTATATATACATGTAAATAATTATTCATTGATTAATTGGTGTGTGTGAAGTAAAATATATATCAAAGTGATCAACACCATAAAGTGAAAAAAAATCAACATTAAACATTAAAATGAACATATTAAATATTCAAATAAAATAGTAAAAGAAAAAAAATCATCATTTGAATCCTAAATGGGAATAAGTGTAAGACTTTGTATAAATTATACAAATAATCAATTAAAAAATATAATATTAATCACAAAAATGGTGTGAAAATTATCACTAATGACTTATGTAAAGTGATAATAATTTTTATTTTATTACTAATGATATTGTATAGGTGAGAGTAATATTTTTTTTTTTTTGACTTAATAGTGACAAGAGCTAGTGGTTTAAGTTGTTAATATTTATAATTAATGATACATGTATAATTACGATAAATTTGTCTTTGTAATTTTTGAATAAAAAACTCATCACTAAAGATATTCCATTAATTTTCAATAATAATAACTTAAATATAATTTTTGCAACTATCAAACTTGTAAAGACCATTATTGTCACAAAACAAAAATTTTTGTTACTTAATATACAGTTAGTGTGAACTTTTCAATTGTCACTTACTGTTTTGATACAATTTTATTTCCTTCTAGTATGTCCAATCATTTAAATTTATTAAAATATGATGATCATGATGAGGTTTTTTACTAGCTTTATTTTTCATTTAAAAAGTTTTTATTTTGTTATTTATTAGCCCCTTAAATTTTGTAAAATTCAGAAAAAGGCCCTACTATGTCTTAAACTGTCTGACATGCCCTTTAGCCATGTTTGAAGCTAGGCCTCCTTTTATCTTTTTATCTTTTTATCCTTTTTAATCATTTTGGGCACCTTATTGCCTTGCCAAATGTGTGTTGGGGTTATGTCGGAGCATTTCTATATTCAACAATGCATAGGGTGATTTTATGGAGTATTCATGCATGATAACTTTATTGCTGAGATCTTATCCAAGAGGGGTACAAAATTCCTGATTGTTAAGACATCATTAGCTTATAATATTATCCTTGGGAACACTAAGCCTAAACTTGTTTAATGTCATTGCCTTTACCTATCATATGAAAGTTAAGTTCCGTAGTTTACAAGGAATAGCTTTGAAGATTATTGTTCACCAACTTATAATGTGCATTCAAACCTTAGAGAAACCAAGTGATAAACGAGTAAATGGATAAGCTGCTATAGACAGAGTATATAAGGTCGACGTGGTGCCTAAAATGGCTAATAAATGTGGTACTAATTCCCAAGCCCAATAGAAGGTAAAGACTTACATTGACTTTGCTGACTTAAATAAAGACCACATTTTCTCTCTCTTAAAGATTAACATTTAGGTGGATTTAACCTTTGGATGTGAACTTTTGAGCTTTGTAGATGCTTACATAGAATACAACCAGATTTAGTTGGCCCTGAAAGATTGAAAAAACTAGATTTTATGATAGATTAAGGCATATTTTGTTGCATCATACTCTTTGAACTAAAACATGTTGAAGCCATGAATCAAAATTCATCAATAGCATGTTTGAGAATAAATAAAAAGGAATATGGAAGTGCACATTAACAATATACATATGAAGGACTTAGATAATGCTTTGGTATTCTGAAGGCCTTTAGGATAAAAGCAAATTCTAGTAAGTGCACATATTGAATAATAGGTAGGAACTTTCTTAGCTGCATGATATTAGAGAGAAAGATCAAATCTAGTCTATATACGATTAAGGTGATAATGGAGATGTAATCACTATAACTAGCAAAATATTTGCAGAAGCTTATATGCCTCATAGCTTGCAACTAATATATATTCACATCTATCGAGATAAACACTACCCTTTTTATGACTTTGATAAAGATGAAGAGTTTTTAGTGGAGAAACCATTGTCAACAAATGTTAAAGGATTTGAACTGCTACTTGTTTTCCTATTAGTTGTAACCCAGCTAGTAATGTTAGAACCTTTCTTCCTCTACTTGGTTGTTTGCTTATCTCAAAGAACATTGTCAGCACTAGGGAAAAAATTTGAAGAAATGCCTAGTCTACTATGTGAGTTGTGTAATCTAATGAATGGAGTACATGTATTAATAGATCTCAGAGCTAGTTCTCTTGCTTTTCATGATCATTCAAAGGCTTAGGCATTATTTTCAACCATACTGAAGTGGTGGCGTTGATTGGCGATCTTTTCATTAAAGTCTTGGCAAGTATAGAGATCTCAAGAAGAATGATGAGATAGACCATCCTACTGAGTGAACATAGGATTGAAAATTGACAGAGGCCAGATATCATGACATAAGGTCTAGTTGATTTCTTAGTAGAGTAGATGATTGATACGACATATGACGTCTTCTTCTCATAGAGCTTATATATAGATGATTTGTCCACCTATATAAGAAGTGGAGTTAGGATAGTGCTAGAAAGTCCTTGATAAGATAAGTTCAACTATGTAGTGAGATTTAAATTTACAACCTCAAATAATAAAGCGGAGTATAAAGCATTTAAATCTAAAAGTTGATTGACTATTATAGTCAAACCAGAAAGTTGGATGTACCTAACTACTCATAGGCAATAGTTAGCCCATAGGGACATATAATGTAAAAGGAGAAATGATGACTAAGTATCTAGTTCATGTAAAAAAGCTCTAAGAGCATTTAGATTATTTAGCTCAAACTAGAATTTAAAGAAACAAGAATAAAAAAAATTGATTAATTGGCCTATTAGCTGGCTAACTTATTGGCAGCAGCCTAGAGTTGCAAAAGTACCTTTCTCACTTACACCACCACATACTAAAGAGCCAAAGATGAAGAACTTATGATTAGACTAGCTATAGCCAAATTGAGTAGTGCTAGTAGTAAGATATTTTACGAAGAAAACTCTCACTGAGGACCCAAAGAAAGAAAGGTTGGTGAGAGCATGAGTCGCATGCTTAATATTGATAGATGGCGAATTGTACAACATAGTTCCTATCATACTTCAAATGTTTGAACCCCTAAGAGTAAGCTAAGTTCTGAGAGAGAGATATACAAAGAAACATATGGAGAAAAAAAAAAACAAAGAAGAAAGGGCCCTAGCAAACATGACTTTAAGGCAGGGATAATTTTGACCCACAACGTGAAGAGATGCTTATGAGCTAGTCCACCTTGCCAAGAACATGCTAACATCTCAAGCTAGCCTAATATCATTTTTTGTTACAATAAATTGAGAGCTATATCTATTTGCACAGTAGTGCTTGGATGTAGTTAGGCTAGTCTAATAAGTCACTAATAGAAAAAATACTCTATTATAGCTTTAGATTATTTTACCAAGTGGATAAGGTTGAACCCCTAATGAAAATCTTGAGAAGAGAGGTGATGAACTTTCAATGGAAAAGCATCATTTCCATAGTTCTAAGATCTAAGATCACTCATAATGGATAATGACACCTAATTCCAAAGGAAAAACTTAGGGACTTGTGACATGTATTGGTCACCAAGTAATTTTTTTACGTCCGTCAATAATTTTCAGGCAAATAGGCAAACAAAAATAACTAAACACGTTATACCCAATACTTGAAGACAAAAAACAGGAAGTGCCAAGGGAATGTAGAAGAACAAATTTCTTGACATGTTATGGGCATATTAAACTACTCCCTATGTCTCAATTGGAGAATTTGTTTTAAACCTTGGATTTGGTATAAATGTTGTTAGCATTGTAGAGATTGAAGAAATAAGTTAGAGAGTAAAAATTGTAAATCATATGCAACATAGAAAGCTCACGGATAAACATCAACTTAGAGATGAAGTTGCAAGAAATAAATATGGTGAGAGCCTATATATATGAGGCTATGATGTAAAAAGAATATATTCCAAAGTAAGAACCAAAGAACTTCCAAATAAGGCACCTAATAATGATAAGATAGATATCTCACGCTAAATAAGCAAGTTAGACACGAAGTGGAAAATATTGTATAAAGTTGCAGTAATTGTAAAGGCAGGAGCTTACAAGTTGCAACACCCTAATGGAAGACTTGCACTCTATTTGTGGGACATAGTTAATTTGAAGAAAATTTACCCCTATTGGTTAAGGTTTCGTTTTGTTTTGTTTTGTTTTGGTTTTTTTTTACCTTCAAGTATCTACTCATGTTTATATTTTTGTATGTGAATCAACAATTATTTTGCTTCTTCCAAAATTAATTAAATTTCAATCTCCAAAATTGTCATTAATTTTGTGGTTTAACTTTTCTTCCACTAAGTAAATTTAGAAGAACAATATGTCACATCATCAATCACTTCACCAGTGGAATCCTCCAAGCTTGAAATAGGCTTATTATTTTAGATCAAAGCATAATTTTACAAGGTCTGTAGCCCCTCACTCTACTTCCTAAAAGATAACTTGCACAAGTAAGTGAGATAATCCAATCTTGCCTGGTACAAGCAAGATGTGACCTAAAGAGGTTAGTGAACATCAACATTTTAAACCTACACTACTTTAACGAGGCAAGGTAATGAAACCTATAAAAATAGGTAACTCGTTACATTAATAAAATAAGCAGCTGGAAAACTTCGCAAATTTTATTACAATGAATAAAACTGTAGACTACAAAAATTCTACAACAGAAGTGTGAGAAACAAAGAAAAGGGAAAACACATACCTTGAAAGCTAAAAAAGAAGAGGATAATTTTAGACCTCTCCCTTTTAAGAGATAAGGAGACCTATCATCTTGACAGTTCACTAGAACAATCCTTCGCCAATGATCCTTATCTTAAAGCTTTGGTGCACTGGGACCTAAAATCACAATATCCTCTCTAAAAGTGACTAGCTAATGTAAATATAATAGTACATACAAATAATCGTATCAGAGATGATAGTATCATAGATGATTAAAACTCCATCACCATATGTTTGCAGGCACAGGCTATTATTAATTTCTAACATTTAACTCAACAAAATTCTTTCTACTAGCAACCTTAAATCTATACCTCTCCTACCTAGTCATAATCCCTCTTCAACTAGCCATCTCTTCTTGAAAGTGAGATAGCTTTATCTCATCCTTCTTGTATGCCTTATCTATGAAAAACACCTCATCGTAATGATGATCTACTTGCTCATGAAATTGATAAAAACATTAATTTGGACCTTTTTGATTTTGCCTTGAAATTTAGGCTCAATTAATGAAAATTGGAAGAAAAATGGAGTGAAACAAAGCAAGGGGAAGAAAAAGATAATTGTGAACAATAACTTCACGGTGAACAGTAACTCAAGCAATAAATAATACATTGTGCTAGAGGGCAATTGTTTTGCACCCCAGCACTAAGTTTCTACCCAAATTTGCAACAGGAGCAGAATTCTTGCGCTGGGGCACAAGTCATGCTTACCTTGGCACACAGCACATGCCTATGGCTCCAAAACTTGATTTTTATAGGTATTTATTCAGTTTTCTTCGGGAATTCATTATGAGAGACATATACATGAGGGTTTCTAACTGTTTTTGAAATAGTTTCTCAAGATAGAGTTTAGAACGAAGGTGTTGGGTGTTCTCATGAGATTTATGGAATACAAAGTTTGTACTTGCACTTTAATTTGAGATCAATAAAATTTTTTTCTTTGTTGATTGAATTAGGCACATCACCGAACCACGTTAAATCTTGTTATCAATTGCATTAAATTTCTTTATCATTATTTTGTAGTTGTGATTCTTGATTGTTCCATGTCATAATAAATTGGTATCGGAGCTAAAATTGACTAGATGTTAAACATTAAGTACAAGGTAGAGAAGTTTGATAGGAAGAATGATTTTAGACTGTGGAAGATGAAGGTCTACGCCTTTCTATGTCAATAAGATTTACAGAGAGCATTAAAAGGCAAAGATTCCTTATCAAAAATGCTGATAGACGAAGAGAAGAATGAGTTTATGGCAAAGGCTTATGGTACTCTAGTGCTATCATTGGCAAATAATGCATTGAAAAAGATCACCACGAAAAGTATGCCAACGGGACTATGGTCAAAGCTAGTGAGTCTACATATGACGAAGTCCCTAACAAATTAGTTGTATTTGAAATAATGATTATACACATTAAGGATGAAGGAAGGTGCATCTATTACTCAGCATATTGATTATTTTGATAAAGTTATTCTAGATCTCACTAGTATAGATGTTAAAATTGAAGATGAAGATCAAGGGTTGATTCTCTTGTGTTCACTACCCAAATCTTTTGAGCACTTGGTCATTACATTGCTGTATAGACAAGATACGATTTCAATAGAGGATGTGAAGA
This sequence comes from Jacaranda copaia, assembly GCA_014898725.1. Classification (NCBI taxonomy): domain Eukaryota; kingdom Viridiplantae; phylum Streptophyta; class Magnoliopsida; order Lamiales; family Bignoniaceae; genus Jacaranda; species Jacaranda copaia. The sequence continues at coordinate 353,439 of JACGDI010005343.1, read as the reverse complement.
CTTCATTGAATTCCAACAAGCTGAGAAAATATGTCTTGGGTAGTAACGATAGAGAAACTAAGGAAGGATTGATAGTGAAATGAAGATCAAAAGAAAGAGAAAAGAGTAAAGGCCGATTGAAGTCCTAAACCAAGCATTAAAATAGTGACAAATATTTTAGGTATGGTGGAAAGGGGCACTGGATACAGAATTTTTCAGAATGAGGAAAGACAAAAGATGCACGTGAAACTTCTTATTAGAAACGAGATGATATCATAGGAATTATTGAAGATAAGTTTGATGGTGGGCTTGTTCTCAATGTTACCGAAACTAATCTCTTAATAGATTTGAATAGTAGTTGCTCCTACCACATGTACCCACAAGAAGATTGGTTTACCACTTATCAAAAATACGATAGTGGTAAAATGCTTATGGAAAATGATGCTTAATACAGGATTATAGGAATTGGCTTAGTGAGTATCAAAATGCATGATAACATAGTAAGGACCCTAACAGATGAACATCATGTACCAAATTTGAAGAAAAATCTAATTTCGCTGGGTATACTAGATAAGAACGGTTGTGAGTACAAAACTTGAGATAGAGTTTTATAGGTTTCCAAAGGTGCATTACCTATCATGAAGTAAGACAAAGGGAATGGCCTTTACATCTTACAGGGCAGCATAGTTTCTAATAGTGCAATGATTTCTTCATTAGTCAATGATAATATGAGACCATGGTGTATGTAGCTTAGGCATATGAGTAAGAAAGGGATGTTAGAACTGAGCAAACATTGCTTACTTGGTGGAGAGAAGATTAGAGAGCTAGATTTCTGCAAGTAGTATGTCTTTAGCAAGCAGCACAAGGTGAAATTTAGTACTGTGATTCACAGGACCAAAGGCACCTTAGATTACATTCACTCGAATCTTTGGGGGCCTTCTCAGGTTTCTTCAAAGGAAGGTGCTAGGTATATGCTGACATTCATAGATGATTTCTCACGGAGAGTATGGGTGTACATGCTAATGCATAAGGATGAGGAGTTTGTCAACTTCAAGTAATGGAAAACTTTAATCAAGAAACAGACCAAAAAGAAAATCAAGTGCTTGAGGACTAATAATGGATTGGAGTTCTATAATAAGGAATTTTAGGGATTCTACGGTAAGGAAGGAATTGTGAGGTATCGCACAGTTGTACATACACCACAGTAGAATAAAGTCATAGAACAGATGAACATGACTATCTTGAAAGGAGCTAGATGCATGCTCATTAACATTGGATTATTCAAGGATTTTTGGGCAAAAGCAATTAGTACTGCTTGTTGCTGGTGAATAGGTCATCATTAACTACTTTGGATTTCAAGACACGAATAGAAGTTTGGTATTATTCAAATCTAAGAGTGTTTGGGTGCCCAACCTATGCTCATGTTCGTCATAGAAAGCTTGAGCCAAAGGCTAGGAAATACATATTCCTAGGCTATGCAAATGGAGTAAAAGGTTATCATTTGTGGTATAATGATGTTAAACGCCCCATGATGATTATCAGTAGGGACATGACTTTTGATGAGTTTGTGATGATGAAGAAGATGGAACAGCCCTAAATAACCAACAAGGCATTAAGGAGAAGGTAAAGTTTGAACTTGATACTCTACAAGTTTTGAAGAAGAAATAAAAGGTGGTAGATAAAGCTGGTGAGAGCGCATCATCACCAAACCAACAGTAGGAAAAAAATTCACTACAAAACTATCATTTAGCTTACAATAGGGAGAGGTGGCAGATCAAACCACCATAGTAGTTTCAGAACAAGTAGATTATGCATTGAGTTCAATTGAGGAATTTGTAGGAGATGATCCAATCTCATGCATAGAGGTAATTTTCAGGTTAGATTATGATAAATGGGTTGCACCTATGAGTGAAAAGATGGAGTCTTTACACAAGAATAGCATATAAGGCTGGTTGATGTACCAAAGGATAGAAGATTGTAGGTTGCAAATGGAACTACAATAAGAGAGAAAGAATTCTCAGGGTTAAGGATGCTAGATACAAGGCGTGCTTGGTTGCAAAGGATTTTACTCAGAGGGAGGGAGTTGACTTCAATGAGGTGTTCTCCCCAATTGTAAAACACCCTTTCACATTTTACTTGCCATGGTTGCTCTATTTGATATGGAGCTTGAGTAAATAGATGTGAAAATAACAATTCTGCATGGTAAGTTGGAGGAACAAATCTACATGAGTCAACCAAAAGGATTCATTCTTTTTAGTAAACAAAATCAAGCATATCTTTTGAAGAAATCTTTATATAGCTTGAGATAGTCTCCCAGACAGTGGTATAAAAGGTTTGATGCATTTATTACCAAGATAGGATACACTAAAAGCAATTTTGATTGTTGTGTATATTATAAAAAATATAGTGATAGTCTCCTAGTATACTTACTATTGTATATTGATAATATCTTGATAGCCTCTAAAAACATATATGAGATTCATACTTTAAAAGCTCAGTTAAGTGAAGAATTAGAGATAAAGGATTTAGGCAACGTAAAGAAGATATTGGGCATAGAGATCATTCAGGGCAGACACATTAGATTGTTGTACTTGTCTTAACAACATTACATTGCGAAAGTATTGGAGTGTTTTAGGATAAATAAGTCCAAGATAGTGAGTACGCCATTTGCGGCTCATTTTAGGCTCTCATCATATGATTCACCGAGTATTGAGAAGAAGTAGAGCACATGTCTAATGTGTCGTATACTAGTACAATCGGTAGCTTGATATAGGCCATGGTGTATACTAGGCCAGATATTTTACATGTAGTTAGTGTTGTGATCAGGTACATGCACATGCTAGGAAAGACTCATTGACAGGCTGTGGAATGGATCATAAGGTATCTAAGAGGCTTTACAGACTGATGTTTGAGGTATAATTAATTGAATTCTACAGCTAAAATTATTCGCTATGTGGATGCGGATTATGCAAGGGATTTAGACTATAGAAGGTCCATGACAGGCTATGTGTTTTATATTTTAAGATGTAAGGTTAATTAGAAGGCGACAATGAGTACATGGTTGAGTACACATCAGTTGCATTATCCACAATAGAATCTGAGTACATGGCTTTGGTTGAAGGCATGAAGGATGACATTTGGCTAAAGGGGCTGATTAAGGATATGGATGTGGACTTTGAGGTTACTTCAATATTTTGTGACAATTAGAGTGCTATAAACTTGCAAAAAATCAAGCCTTTCATGAGAAAACAAAGCATATTGACGTGAGGTAACACTTTGTCTGGAATATGGTATCTCAAAGTGTTATTTTGCTTGACAAGATTGGGACTAAGGATACTCTGGTAGACATGTTGACTAAGACTGTTTCAAGATTCAAATTTGAGCATTGCTTGAATTTTATTAATGTTTGCAAACTTAGATGACATGTGCTTTTGAAGGCAGAGACAAAGAAGAATAATGGTGAATTTCAAGTCAATATGGAGAATTATTGATTTTGATTAGACATTTGGGCTAAATTAATGAAAATTGGAAGAAAATGGAGCAAAACAAAGCAAGGGGTCGAAAAAGGCGCCTTGTGAACAATAACTTCATGGTGAATAGTAACTTGCCTAATGAACAGAAACTTTATGTTGAGGCACAAGTTTTTGTGCCCTAGCACAAAGTTTCTACCCAAATTTGCAACAAAAATAAAATTCTTGCATTGGGATGCAAGTCATGCACGCCTTGGCGCACGACGCAAGCCTATAGGCCCAAGACTTGATTTTTGTGGGTATTTAATCAATTTTCTTTTGGGATTCATTATGAGAGACACATATATAAGGATTTTTAACTACTTTTGAGATAGTTTCTCAATATAGAGTTTAGAATGAAGGTGTTGGGTGTTGTCTGAGATTTGTGGGATTCAAATTTGTACTCGTACTTTGATTTGAGATCAATAAAATTCTTTTCTTTGTCGGATAAATTAGGCACATCACTGAACCATATTAAATATTTTTGTTAATTACATTAAATTTCTTTACTATTATTTCATAATTTTGGTTCTAGATCGTTCCAAGTCATAGAAAACCTAAACATAAAATGAGCAACAAAAACAAAGGGAAAGAGGATGCTTAAGTAAAAAAAATAAAGAAAAATAATTCTTTAGCCATTGCCTAGCTATAAACTCGTCAAACTACTCAGAACCAAAAACATTAAGATGCATTTGATTGTCTCTACTAATAAAAAATCTCATCCTCTTCCATGTAGAGTCCTTATAATAGTGTCTTCAAAAGACTCAATCCTTAATTTGTGGTTTGTGCCACATGAAGATAAATAACCAACAGAGATGAAAAAAGAAGAATGATAATGAATTTCACAAATTGAATTTAAAAATTTTCATCACACGAAAACACTTATAAACACTTCATATACAACATAATTATCACCTTAGATCCTCTCATGCCTCAACAAATTAGATCTATTGAAAAGTACCACACTTCAATGGAAGTTAGATGATTTCCAAAAATGCTTGCAATACTTTGAAGTTTTGATCAATTATCTTAAAGATCACTTTATTCTTTGATATGCCACCACCAAAGATTTTCTTCTAACCTCAAAGAATACTAAACAATATCCTCAAAAGCACAAAAAATGTCCTTTTCTCCACTAGAACCATGGGAGATTGATCCAACTCATAGATTTTGTGGCTCCTAAATTTTTGAAAACAATCACACTTAAGGGATCCAATATATTTCCTCTAAATATTTGTCCACACTTAGTGTTTATCTCACAAAAAAGAAAATTAGTTTAGAGAGAATTCTTTCCTTTTTAGTGTAGAGAAAACAACGGAGAAAAAAGATAAAGTAAGAGAATTTACTTGGATGAGAAGAAACTGATTTAACTATCAAGCCTAGCAAGTGGCCGTCCACTTCCCTTTTATAGAGGGATACTTTTATCCAAAAATATCTAACTTATACATACATATGTGTATCTATATATTAACCTATTAACAACTTTTGTTAATTGGTTAATCCTATAGATACACATATGTGTATAAGAGTCTCACCTTTCATCACATGGAGGCCACTCTCCTATATTTAATTAGCCTAAGTAAATGGTCAACCATCTCACTAGATCATCTCTTAAGAGTCATACTTCTCATCTCATAGAAGCGCTCCTAATACTTAATTGGTCTAATTATGATGGTCTTGGTGGACCATTCACACTGGCTCATCTCTATGAATTTTATGGACATAATTAATTGTCGTATGATTAAAATTTAATTTAATTATCTAATTAAAGCCCATAAAATATCTTCTTCTAATATGCCCTAATTAAACATCCATAATATTCAATTAGGTTACTTTAACTCTTTAATTTAATCAAATTAATTATTACTTTTATTTAATCTCTGTTAATTAAAAATAATTCTTCATTAATTCATTCTTGATTAATCTCCATTAATAAAAAAATCCCCTATCTAACTATTAAATGATATTATCTAATGATTAGATCATATTCTACGTGCTTGAGAAGGATACTTAAATTTTGTGTGTGACCCTTGAGTTCACCAATTAATTAAACATGGATCTGTAATAGTTGTGATTTAACTTATGAATAATTATAAAATTATTATGATTAATTATGCTCCTTTAATTAACCACTCTATGAATTAATTTTTATTTATTTAAGAGCACCAAATCTCCATAGTCAATCTTGAGCCACAAGCCTATGTTGCCAATATAGTTATTCCATTTTCCATTCCTTGATTAAAGTTTAGGAGCAAAAGATATTAGTCGGCCTTCAAATAATTTTAATAACTATGCATCTATTCTTAATGAATTGTTCAGTTGTGAGCTTAACTTGGAAAACTCCTTTTCAAATTGTCACATCACCTTGTGCAAGTATTTTAAAGGAACCGAGCATCATAGAAAACATAAGAGATGAACTTATTCAACAAGATGAACAAATAGATAATTTATTAACTGTTACAGATCTCCATGCATAAGTAGCTTATATTTGAAATATGCACTATGTGATCAAGACACAAAACAAAGCATAAGGACTAATGTTCAAGATTATCATAAAGCTTTAAATTAGAGGACTAATTATTTGTAGTATCATAGACTAGAGACTTGGCATGGCCGACATGCCACTTAGACTATCATCACATGGATTTCTCTAATTAGAGCCTTTAGTGAACTTATCATCTAACAAGTACCTATCAATGTACACTAGTATCTCTACACTAATGCCCATGAATTAGGGCATCCTCCAATTATTGGAGCATGCATCATTAATGTAAGTCTATTTGAATTTTTGATGCCATTTCTCAAATATTCTATAACTTGAAATATTTAAAATCAAGACCATAGAGACATGTTCCATGATTATCATCATATGTGTGATCATGTCCCATAGCCATGCATAATGTAAGGGTTTCAACCAAATGCAATATTTGAATAACAAGCATATAAGATGAAGATGATCAATTTAACATGTATGGTTGAATAAAAATATTTATACAAATGTGGTTTATATGCCAATCCAATTGGCTTGTTGGGCACTATACTAACACAAGAATTGTTAGGACTACTACAAATCTTCTCTGCATATGGTAAAGGACGAGAGACCCAAATTCTCTCTTTTTTCCACAAGAAAAATATTAGAAAGAGAAGGTTGGGATTGGTCTTAATTAAAAGGCTATGCCCAACGATTAAACTATAAAATGCCCTCTGTTGATACCTCTCCCCAAAATAAGCTAATTAGAGCTAGTAGCATTCTCATCTTAGTCTCTCTTGCTAGCTCACATAGCATTAATATCAACTTTGATTACTTGCAATCAAAAGTGGAAGAAAAAAGGTAAGAAACCCACAAATAAAATCAACAAATAGAGTAAACATAAATAATCAATAAGGAGAACATTATTAAACATAAAGCACATGCAATGGACACCGAAAGAAAAAAGATAACTAATGTTAAATAATTTCCTAAAAATACCAAGATGAAAAAAATGTTCTTGGAGTTTGCAATACATTTTATAAGGGCAACCAAGCCTAGGTAAACTATTCTACTCTACTTAAAGGAGAGTTCCCATCGATCGCCTCTCACATAAAGCAATCGTTTTTCCAAGAACCTCACAAGGATGCTACTTTCTTAGAAATTTCATCCCACTTAGATAAAGTAAAAGTATGAGTAATCTAACACATTCCTTAACTAAAAATATGTCTAAACTCTTTAAGTTTAAGTAAAAGGCCTAGCTTCCCAAGCCTAAAAGGAAAGCCTACAAAATACGTAAAGTAGTTAAGAGTGAACTTGCTAACACAAATATGCTAAAGTTGTGAATTATGTACTAAAGGATGAGGAGGAATCAAGAACCTGCTAAAATGATAGGCTATGTAAAAGTATTATTTTAGTCTTTCTCTAAAACGATAGATAAATTTGTGAGAAAGAGATAAATTGATTCTCTTGGACTATCTGCTCAACTTTCCTTCAATTAGACACAATCATAATGCTTCATGTTTGTTACATGTTAGAAAGAAATCTTATTCTCATTATAGACTTTTTGTACCTGTTCACACAAATTTCTTTGTTTGCAAAATTAAATCACAAAATAAAGAAAAAATAATGGACAAATTAAATTTATATTAAAGAATATATATGAGAATTACAATTTATCAGAGAAAAATATAAATTCTCTAACAAAACTAATCCCCTGATTCTTCTCCCAATATATATGATCCAAGGGCTTGAAGCATGTTCTTGGATATATGGTGTAATATTTCTTAACTTGGTAAAAGATACTACGAAGTTTCTTTGAAACCCAAACCTTGACTCCGAGATCAAAGGACTTAATGACTTGATGCTTTGAAGAGGTATAGGACCTTTGCGGTAGCAATAAATCATCACAGCAAGAACTTAACGCTTAAAGACTTGAGTCTTTGGGCTTAAGAATATATGAATATGTATATGTGAATATCTATAAGAGTCTCTAGTCATCCCTTTATATAGGTATTCAGTAGGAGACTCTGAAATGGCTTGAACACATTTGATAATTATCTTTTTGATGCACATATTAAAAGATAATATCAAATATTTTTGACTTGATTGGTCCGCGTACATGGATGCGCCACTGTCCCAACTTGATTAGTTTTAGATTGCTAGACCACCATATTTGATTTGATTGACATGATACATCTTCATCTTAGCACTTGTCAACATTTGCTTTGTATAACATAAATATTAGAATATTAATTAAAATTAACTATTTATTATTTGAAATTTAATTTAATAAATTCTAATATAAATAATAACTAATATATAATTTACACATGTCATTTTTTAATTGTCTCAAAAATTAAGCCATCTACAAATGCCCCCTCGAGACTTGTTCACTATCAATGTCCTCTAATACATTCCTGAGTGAACAAGTTGCAATATATCATTTTATATATATATTGATAACATATGAGCTAGCCTTTAATGAGTATATATGTATATTTAAATACATATATATATAATATGAGCTTTTACATATATATACACATATATATAGGAGTCCACATGGTTTCAGCATCACATAGTTACTGCCAATCAGATTTCAAATTAAATGTCATGTGGCCAGTAAGCAATCTGCATTCAATTGCCAATTTAGCCAAGCATTATTAAGCAAGTAGATTTTAGTTCCTTCAAAACAAACCTTGGCCCCACATAATTCTATTACCAATAAAAGTTCAACGGGCGGCATTGAGCTTTGTTTCACAAAATAAACTTCTCCCATCTGTATTCATTTGCAAACCAAAAGATAACTTCTTCAACTCTAGAAAGAATCCTGCTACTAGTGGAGTTTATATGCTATTGTAGTTAAAAGCATAATACAAAGTACCTATCTCATTTAAAACATTGGCTCTACATTAAGTATTTATACCATCGTCAATTGTATCTACATTCAGAAAATTAAATCAACACTCTGCAGAGTTTGACTTTGCTGGTGATCAAAGCAGACATAATTCAATTGGGATTACATTTCCTAATTGTGCTATACTCAAATTCTCTTTTTTTTTTTTTTTTAAAAAAAGAAACTATAAATGGCATAATGAGTTAGATCCATCGAGTATAGTTGAGAATTGAGTTAGGAAACTGCTATGGGAAAATTCTTCTTCTCAATAGGTGACATCTTTCTTCTCTTAATTCCTGCATACCAACTATTTGAAGAAAGGCCTCATAGAGCATCTACAACTATTATTACCTCAATTCCAACTACTAGTTAGTACAATTGAAAGAGGATTGCTTGGAGTCCTTTAGCATTCATCAACAAAGAATTTTTTACTCCTCAAGAGCATAAATGTATAGCAAATACAAAAATTTTGAAAACTTCAAGTAAGTTATCAGATTGAGAGATGTTCCTATCATCTCTTTCACTTTTTTTTCCTTCATCCCTTTATATGTATATACACTTAAGTTTACTCTTCTCTTCTCTTCTCTTCTCTTTTCTTTTGCAGGTCAAGAAATATAGTTCATTCCTAATCAACTCGTGAGGATGTATATTAAGGATCACACAGAGTTATCTCCATGCATTATCATTGGAAGTAACAAAGACAACCTTAAAGTTAAAAGTACCAGATTGGTTATCTATAAATTAGCCAATGATATCCTTCGTTCCATACCTCGACCTCCTAATAACTCAATGCATATCCAAGAGTGGTCCGAAGAGACAACTAAAGAAGTAATTGATCCCCGTTTCGGAATTACATCTCGTTCCAGGATATTTCTCTTGAAGTCTTATCTTCACGAGGCCAAAGCTACTAGCTCAGAATTTTTATTTGCAGGTTATCTTCCAAATACTAATGGGTGCTCATTGAGAATTCCTGCATCACGATTTGACAAAGTCTCTTTTCATGTAGGCTATTGGGAATGGACAAAGGATGTGCTAGGTCATCATGCAGATGTTCTTCGTCAAGCTAAAATTTACGCAGCAGTCCACAGCTCACTTTTCACATACGTTTGTCATAAGAATATCCTCCAAGCATTCCTTGAGTTGTGTGGTGCCCTTCCACAAACACTTTACATACTGCTACTGGTGAATTTTTAGTTTCTTTATGGGATCTTTGTGTACTTGGTGGATTACCTATTCGTGGATATTTCTATGATGAATTTATCTCCACTGCAAAAGAATTGCTTGGTGACGATAGACATGACCCTTTTCTTCCACGAAGTTGTAAATATCTATTCCTGGCTTATCATATGCCCACAAAGGACTCTGATGGCATTCCTATTTCTAATTGGATTAGCTTTTAGTTTAAAGGACCATCCAGATATGCAGAACCCCATTTGAGGTTTTCTCGAAAAAGGTCTATTGAGCCAAAGATCTCTCACAATCCATGTGGAAGAATCAACGCATCACTTTTATCTCGCACCAAGAAATATAATGAGCCGTTTATGATGCTAGAGGTTGAAAATAGTGTTAAAGAGGAAACCTACTTGGCTACTTTTCTTTCATGCAGGTTATGCAGTTTTGTTCTACCACATCGCAAAGCTAATTTGATTCATGCTATGGTCTTCAAAGTTGCTAGTAGAATGGTGAACGGTGATTGCTTTTCTCTTGCAGTTCCTGTATTGGCGGGCATCTACTATGGTTTAAGGAATATATCAATTTCACCAAGTCTTCAAGAATCTTCTTCTATTTTTTCCATTCATTATGTTCACAGTTGGATAGGGTACTACCTTAGCACTCATTTTTCATCTAAGATTGATGTAGAAAGAGCTGAGATGGTCAAATATGCGGGAGAAAATATGGCCAAATATTTTGATCTTTCAGAGGCGCGAGACTTATTCCTTAACATTAACCCTTCAGCTATTCAAAATTTACGCTCGTTTCCATGTAAATAGTTTACAGTAATAGATGGCCCTTGCATATCAAATACTTATAAGGATCTTTTTGTGGCTCTCTGCTCTAGTTATTTGACATTTTGATGTGGAAAAGAGTATATTGTTGAAGCTTATAGCCCTCATCGATTCAGCCAGCAATGTGGAATTTGTCAACATGTCCCAAACAACTTAAAGAAAGAGATTCTTACTTGTGATTTGTATGAGCTTGTTCAACTTTGGTAGTCATGTATACCTTACTGAACACATCTTGCAAGCTTATCATTCTTGATAGTACTTTTTCCTTTGCATTGGCCACAAAGGCATATACAAAATGGTGGGACAAATATTGAAAAGCTTCACAAACAAAAGGTACTAAGATTGTTCTCAAAGTTAATCAGAGAGATATGGAATCAAATTCTAGTCAACTCAATCAACCTGGGGCTAAAATTGAACAACATGCATTTGAGTCTGGGCATCCTGGTAAGAATCCATCTTATCCTAAACAAGCTTTAATCAAAGATCCCAAAAATAATCCGACGGCCTCACTTTTTCAAAATTCTATTATTTTAGGGCAAGTTAAAGAAAGAAATTTGGAGCCTAAGGATTACAACCTTGCTGAACATACTCAAGTGCCGTCTAAAAAGCACCGTGACTTACTCGAGATTTCATTCCCTATTGATGCTCCAATAGAAGGAAATGAAATAATTTTTGCACTTTCTTGCTCAAATGACAACTCCAACAACCAATGCATACTCAAGAAGAAGCCAAAGGTTTTGGATTTAGATAATATCAGTATTAATTTAAATTTCTTTGCAAATGTCCCAAGTTTTTCTTTACCTTTGGGTGAATTAGCAAAATATGTAAAGTCATTTATTTATTTATTTTTAATATCATGTACCCCTCCCTTTTTTTTACATTTATATTTGCTAATTCAAATTTCTTCTTCTTTTCTTCTCCTTTTTTTCTTTTTAATAGAGCTTGTGGATCTCGAGATGCCAATCCCAATTACTTTCGAAGGTAGTGTTGGTTCGATAAATTGGGCTAATCTTTTTAATTTGCTTGAAACAAATATTTCTCAACCTTTTGATGGTGGGACGCAAACTTCCCATAACACTTCTGATTCCAATAAGTGGCTAAAGGTGATATTACCTGAAATTTCAAATGATAAAGCTTTTGTTGGGAAAACAAAGCCCCAAAAGATATTTGAATCTCCATCTTGGGCACTTCCAACTGTTGAAATTTTTGAATTTTGTCCTTAAATTATAAAGACTGAAGCAGAATAGATGTTACTCAAATTCTACTAGGAACGAATATGTGAAAAAATCATGAAAACTCCATTTGAGCAACTCTCAATGATAAAACCTACAATTGATGATTTGAATGTAGAGATGAAATCATATGTAAAAAATACATCACCTTTGGAGGACCACTTGAG
>JACGDI010005343.1:275035-341080 GCA_014898725.1 Jacaranda copaia | reverse complement strand
TTCATAATTAGTCCAATGATTTGATTGAACTAGAGAAATAAATCATCTCAATTTCCTCCAATGATCGAACTTGGGAAATCCTCAAAATTTTTTCCAACGATGTGTTTGAACTTAGCAAGCCATCCAAACTCATTCCGATGATGTGGTTGTACTTTAAGAAGTGAGTCATCCAAATTTGCTCAAATGATATGATTGAACTTGGGAAGCCATCCAAACAAACCCCTTTTTTTTTAGTGATGTGACTGATATTGAGAGATAACTCTCAAGCTGCCAACGTACCCCAACAAGGGGATCAAGCCATTACATAGTTTAAAGTAAATACATTTTTTTTAGTGGAGTGTCGTTTACAATTTATACTCATGCGGACCAGGAGTATCCATTGCTTAACCACCTTGAACTAGGTGGGGCATTTAATATTTTAACCATATAAAATACCTTTAGTGGGGAAAATTAGCAGTTTAATCACATGCTTTTGGTGGTTACCGTACACAATTTATACTCATGTGTGTCAGGAGTAATATGCAGTTTAGGCTTATACATCAAGGAGCAACATGCAGTTTAGGCTCGTGCATCAAGGAGCAACTTCTTCTTCATGGATAATATCGCTTCAAAAAATTGCCATTTATGGGACCTATACAGAATCCATCTTTGTTAACTAACTTATAAGCACCATTGGTATAGACTTCTTTTATCACATATGGACCATCCCATTTTGACATGAACTTATTTCCCATTCCCTGGGTGATGGTAATGGGCCTTCTTACTGCCAACACCAAATCTCCAACTTGAAAAGATCAAGTATGAACTTTCTTATTGAATGCCTTTATCATACGTGCTTGATAACATTCAAGCTATTGTTGTGCTTTGAGCCTTTTCTCATCCAATGCTTCCAATTCCTCAAGTCGAAGACGAACATTGTTTTCAATAGTGAGTCCTTCTTGAATTGCTATACGAAATGAAGGTATTTAACTTTCAAGAGGGAGAGCAGCTTCAACCCCATAAACCAATGAATATGGAGTGGCCTAGGTAGTAGTCCAATGAGTTGTCCGATATGCCCAAAGAGCTTCTCCAATTTTTTCGTGCCAATCTCTTTTTGATTTTGACACTACTTTTTTCAGCAGATTGCATAACGTTTTGTTGAACGCTTCTGGTAAATCATTTGCAGCTACATTGTACACCAAGGAATTATATTGCCTGAACCCAAATTGTGCACAAATTTTATCCATCAACTTATTGTAGAAAGGCTTTCCATTATCAGTAATAGTGTAATGCGGCACTCCATACCTGAAAATCAAATTACATCGAATGAACTCCACAATAATTTCTTTCTTTACCTCCTTAAGGGGGACTGCCTCTGCCCACTTAGAGAAATAGGCTGTAGCTGCCAATTATGTAAGCATGACCAGCCGATGACTTAGGAGTAATAGGACCTACAACATCAAAACCCCATGCATCAATGGTCATGAGGCAACTGTAGGATGTAAGGGTTCAGGAGGCTGATGTATAAAATTAGCATGCATTTGACAAGCTTCACACCTCTTCGTATAATTCGTACAATCTTTAACCATAGTAGGCTAGTAGTATCCCATTCTTTTAACCTGAAAATAAAGCTTGGTACCCGACTGATGAGCTCCACAAACTCCAAAATGTGCCTCGGCCATACCTTCAGTTATTTCTTCACCACTCAAATAAGGTTGATAAATACCTTCATAAGATCGACGATACAAAACATCTTTATACAAAATGAAGCAAGATGACCTTCGAAGCACCTCCGTCCTATGACGAGGGTCTTGCAATAATTTTCCATGCTTAGATACTCAATCAGTGATGTCCTCCAATCTTCATCTTCACCAACTGAGACTGATATAGCATTTAATTCCTCATGGTCAAGCTAAATTGGTGCAGGCACGATCTATCTATTACATACTAGGATATTTGTTGTTTCTTCTTCAGAAAGGGTTAAAGTGGTAGCTAGGTTAGCCAATGCATTTGCCATCCTATTTTCTTTCCTCAGGATATGACTTAAGATAATACTTTCAAACATTTTTAACAAACAAGAGACTAGTTGAAAGTAAGGAATCAAATCTTCCTTTTTAACTTAAAAGTTGATTAATGACCAGTTTTGAATCACCGTAGACTTCAATTTCTAAAATTTTCATTTCCAGTGCCATTTGAAGTCCAATAATCAACACCTGATATTCTGCAACATTATTGGAGCACAATTCATTTAACACTACGGAATATGTCAAAACTTGCCTTTCTGGTGAAACAAAGACAATCCCTGCCCCCGCTCCATCAGATCAAGCTGCTCCATCAAATAACATTGTCCATGTTGGCAAGATTTAGACAAAAAAGGACATCTTCATCAGGTAATTCATCAGATACTTCCCAGTCTACAAGAATTAGGTGATCTGCCAAGAAATTAGCAAGAGCTTGTCCTTTAACTGCTTTTTAAGGAACATATGTGATCTTATACTGATTGAATATAATCGACCACTTAGCCAATCTTCCTGAAAGTACTAGTCTTAACATTACAAACTTGACAGGATCTGCACGTGAAATGAGTTGGATAGAATATGCTTCAAAATAATGCTTCAACTTTCTGATTGCATGAAACAAGGCCAGGCAAATTTTCTCAACAGGGGAGTATCTCAACTCATTTTCAGTTAAAGCTCTACTCAAATAATATAAAGCTTTCTCCTTTCCTTCATCATTTTCTTGAGCTATTAGAGTACCAATTGACCATTCTTGCGTTGCAATGTACAATATCAATGGTTTTTCAAATGTAGGAGCTCCCAAAACTGGTGGATTCATGAGGTATTTCTGTATGCTCTCAAAAGCATTTTCACACCTTTTATCCCATATGAAATGAGTATCTTTCTTCATCAAGTGTTTAAATGGTTAGCATCTTCCAGCCAAATTTGATATGAATCTTTTATAAATGCAAAAATACCTTATAAGCTACGCAATTCTTTAAGATTTCTTGGTGGTGGCATCTTTTGGATGGCATCGATTTTGCCAGGATTAACTTCAATTCCATGATGTTGAACTATAAAGCTAAGGAATTTGCCAGATGTGACACCAAATGCACACTTGAGCGGGTTCATCTTCAAGTTGTATTTCCTTAGTCAATCAAATACCATGCAGAGATTTTTTAAATGCTCATCTTTATTTTTAGTCTTAACCATGAGATCATCAACATAGCATTCTACCCTTGTATGTAACATGTCATCAAAAATATCCTACATAGCTCGTTGATAAGTCATACTTGCATTTTTCAACCCAAAAGACATCACTTTGTAACAATAAATACCCTTTAGTGTGCAAAAAGCCATACATTCCTCATTTTGTGGTGACATTCTAATTTGATTGTACCCGGAGGATCCATCCATAAGAGATAAGGCTTCATGCCCAGTGGTTGCATCTACCATAAGTTCAATAATAGGTAATAGAAAATCATCCTTTGGACATGCCCTATTCAGATCTCAAAAATCAACATAAATACGTATCTGACCATTTTTCTTCTTAACTGGCACGATGCTAGAGATCCAAGTTGGATATTTAACTGCCCTAATAAAACCTGCATTAATAAGCTTGTTGACTTCAGCATCGATTAGAGGGACGAGATCTGATCGAAGCACTAGCTGTGATTATTTTACTAGACGAGCCCCATGTTTTATGCTAAGGTAATGGATTGCAACTTTTGGATCTAATCCTGGCATTTCTTTATACATCCACGCAAATACATCTTTGTATTCACTCAAGATTTTGAAATATTGTTCTTCTTCTTCAGGATTTAGAAGCTTGCTAACAAATATGGGACGAAGCTCTTCTATCGTGCCAAGATTCAACTCTTTGAATTCGTCAATAGTTGTTTGTCCACCATCTTCAAGTTATGGAGGAGCTTTTAGGATTTCATCTTTAGGACTTTCTGAATCAGGCTCTTCATCCAACAGTGATATAATTACATGAGTGTAACTCATCATTCTCTTCATTACATGGCTGTTTGATCTCAACAACTCTTACCCTATGAAATGTGATACTCCATTTTAACGCTCTATCTACTTTTGAAACTAGGACAGGTACTATTATTCATACTGGGTGGTTTGTAGCTTGTATAAAACCACCTGCCACCAATCCATTAAATTTTTCAAAACATGGGTTATGTAACATAGGATTTAGCTCCTCCTCAACACTTGTGTAATTAGAGTTGGTGGTGATTTCCACTTCATCTTCATCTTCACTACTCCTTTCACATGGATGTTTTATTATGTGCTACTTTATTTTCATAGGTTTGTCCATATTGATGACTAAGATCGTAGATCTAGCTCCATTCAATTGGGATAAATGAAGAGTTTGACTCTCATTTTTTGACATATCAATTCTATTGTCAATACTTCTTTTTGCAGCATTATTTCTGAGTCTATTGAACACAGAACCTCTCAGATGGGGACCTTTATTAAACCTACTTTGATCTTTAACACCCAGTCTTTTAAAGATAGAAGGACGAGTAATTAGAGTACTGAGATGATCAAATACAGAAACTCAATGATTATTTTATTTTTGCTCTTCCTGCTTCACATGATCTTCTACAGAAATATGCTGGACATCAGCACACTTAGCTTTCTTCATCACACATATCTTAATTGGTTCTACAACTTTGAATTCCAAGCCAACCCTTAACTGTTCAACATAAAATCCCTGTCTTCTTAGTTTTTGTTGTACTTCACTGAGTCCATGAACTTTTTCTCCGGTCAACTCAGGTTTAAGTTCACTTAGATTGGGCGGATTAACAAAGTCATAGCTAGATTTTTCAAGCAACTCATATGCCTTAGGATTAAATGTCCCCTCAAATTCTTTATGGAAAACCCCTGCAATAGATGGTCTATTATAGATTGATGAGCTTATACCAACAATAGGCATGGTGAAGCCCTTCTTCAAAGTTTGACAGTCGCTTGATTCTACTGCCTTTAATTGGCTTTGAGTAGCATCATTTGACTTAATGCATACTCCAATTAGAATTTTCTTCTTCACCTAAGATGCTTGCTGTGTGTATCAAAATTTCAGTAAGTTGGAATCATTATTGTGCTCGCATTCATTGCTCGTCAAAACCTCAGTAATTATTAGTTTATTGAAATTTTTAGAACAATCTTGTCTCCCTTCAACGAAGTGGTTGCCTCGAGCCTTTATAGGTTGTACTTCACTTACCGAGTCGAGATCCAGATAAAATTTAGCATCAACAAAGTATGATTCAGCATCAGTAAATGGCTTCACATCTGCATCAACTTTTATAACTTCTCCATTTTTTGAATACTTGAAACATTGATGGAGAGTGGAAGGTATTACGCCATTTTCATGAAGCCATGGCCATTCTAAAAGTATATGGTAAGAAGTCCTTGCATCAATAACATGGAATAAAGTACTTACTTCCAATTCCCCAATTGTGAGGTCTAGACGAATCATACCAATTGCTCGTTGGCCTCCTTGATTGAAACCTTGAATAGTTAGGCGGCTGCGTGACAGATCCTCAACAGAAATCCCCAAATTCTTCATGGTGAATTTTGGCATGATATTGATGGTAGATCCTCCATCAATAAGTATGTGATTAACCTTTTGCTCCTGCATGAATCCTGAGATAAAAAGTGGCCTATTGTAAGGTTTTGATCCCAATAACAAGTCCTCATCCATAAAAATAATGGTCGTACAACATGAAGTGGAGTGTTCCTCTTCAATTTTGCAAGATATAGCATGCACTGTTTCAACTCTTTGATTAAAGAATCTAGTAGGAAAATAATCTTTTAAAGTTACTTGAATCCTCTTGTAACCTGCAAATGAATTTTTCTACTTGCTATTTGTAGCCTTTAGACTCTTTGTCGTCCTTGGTTGAGGGTGTCTGGCCACATGTGAGACCTTTAATGCTAATGGCCGAGATTGATTGACATATCATCTTATCCTTCGTCGGCCTGTCACAAGAATCCACTCACTACCATCTTTAGTTTCAGTAGTAGAACTTGTTTTTGACTTAGTCATTTTATCAATGACTTGAGTCTCCACTAGCACTAGATCTAAGCTTCCAAATTGAAGCATTGTTGATGCCCCCATAAGTGAAGATGAGAAAACACTATCTTTGCTTGCAACACATGTGGTATCTGCTACAGTTATAGCACTAGCAAGGTTTGATTCAACAACATCTTCCATATCAAGAATTATCTTTCCATCTCTTGCCAACGCCATTACCTTAACCTTGAAGATGAAGCATTTTTCTATTGGATTCCTGACAATTCGATAATACTTGCAATATTTTGGATCGCTTACTTTTCCAGTTTCTTCAGGACGTTTTGACTCTGGCAATTAAATCAACTTCCTTATCAATAATTCATCAAAAAAATGAGAAATATCAGAATTTGGAAATGGATACTCCTTCTCCTGCATTTCCTTTAGTATTTTCTTACCTATTGGAATGCGTTGATATTCAGTTTTCTCAACAACTTTTTTATCATTTTTAGGAATTTGTATGGAGGCTGTTCTGATCGCCATGGATTCCTTAGTAATAGCTTTGTCATATTTTTCACTCTTTTTAGAATCTTTTCTTTCTTTCTTCTGGTCATCAATAGGAATTCCAATCCCGCAATTAATAATGCTAAGCTCCATGTCGTGGGCGCGAGTGGCTAATTCTTCAAAAGTGCGAGGCTTGAAATATAGAGAAGTCCCTAGTACATATCTTGAATACACATCTCTACTACAGACACCTTTGAGAGTCTATCTTTGCAGTTTAGACTTAATGTACGCCAATAATTGATGTAGTATACCACTGGCTCGTTCTTCCATTATTTTGCATTGGTAAGTTCAATCATGCTCACAGTCCGGCATGTACTGTAGAAGCAGTTCAAAAACTCTCTTTCCATTTGATCCCAACTATCAATAGTTTCAGGCTCTAAGTCAATGTACCAGTCGAAGGTATTTTCTCTTAACAATCGTACAAACTGTTTCATAAAAAGATCATCATACATCCCTGCATTATTGCATGTTTCTATGAAATGGGCCACATGTTGTTTTGGATTTCCCTTCCCATCAAACTGCTAAAATTTTAGTAGTTGATATCCTATTAGCATTCTCAGTGAGTCAATCCTCTTCGTATAAGGCTTTGAATACACAGTAGAACTTTGAGAGGGCATTCCATATTGAGCCCTAATAGTATTAGTGATCATGTCCTACAATTGTTGAATAGACAATGTAGCAATAAAAGTTGCAGAGTGGTTGATCCTTAGATTAGTTTCTCGCTTGTAAGGCATCTCCTCAACTTGTTTGTGCGCCATTGTATGGCTAAGGGAAGATTGATAATTATAGCTAAATCCTCCAAGATGAGGGTATTCCTGCTTGTTCATGAGTTGTGTGATTTGTTGATCTTTTTCTTCCACAATCTTTTGGAGGTCAACTATAGCTTGAGCCATCCAAGCAAGTTGTTCATCCATTGTTGCCACTCCAGTCACTGTAGCTGGCAATTCAACAAAAGATAATACCTTAGGATTCATTTTCCTTGGACTTCTTGAGTTAGAATCATCAGATGGAAATAAATCGGTATTCTTACCCCCAGTTATGGGCTGATTAACAGATTCAGCAGCAAGATCAGCGGTATCAACAACATCTTTCCTAGCCAAGGTGAGTTGGTTTCTCTTAAGTGCCATTGAGCGATTGCAAATATCTTCAAAATTCGAATGGGAGAAAGAGATGAGGGGTAGATTTGGGTCCCACTAGGCGTGCCAGAAATTTGTTCACACAAATTTCATTGTTTGCAAAATTAAATCACAAAACAAAAAAAAATAATGGACAAATTAAATTTATATTAAAGAATATATATGAGAATTATAATTTATCAGAGAAAAATATAAATTCTCTAACAAAACTAATCCCCTGATTCTTCCGCCAATATATATAATCCAAGGGCTTGAAGCTTATTCTTGGATATATGGTGTAGTATTTCTTAACTTGGTAAAAGATACTACGAAGTTTTTTTGAAACCCGAACCTTGACTACGAGATCAAAGGACTAGATGACTTGATGCTTTGAAGAGTTATAGGATCTTGGTGGTAGC
The DNA here is from genome assembly GCA_014898725.1 of Jacaranda copaia. Classification (NCBI taxonomy): domain Eukaryota; kingdom Viridiplantae; phylum Streptophyta; class Magnoliopsida; order Lamiales; family Bignoniaceae; genus Jacaranda; species Jacaranda copaia. The sequence continues at coordinate 332,988 of JACGDI010005343.1, read as the reverse complement.
AATACATCATCGCAGCAAGAATTTGAAACTTAAAGACTTGAGTCTTGGGGCTTAAAGTGGTATCGTGAACCCTAAGATCACTTTCACTAAAGAAGATTTATAGTCTTGAATCCTTGTCAAGTTTATTCATTTTGGAAGTAGTACAGATATAAGGTTTTCCTAGAACAAGCCTAATACAATATTTTGCAAACAATCTAATAAGCTTATATCTGATGCAATAAATGGGCTTTAGAGCCCATTATGGACCACCTAAAGGCATAGATCTAGTATAGGAAATTTAACTTTCCATCCCAATCCTCTAAAAATACAACCACCCTCTATATTCATTTTATGAGATTATTGATATAACACATTGAGGAAAAATTATAATTTTGGTTCTCAAACATAACTACTTATTCACTTTTAGTCCCTAATAATCTCAAGTTACACTTTTGTCCCCAAATTGCTAATTTTTTAACAAATGTTGTCTTTATTGTTACTTTAAGCATCAAAACTAATGGAACTTGGTCATGTGATGTACACATGATTGGGAAAATTATAATGTTGGTCCTTGAACATAGTTACTTATTCAATTTTTCTCCCTAAAGAATTTTAAGTTACATTTTTTGTTCTCAAACTGCCATTTTTTTTAACAAATTCCATCCTTGCCATTACTTGTGCTATTAAAGCCAATAGAAAGTGGTTATGTGACACGCACATGACCACTCTTGCATGAAAAGAACTTCAGGCTAGTGGGTAACTTCATTTATTTCCCAATTTCAAACAAAATTGACCCTCAATTTTTGTTAAGGCTTGGAATTTTGATCTTTGATCCTCCATTTCTACTAGAGAGACAAGTCTTCAACATAGTCTCTCTATTATCCTTTTTTATTGTTTGCTTGCATAAACATCATTTGTATTCCTATTTGCAAAAGCTAGTTTTCGACTTTTTATTGGCTCATAAGCTTCTCTCTATCAGTTATTGTTTTAATTATCCTTGAATTAATCTTTTTCTATAATAACTTACTAGTCAGTTTCAATATTTCAAGTTTTTTAGTCTCTAAACAGATGTGGCATGTTATAACAATATATTAGAAGATAGCAAGGATGTAAACAAATGAAGTTGAAAGAACATTAAGAGATCTAATTTCCCTGCAAGAGTGGTCATGTGCATGTCACATGGCAACTTTCTATCAACTTTAATGACACAAGTAACGGTAAGGATGGAATTCAATAAAAAAATGGTAGTTTGAGAGCCAAATATGTAACTCAAAATCATTTAAGAACAAAAATCGAATAAGTGACTATGTTCCAGGACCAACAATATAATTTTTCCAATCATGTGCATAGCATGTGACCAATTTCCATTAGTTTTGATGCCTGAAGTAATGGAAAGGATGAAAATTATTAAAAAATTATCAATTTGAGGGCAAAAGTGTAACTCGAGATTGTTTAGGGACAAAAAGTGAAAACGTGATTATGTTTGAGGACTAAAATTATAAATAACCCAACATATTGATGCTACATAGAAATGGAGCTAGAGTCCTATCTAGTAGTCAGCTGAGTTTTAGGTTTTTTTTCTTTGAGACACAGTGCAAAAAGTTCTCAGTTGTAGAGTGTTTTCAAATTTTATGAATTCTTGTGAATAATTTTTCATGTCTAGTTTCTCGTTGGAGCTTAGTATTTATATATTTTTTTTCATGATGAGTTTTTTCCCATTAAGGTTTTGGTGAGCTTAGTCAATTGGGCACTCCAACCTTTTTGTTCATTTAATTTATTACGTATTGTGCTTTATCAGTCTTTTTATTTTTTTTTACCCTTTCAAATTTAATTATTCATACAATCAATTGCCAAATTTTCTATTTGAAAAATTATTTTCAATGTTGAAAATAATATAAAGTCCAATAATAATTTTTTTATCTTACACTGATCTGTTAAATAATGTTTTTAATCAATAAAATTTCATTAATTAAGTGTGTGAATTCGCATTTACTTACTTTCATTTAAATTAAGGTTCAGTAGACTTCAAACTCTAAGGGGTTTCTAGAGAACATCTCATTAGGCAAATTTGTTTCACCCAAGGATCTAGTGAAAATTTGGCCATGTGGAAAAGAGAGAAAATATAAGGTTTTTTATGAGGAGTACTAAGATGAGTTCCCAAGGTAACTCTCCTACACCTCATCTTTTTCTTATTCTTTTACTTTGCTTTTTTCATTCACAAATTCATATGCAACTCCTTAGGGTTAATAATTTTTTTTAAAGTCTTGTCAAATAGAGTCATGTTAGAAGTACATCCCATTTTGAGTTTTGAATAGAGGGTTCTTTTGAGGAAGATTGCAATGATGCTCCCTATTATTGATAGTAGTTTTGTCCAAGTTGTGGAGAATTGGTGTTTACTCCTACTTGAGGAGTTAGAAAATTTTAGATGTCAAATATATCTTTGAAAAGTATATATATATTTTTTTTCCTTCATGAGTGATAACATAGTGCTATTCTCCAAAGGGTATTTCATGATGTTCAGTAGTTATTTCAATAGTGAGTTTTCTCTTTCCCTAGATCCTTCATTATTATACGTAAGCAATTATAGAGTGTGCCTTGATCAGTTTATTTCCTTAACTGCTTTGTGTATTTTGGGCATTTTGACAACATTTGACTGACTTGTGTCTCCTAGTCTCTGTAGATAGTATTCATTCTTTGTTTGAAGTATGCAAGATGCTTAATAAACCTTTCTTTCATGTCTTTTTGAAATCTAGTTGTAAGTTTTTGATTTGATTGCCATCTTCACAAAGGCCTTAGAAAGAGAGATAATTCTTTGTTTGTCAAGAAGATTGGGGTTGTCCCTTGTGATTGGAGTAGTTTGCCATCTTTAGTTCATCTAGGTCAAGTTCAAGTCACCCTTCTTGGAGTTTTGATGAAGTGGGTTATTCAAGTACTTTTTTGATGTGGCTTACATGTTCTCGATGGCTACTTAGTTTATTTCTCTTTTTGTTAATTACTCATGTGTATGTTTATGTTGCTGCATGTTTGTATTCTTTACAACATTTATGCTTATTTTTGCATTTTTTGTCTTTTAATAGGAAAAAATATTAACTCAGCAAGATCAATGCTAGGAGGTTTGCATGAGATGTGCATAGTAGAGTAGCATTGCAAAAATGGCATCATCGGCTGGGCAACATTTGAGGCTCCTTGCTGATAGCTAGGCTAGGCACTTGATCAATCACCTTTGGCAATGCGTTAAACAAGTGGAAATGAGGATCTCGAGGTGGTGATTTTCAAGCATGCTAGTGGTATTTATTTGGATCATTTTATCCCCTTCATGTTGGTGAGGCAAAGGAACTCTTTTGTTGTGGCTTATGTTAGAGCTATGACATTGACCCACATTGGGATGTGGACAATATTGCCTTTAGTATTGATAGCTTGCGAGGCGAAGTGAATGAGTATGATTAGGAAAAGTTAGAGGTATACTCTTCTTTCTAGTTGACCGAGTTGGTTGCTAGGGACTTTTCTCAAGCAAGTGTTTGTTTTAATACTTAGTTTATTCTACATGCTAGTTCTTCTTGTAGTCATGTATAATTCTTTGATTATCATCAATGATAGATCCAAAAGTAAGAGTGTCGGTTGGGAGGGGGGAATTTACAAGACATAAACGTTTGTATTTTATTTTCATAATTTGTAAATTTAAAATATACTTCTTCATCAAAGCTGAGCACAATGCTCCTTTATATCATAAAATTTATCAATGACTAAAACAACCTCAAATTTTGAGTAATATTTTTCTCAATATAAGTAGCTAACAATTGAATAAAAAGTTATCTTTAGTCTTATTCCAAAGCATGTCTTTAAGAATATTAATAGCAAAAAAATTTCTCCCATTTGTAGCTACTGTTACACAAAGAAAAATCTAAAAAAGAAAATATTTAAGTACTCAATTTTACTTATCTCTTTATCTCAATCTATTAAAGTCCAAATGGGATATTTTAGTTTTTTTACAAGTCCCCTAAGATTTAGCAGCTAAACTCACGTAAAATTTTCTCAAATAAATAAAATGAAAATGTTCCAATAGGTAAACTTAATATTCCTCATTTCATTATTTTAATTGTAAATATGGGTGCAACAATTTGTTTTGATTCCAAAAGAATAAAATAGGTAGAGATTTCATCACTTGATTTTAATTTTAATCTTTAATTATAAATAAATTTAATTTAATTCAATAAATCTAGATAATAAATTTTTTATGTGAAGCCGTAATAGAAGTTAGTTTTTAAAAATTAATGAATGAAAACTAAAATTTCTTCTCGTAAATTAATTATTACTAAAATTAATGTCTATATATAAATGCATAAGTGTATTGTGCTAAACCTGGGGGCTACAATGGCCTAGCTCACCTTAAATTTGTCCCTGATCACCACGCATATGTCTTTTCGAATATAGGCTTGGAATTTGATTGTGTAGATATCTTGCCAAGGAGGTGGTGAGAGATGATAGTGTGGCTTAAGGATGAGGTTGCCAAATTCTCTTGATAACATAACTAGAAAGAAGAGGAGTTCGCAAAGTTGCTAAAGGAGCTAAGGAGCATCAGCAGTTGAAAGCATAATATATGAAGTGAAGACCAAAAATAAGTTATTAGAGTCTTCAGCAAGAAAGATACTTATCAGTGCTATTTGTGAGGATGTTGCCAAAGAATTTAACAGCTCTGATAAGTTCTTTGAAGTAGTTGGGGCAAAGGAAACCATGATCTATGATCAGACTATTTAGGGGTATCGCTCTATGCTGAGTAAGATTGGACAATATCCTATTGAGGACTTATTAATACTAGACCTACCACCCCATTAATCTCTCTACTAAAGAGTTTGGAAGGGCATTAGAGATCGGCATAGCCATGGTGGAAGGTCCTACTAATGCAACCCCGTAGAAGTTGCCAGATGTTTTAGTTTAGGAATATTAGATAGATGTTTCCATTTTTGTTGTGTTTAAGACAAATTCACATTTTTCTTCAATATAAGTAGTTTTTTAGGCTCATTTTTTGGTTTTATCTTTCTTTTCTTAGGCTGAGTGTTTGTCAAATGTTTTTTTTTTATTTTTTTATATGAATGTTTACTCCTATTTTTTAAGGAAGTTTTTTGTTCATCTGTTCTTATTTATACACTAAGTCAACTACATGAATTTCAAGTGTTGTTATGCCATTAATGAGCGATTAGTGTAGAATAAAGGCATACAAATAGGGCATTAAGCTTTTCTTCATTGATTTTTGTCCCAAGTCCCCAAAAGGGGAATCATCAAATTGCACAAACAATGCATGAGAGTACGCATGAGCCTCACTAAGGAGTTCACATTGCAATATTTAAACATCTGGATCAAATTTAATTGAGTACATTGCTATGAAAGTTTTATCATAATGATTAATTACTTGGTTCAAATTTAATTATGTACCTCTTTGGTGAGGTCTTATCATGATAGCAAGTAATATAATGACACTTCATACTAATATTTGTTTGGATGGTCTAAATACTACTAATAAGTGTTGCAATGAAATTGGAATTCAAACCTCATTCATTAGGTCTTATCATTAATGTTAAGTATCATGGTGATATCTAGCTGCAAGCCTCGCTTAAGATGCTTTATCATCAAATATCAAGTGTCATGATGAGGTATTATGTGTCCCTCAGACGGGTTTGGCAATTGATTTTGATAGTGCAACCATGTACCTCTTTAGAGGCTTCACAGTAGGCTTATACACAATGACTACATAATGTGAGAAGAGATGTATAGTTTTTATATGCCAAATTAATTCAATTGTTATAGTAATTCATTTAATGTCATCAGGACACCACCATTTACCTCTATGGAGTATTTACAGTAGGCTTACACATAGCAATCAAATGCTCCTCAAGGAGCTAGATAGTGATTCTATGCTAAATTCATTCATAAGAGAGGTGTCAGTACTTACCTTCAAGAGCAATATTAGGGAGGTTTATTACAGGCTAATATGTGGCTACCATGTACCCTAAGAGAGATTGTATAGTAGGTTTCTGCCAAAAAAAATTAGGAGTGCCACAACTTATCCCTAAGGATAATGGCAAGAGAGATTTATGATGGGTTTATGCGTAGCTACTACATACTTCCAGAGGGACTGTATAGGGGGTTTATACCAAAAACATCTAGTTGAAGATATAGCCCTTAACCTTCTAAGAAGATTTACAATAAACATATGCGTGGCTACCACATACTCCTGAATGCGTATTGTAGTAGGTTTATACTAAAAAGATAAAGTGTGCTATGGAGAACTTCATTAAGAAAGGCATCAGTTAATCATTCAGTAATACGAGATAATAGCATAAAGAAAGTAAACTTTATTCAAGTAACCATAAACATAAATAGGCTACCTTCCCCATGTTGGTTGGCTTTATTCAACTTTATGGAAAAATAACTTCTTAATCTAAAGAAAACAGTACTTTAGAACAAAGGGCAAAAAAATTCTAACGACTTAATAAAAATCATCTAAGCAAAATGAGAGACTGAAGAAGGTGCCAATGATGGTGAACTTATGCAATTTATGGGTGTATCTCCTAGCATGAATATTTCCATAATGTTAGCATCTTAGAGTATAGCTCTATCCTTATCCTTTTTCTTGCTATCTTACAATTCTTTTACTTGATGGTCCTAATGGTAAGAGTCTTGATGTTCTTTAAGGTGCTAACATAACACTCTTTAGCAACATGTAGATCGCTAATAGCTTTGCCAATTTTATTTTCTTTGGAGAACTTCAACTTCATGTGATGTATCACGACCACTACTTGGAATAGATCTAAGGTAGGTTTCCCCAAGATGGTATGGTAAGCCGATGGGGTTTTAACCATCCACCATCTTTATTACTTATTAAGGATAAGTGCCTAGAGAGAAAGACATTGACACTTGTCCTAGTACTTCTATAGTGTTGCTAGTAAACTCCACCAGAGAGATGCTAATTTTTTGTAACTAGGTATTGTCTATGCCTAACTGCCTAACTAGAGAAAAACATCATGGAAAAGAATGTCCACTAAACTATCGTAGTCTACTAGTATCTTTTTCTCCCATGAATTGGCAAGAGATGTATAGATCACCAACATATTATTATGTTATCCTTATCTAGGCTTAATGTCCTCTTTTTGAAGATGATACTGGGCATTGGGGAAACACATTAACAATTACAAGTATGGGATCAACTAAATGAGCCTATATCTATCTTACTACTCACACCAGTACTTTCATTGCATTTCTGAAGCCCCCACCAATTGGTCTACCTAATATCACTGAGATGATGAGGCCGTAATAAGGTTTTTTAGGACATATAAAAGTTGTCGGTCATTAGGCTTTAGGTGATCATCAAGCCGTGACAATAGTCTTTGCTTCCACTAACTGTTGGACCCTTTTGAGGACTATTTAAGCTTTGCACCACATATTCTTTACAAAATCCTCTCTGGATCAACCTTTCAATCTCTTCTTTTAAGTATATACACTTCTCAATAGTATGTCCGCCAGTAGCAATGGGAGTGGTACCATTTATTAGATTTTTGCTTTTTTAGGTCATCTGTAATTTTGAGAAAGGTATTAGATGAGGTCCTGTTCTAATGCGACAATAGCAATCTCCATTCTATGGTAAAACCCCAAAGTAGACTAAGCACACTCCTCTCACTTATTTTATCTTTATCACATGCCTTGCATTTGTTGGCATCTTAAGAGGCCATGGTTCTATCAATCTTAACATATTTTGCAACATGCATAAGAAGCTCTTCCAAAGTTCTGTGAGGTTTTCTAGCCATAGAATCCTAGAGCGTGTTTTACTTAGGTAGGAGCACTCAATTTATGTACAGGATATCATATACTGCATAGATGAAGTAATTGAGATAATTTCTTAGGAACTCTCCATCTTTTGCTTAATAGTGATTATATACACTGCCATCTTTGGATATTTGTAGTTGATGGAGAAATTTTGGAGGAAGCATTATATTAATTACATCTAGCCTATAATGGATCTAGTTGGCATCTAGTTGAACCATGTTATGGCACACTTGGTGAGCAGGTTGCAAAACACTTTGTAGTATGCGGCTTCACTAAAATTGTAAAGCTTTATTCCTTCCAGCAAATTATCTAGGTACTTTTGCAAATCCATCGTGCCTTCAAACTCTAGCAGGTTAGTTATCTTTATCCAAAGGAGAGGTTTTCTACCAAGATAGCTTGACGAAAAGGATTGTATCTCAAGAAAATAATAAGTAAACGAAGATACTACTTTTCTACTCTTCCTGAGGGTTGTGGCACCAGAAGTGAGTATGTACTACAATAGCAGCAAACATTCACCAAGAGAAGTCTACTTTGAAGGATAAATGTATGTCTACTATTTAAGGTGAAAGAGAAGAGTAGCATCACCCTCAAAGTTAGTCCTCCACTTAACTCTCTACAAGTAGAATGAAGCCCTTAACTCCAGTAGAAAATTATTGTTGCTCCTAGAGGAAATGTTCCTCAGGTATTGTGGTACCATTTTAGCCCTAACTTGGGCAGTGGTGTTATTTAATGGAGTCTTGAACACCTTGTTAGGTTATATGTAGGATTAGATCTCCAAAAAATGTTGTCTCCTGCACAGACATCATATATGGTGTAGCTACACCTCTAAGGTTAACCCCAATGCCAAGCATGATTATACTTTAAGCTAGTAACTTGTAATGTTTTTTAGCCTTAGGACTACTAAGTTGTTTGAATCTCAAGCTCTGGATCTCATATGCATTCTCGAAATTCCTTCTTTGTTATTTGGAGTTCTCACTAATGATGCTAAGATTATGTTGCACAGAAATAAATTTAAGGTCCTTTCTAATAGTCAATAGACTTTTCAATTCTTTTTCTCTAAAATGCAGAACAAATAGTTCATAGTTCATAAATATTCTCATGTTTTGAGAATTCTTGTAAATAATTTTTCATGGCCAATGGTAAAGATATTTTCTATCATATTATTTATCTCAACCTAATGGATTATCCACAAATAGGTTAAATTGTAAACCTCTACCTGAGAGATGGTCTATGAAATGAAGTGGAGTGGAACCTGTAGCCAAGAAAACAACTGTTAGGCTAGTCAAGAGGGTCCTTAGCTAAGACCTTCTGATGCTAAAGATAGTTACTCAACCTTAAATAGAATGGAGCAAAGTAATAGCTATATGAGAGTCTTTTTTTCTTGTTGTTTCACTTGGAGGATTATGTATTTATAGTATCTACTTGTGAGTAAAAAGAAGAATTTCTCCTCAAAAGGCTTCTTTCACAATTTTCGTGAATAGGTGTAATCATTTACCCATGCTTTGCAACTACTAACTGGCTTAGTACTATTTGGGCAATTTTATTGAATGAAGGGAAAAACCATGTTGCCATTAATGTGGAGGCGACAATATTAATAGTGGAGGTGATGTGTCATCATAACAATAAATGTGGACAGACATGAGGTTAAGGTGTATTTAATATGATGGAAGGGGCGGTGCAGGCCTTCACTATTAGCCATTAAACATTCAACTTTACTTAAATCAAGGTAGAGGTTAACTGGGCTAACCATGCAAGTTGATCAAAAGCATTATCCTTTGACCTCACTGTCAAAATTAGGCTTGGTTTTAATTAGATCTAATAAGTTTATTGGGCTTAAGGGGCCCTAATAAGCTAATCTTGTATCATGAGTCCCTTTTGCTCCAAAGTATGGCCTTAAGGAGGTCAGGGCTTGGAGTAGTTTGGAAAGGCAACTTCAAATCTCAATGAGAGAGATGTTGGTGGGAATCGTTATTGATGGTTATATAAAAATTTATGTACGAGTAACTGGCAGTTATGTAATAGTTAGCCAATTTTTGGTTACTTTAGCTGATTAGGATTCCTACGTGCCTATAAATAGTGAATTTTTACCACTCATTTTCATTTTTACCATAATATTTTGAGGTCAAGAGGTGAAGAATTCCAATTAATCCTTAAGATTTCTAGATCCTTTAACATTTATACATTATTTTTCATAAGTTGTTTGCCTACATTCTTAGTTTGTGAAGTTTTAAACTTTTATAATGTCAAGTTATAGCATCGATCTGTCTTAAATAGCGAGGCTAAGTCGAATGAATCTTTGAGTGAGAGGTTGAATACTCTTGGTCAAGTTAAAGTAGTTACGTGCTGGGGTGATGAGGGGATAGGGCCTTCTAATCCCTTAGTCGAGGATACATATATGGTAGGACCATTAAGACATAGTAGTTATGAAGAGGAAATGATAGCAAAAGAAGTCCCTAGGTCAAAGGCTTGGTTATTTATGACCACACATTACAGTAATATTATGTCGACAATATCATCAAATGACCTAAGGTCGATAAAGAGGAAATATCATGTCCTAAATTTATTCAAACTGATAAAACCTAGAGCCTTTGATAAAATGCATACTGCCCCCAAGGGTTGCATAGCTATTTTTGTGGATGCCAAGAAGTGTGGTCTCAAGTTTCCATTAGCAGACACAATAGTTGATCTACTGAGAAGCCTACAGGTTTGTATTACCATATTACTTCCCAATTATTTTGCTCATGTGTACAACTTTGTTGTTTTAATGCAAATTCTCAAGGAAGCTCTATCTTGGGTGAATTTTAGCCATCTTTTTCATTTGCCGATGTCGCACAAGTCAGGCTTAATAGGGGAATCTAGGTTTTACTACTTGATAGCCCGTCCTCATAGAAACGTGTTTAGGACTCTCTTCTCATCACATGGCTAAAAATTGAAAACAGTTATATTTTTATGTCTAACCTCTTATTGAGGTTAGATTTAATATTTCAAAGGGTGGTAGGGTCGAGTTGGATATCACTGAGAATCTATCATGGAGTAATGTCTTTGTTTGAGATATGCTCAAATATGGTAAGATGGATGTTTTGGTGTTTATAAAGGAAAGGACTTAGTTCTGGGCAGGCTATTGACCACCATGTTGAGGTTGCATGCAAATGCCCAATTAGGCAAAAACTAACTTTTGTAAATGATACTAGTATTACATTTGATGGTTGTTTATTTGATAAAGATTTTTCTATCTTTTAGGTCGATCGATAATGAATCATATACAACAAATCATCATGCACAAACAACAAAAGGTGTAGCAACACAAAGAGGCTGCAGCTACTCAACTAGCAGCATAAAGTACTAGTCAGGGTGTCAAGGTTACCCCAACAAGTCAAAAGATGCCAACCACTACTACATAAAGTGGGGGAGCTACTAGCAGCTCCTCTCAATTGAAGAGAAAAGTAGTCAAGCTACGACTAAAGTCGCCATGAAGAAGACCACGGTCAAGAAAGGTGAGGAAAAGATAAGTGAGTTGTTGGAAAAGGCATACGCCTTTCTTTTTCCAAACTAACTATTCAACCTTCCCATCTTTTCAAAGCCCCATTTCAAGGAAAAAGTGGGCATTTTAGACAACACGACCATGATGGGTGCTGGAGCAATGTCAATAGCACCTTTGGTAGTTTTTATAGCTAGTCTTTTCAAGAAGAAACAAGTTGAGATGCATAACCATGATCAATTAGCTGTGTTGAAAGTTTTTACTTATCATGTTAACATGGTAAGGGTTATATCAAACTTACTTTTTTTTTCAAATAGAAGTTGAATTGACTGAGTAGCATGTTATTTTGGTTTTCAAGTAGGGCAATAGGGGTACAACCTTCATCAATAGTTTGAGCTTTGTGAGACCAATCAAGTAAGGTTAAAAGCAAAATGCGCACAATTAGAAAATGAGAAAATTGACCTATTAAAGACTAAGGTCTAGTCAATGGAGTCAATGATGGTTGAGCGAACTAAATAATTGGCGGAGAAAGATGTTGAATTGTTGGTTATTGTAGAAGGAAAAAGCCAAATTGAGAAACAGTTGAAGAAAACATTCATCTCTATCCTTGAGGCCTTTGACTCGGGTTGAGCGCAAGGCTATGAGAGCGTAATGAGATACGCTCATTTTGCATTTTTCAATGTACTACCTAGGATTTGTAAGAAGGTGGTCTAGCAATTCATGCTTACATCAACTTTTACTGAGGTAAGCATCACATTTAGTATGGATAATGTTCAGAAGGTATTCGACCACATTGCTAAGCAATTAAAGTTCCTCGATTATGATTTTTGACCTGAGGATAAGGTCAAACCTAGCATAAACAAAGATGAAAAACTTTAGGCTTCCAACAAGAGTGCTCCTGTCGATGTAGCACAGCAGTTCCTCCTTTTCTTTCCTGAGTGGTAACGGTGGGTGATGAGTTTAGGTTCACTAGGGAATTCGATTTGAAGATAAAAAAATAATGAAGTAAATATGGTGACTATGTTCCCAAATAAAGGTCATGTATTCTAAACAAATAGAGGTCAAGCATTCTTAATAAAGGAATCTAGGCTTTCCCAACCAGTGGGACCAAGTCAAGTAAGGGTACCAGAGCAAGAGGTCGAGAAACCTCTTTTAAGTGCCCAAATGGACTCAACGGATGAGTTTCTTGGAATAGTGAATAAAACTGCCGTCGAAGCAGTTGCTTAGTAGGAGAAGGCCGTGGTGTTGAGCTCGATAGATTTTTTTTTATTATATGTGGTCTTGAAAGGCCTATGAACAACTTGCTACTTAATAAAGTATTCTATTTGACTTGCAATCCTTTTGCTTTTATAAGTTTTTTACTATCCTAGCATGCTTGGAAAATGGTGCCTTCATTTGGCTTTAGAGATTGATAGCTTAATAATCGTTTCATCATACTAGTTGAACTATAAGGTCCATTTAATGATTTTTTTAGGTTCGATTTAATGATTATTTGATAATCGAATTGAGAATTTGAATTGGTCATTTGAGATCACGCAACTATGGGGTCGACATAGCTATTATTTCGAAGAACAAATTAATCAATTATAATAGTATGACTACAAGGTCGACTTGATTAATATTTGGAAACCATACTAGCCAATTAAAATAGTGCGACTGCGAGGTCAACTTAGTTATTATTTGACAACCAAATTAGGTAGCCTTAAATTGCACGACTACGAGGTCATGTAATAGCATTTATTATGATAATGTGCTTCTCATACAATGCAGTCTACACATAAAATTTCTTGAGGTTGATAGCATTCCATGGCCTTAGCAATTCATTTCCTGATAGGTTCGCCAATTGATGCTTCGCCACCTTTACCTAAAGGTTTGTGTAACATTAGGACCTAAATATTTTTCAAAAATAAATTGAATAAAATAGCCCCCACAACACCACAAGAATCTATACATGCATAGGATTCAAATTTAGAAGAGGAAAATACATAGGTGATATCAGAAAATTCCAAGAGCAAGAAAACTCTCTTCAACCGTCAAACAAGCTCTTCATTAATACAGCAGAATCACCACTAATTTTCACCTAGATGGACTCTTCCATTTTAGTTGAAATGTTTACTGGAACTCCTCAACCTTTTGGAGATTCTTCAATCCAAATTTTAGGCTAATCAAAATACTAAAGGTACTTGTAGAAGAAGCAAAAATTAGCTACCAGAAACTACTCTAGTCAAGAGCAAAAGCAACCAAAAATAGATCACCTCTAATGTAAACATCCACACACCAAATCTATAGCCTATTCTCTACAAAAGGGCTGCAAAATCTATAGAGAGTGAGGGGAGAAAGGACAGGAATATTGAGGTGGAAGGAAAAGGGAGAAGAGAGTGATGGGAGGCTAACAACTTAAATTCCCACTACACAATATTATTAGGAGAAAATCACACAAAATGTGCATACCTCACATCTATTAGGCCAGCCACTCTACCATATCTATATATAGGAGTGGTCACACACCTCCCGCAAGGAGGTGATGCCAAGTGCCCCTTACTTAAGTGACCACTAACTGGTGATTAGTGAATTTAATTGAAGTACAAATTTCAACTAATGAAATATCTTGCAATTAAATTTTAATTCTTATTAAATGTATTCTTCATTAAATAATTCTCCCAAAGATTATCACTCCAACTTAATTAAATTAAACACTTTAACTTAATTAATAATTGTTCGACTTAACTCTTAAGTTAAAGCGCTTAACAATTTAAACTAGTCAAAATTAACTCAACCTTAAAATTAATTTTGACCAATTAATAGTAATGTGAAATTAATTAATTAACCTTTAATTAATTGATCTTAATTCAGCTCTTAAATTAATTTGACCATTTGAACAATTAAATTGATTAAGCAAAAATGGCTACAATTTTACCTTGTCCAAAAATCGATCACGAATTTTCTAACTCTCTTAGAAAATTCTCCTTTCTTCAATAAACCAGGTCATTAGCTTTTATATGTGACCTATTAGGTTCTACCATTCATAGAACATGGGCTCACAACTCCTTGTGATTTTTGAAATATCAATTATTCACTTTAGTTTAAACTCCTTTAAACTAAATGACTCAATTCAATTAATATCATTAATTGAAGAGTACCTAATCTCTATAGTCGATGTCCAACCTCAAGCCTGTGGAGCCCAACTAACTGGCCAAAATGAATTCACTTGAAAAGTTATTCTAGCATAATGCGTGCCATGCAAATACAGTCCTTTTATCTCCTATCTCCTGGAAGAGGCATAGGGCAAGATATTTGTTAGCTCCCTAATAGCCTTGATACTATGTTTCTATTTTTACTATCAGATTCTCTTTGTGATGTCATCTTTGGAGATGCCTTCCCAAATTATCACATCACCTTGTGCAAGGATTTTTTGGAATCGATTATTATAAAATACGTAGGAGATGTACTCGTCCTTCATAAAGATGAGAAGTCAGATTCTATCTTGGATCTCACAAACCTTCATAAAGATGAGAAGTCAATCTAGAAATCTCCTAGCAAGTGCCTATATAAAGGGGGTGATCAAAGATCATTCTACATACAACATAAAATTCCAGTAGCCAAGAGGAAATTGGAAGGAGTCCAGCAATTTTCTCAAGCAAATTGAAAGAGATCCACAACATTCAAGGTCTTCTTTGTGGAATTCATATATTTTTAGCATTTGATTCAAGATCAAAGTATGAAGCCCTCGAATTAGCATTATTTTTATTCAAGAAGATCTATGATATTCAAGGCGTTCTTTGTAGAATTCATATATTTTTGGCGTTTGATTTGAGATCAAGGTGTAAAGCCCTTGAATTGGCATTATTTTTATTTAAGGAGATTCACCATGTTTGAGGCATTCTTTGTGGAACTCATATATTTCTAACATTTGATTCGAGATCAAGGTACGAAGCCCTCTAGTTGGTATTATTTTATTCAAATCAAATTTAAAGGAGATCCACGGCATTTAACGTATTTTTCGCGGAGCTTAATTCAAAATTATATTTAGAAGGGAAGAATCAGAGAATTAGATTAGAAATAGAATCCACATTTGATAAATTTTAATTTTATTTTATTTGTACAATATTTCTTGTCTTGTAATTTTGATTTTTGCAGACAAAAAAATTTGTTGTTACAGCATCGTTAGTGAAAGTCTATCCAGATCTTAGATTCTCTGTCTCATAAAATCCTATGACTTAGAAGATTTAAGATCACAATCATGTAACACTTATTCCATGATCACCACCTAGTTCATGACCAAGTCCCATGGTCTTGTGTGATCTATGGGCTTCATCCAAATGTAAATGACACAAATAAAGAACATAAGATGAAAATGGCCATATAATGAATATTATCTAATCAAGATTGTCTTACAAGGAAATAGTTTATAAAGCCAGTTCAATTGGCTTGCAGGGCACAATTCCAACAATCTCCTAACACCCCTTGGCCTTAAGATCCATCTTCTCAAGATGTCCTTCAAAGACCATTAGCATTTATGGGTTTAGGCAATGGTTCTGCTATATTCTCTTTTGAGGCAACTTTATCCACTCTGTTGTCACCTCTATCAATTGATATCACATATCAAATGATAATGCATTTACTGTGTTTGGATCACTGATGAGATCTTGAATCAAGTCCAAAATTGTCTTTAAAAGACAATCGTAAGCTTATGCACAGTAGGCACTACATCCAAACTTTAGATGAAGTTTTTCATCCAAACGCCTTTCTTTACAGTTTCTAAAACCACAAATTATTTCACCTCAATAATTGTCTCGGCCAGGGTGTTTTGTTAGAACTCTTCCAACTCACCATGCTATTATTAAGGTGAAATGTAAATCCAAAAGTGGATTTTAGGTCATTTACATCGAATTGGAAACTTGAATCTGAAAACCCCTCAAGTTCCATTGCCGTATACCAAAAATAAGTCCTTAGTCCTTCTCAAGTACTTAAGGATTATTTTTATAGCTATCCAATAACTCTCACCAGGATTGGATTGGTAGCTACTCATAACATTTAACGAGTGCGCCACATCCAATCTTATACATTAAATGATATATAATATGCTTCTTATAATAGATGCATAAGGTATGTGAGACATTCTTTGTTTCTCTTTCTTAGTCTTGGGGGTCATAGACTTTGAGAGATAAATGCCATGTCCTATGGGAAGAAATCTTCTCTTGGATTCTTCCATACTAAATCTCTTTAGTATTTTGTCAATGTACAGCGTTTGGGAAAGCCCGACATCCTCTTAGATCTATCTCTATAGATATCTATTCTCAATACGTAGGATGCTTTTACTAAATCCTTTATGGAGAATTGAGTAGATAACCATGCTTTAGTGCACTCTAGCATTCCTACCTCATTCTTAATAAAAAGAATGTTATCGACATAAAGTACAACAAATTATATACTACTCCCATTAGCCTCTTGCACACACATGGTTCATATATATTTTTGGCAAAGCCAAATGATTTGACTTTCTAATCAAAATGCATGTTCCAAGTTCAAGATGCTTGTTTGAGTCCATAAATAGACTTTTGGAGTTTGCAAACCTTTTGCTCACTCTCTTTAGATGTAAAACCTTGTAGTTGCTCCATATGAATCCTTTCTTCAATGTCTCCATTGAGGAAAGTTGTTTTTACATCCATTTGCCATGCCTCATAATCATAATATGTAGCTATGGCAAGTAAAATTACAATGGACTTAGGCATAGCGATCGGTGAAAAGGTTTATTTAAAATCAATATCGGGTCTGTAAGTGTAACCTTTTGCCACTAGTTGAGCATTGAAAGTCACCACTTCTCCATTTACCCCAAGTTTTCACTTATAAATCCACTTACAACCAACTATTCCCTTTAGTGGATCTACCAAAGTCCATTCTTTATTTGAGTACATGGAGTCCATTTCAAATTTCATGGCTTCAAGCCAATATCTTAAGTTTATGTCTAACATAGCTTCCTTGTAGGTTTTTGGATTGCTTTCTGATTATCCCATCTCATGAAGAAATCCAAACTTTTTAGGATGTTCCTTGATTCGGTCCGACCTTCTCAGAGGTTGTGTGTGAGACTTTTTAATATTTATTTATTTCTACTGTTTGTGGGATTTAATGATCATCTTAAACTTTACCAAGTTCAACAATAACACCTTCTCTATCTTATAGAAATTTCTTTTCCAAAAAAATGACATTCCTTGAAACAAACACTTTTTTCTCCAAAGGATTATAGAAATAATAACCTATAGACTCTCTAGGGTATCCCCCAAACTTGCACAACATAAATCTACTATCCAACTTATCTCCTACTATTTGTCTTACGTGTGCTGAAGATCCCCAAACCTTGAGATATTGGTAAAAGGGTGCTTTGGCATGCCATATCTTATATGGTATTTTTAGCACTAACTTTGAAGTTACCATATTTAGTAACCTCGCCGTCATTTCTAAAGCATATCCCCAAAAGGATATAAACACATTAAAGAAGCTTATTATAGAATGTACCATATCCAACAAGGTATGATTTCTCGTCTTGACTACTCCATTTAGGGTGTGCCGGATGGAGTCCATAGAGAGAGAATCCTATTCTTTTTTAGATAATCAAATAATTCAATACTTAAGTATTCAACCCCTCAATCCAATCGAAGAGCCTTAATACTAAGTCCGTTTTGCTTTTCTACTTTATTCTTATACACTTTGAACTTTTCAAAAGCCTTGAACGTATACTTCATCAGATCATATGTCCATACCAACTATAATCATCGGTAAAGATAATGAAGTAAGAATAGCCTCCTCTCCTACTAACTCTTAGTGGTCCACAAACATCCGTATGGATCAAATTCAAAGGATGTGTGGAGCATTTTATTTGTCCCATAAAAAGAGCCTTGGTCATTTTTCCCTTCAAACAAGATTCACAAGTAGAAAGGTCCTTGATGCCACTACTATTTAGTGCTTTGAGAGTTTCCATCTTGTTCATCCTATTTTTGGAGATATACCCAAGTCTTGCATGTTATAACATGGCATCTTCTTGGATATTTAATTCTCTTACTTAGTTGAAAGTGCATTATTGAAAGTTAAGAATCTAATATGTATAATCCTTTATTAAGTGTACCATGAGCAATTAAAGAACTTATTCTTTAATGCCTTCAATCTCTCATTTGATATAGAAGGATTAAATCCTTCGCTATCCAAAATGGGAATTGAAATAATGTTCTCAACAATATAAGGTACATTATAACAAAGATTTAATACAAGTATGGAATTCCCTAAGTCTAACTTATTGTATGCCTTTAGCTTTAGTCACAACTCTTGCTCCTTAGCCAAGGCAGTGGATCATATCCTCATCACTTAGGATTATCCTTCTTTCTATTCTTTTGTGACAACTTACAAAGAAAATAACCATATGCGATATCATATATCCATGAGAAAGAATTCATCCAAATGCATCTTAATAAAGTACATGCCCTACTTAAGGGTTGCAAGGTAACCCTTGCAAATAGCTTCTAATGGCTTATCTAGCCAAACTAGAAACAAATGATATCGACTATTTCCTCTATAATCTTTTTGACTCCTCTGAATGCCTTTAATGGTTGTTTTCCCTTAGAGGAAAAACCTTTCTTCCTTTTACCTCCTTTTCTAGCACCCCTAGGTTCCATAGACATGGAGGAGAAAACAAATGTCAAAGGTTTGCCCTTATCATGGTATTCTCCTTCTAAATCAAAACTTTTATCAATAAAACTTGGTGAGGATGTGGATCAAATCCTCATGGAGATCATTATTCACCACTACGTCTAAGTAGAAAAAAGTGTCTCCAAGCTCAATCATGTTTAGACCGTAGTTGATGACACATGATTTCACATCC
Organism: Jacaranda copaia; assembly: GCA_014898725.1. Classification (NCBI taxonomy): domain Eukaryota; kingdom Viridiplantae; phylum Streptophyta; class Magnoliopsida; order Lamiales; family Bignoniaceae; genus Jacaranda; species Jacaranda copaia. Next base: position 313,843 of record JACGDI010005343.1, on the reverse strand, counting down.
ATCCTTGCTTGTAAGGTCTTTTTTGACAACATGAACTTCTCATACCTCGTTTGCTTTACAACTCTTTACAAATTTTAACTAAGGTACCATTCATGTGTCCTTAAGACTTTTAAAGTTTGTAGATACCATCATGAGACTGAGGGATAAGATGATCCTAAGCCTAATTTATGAACTTTTCACATGTCTCTAAATCTACATAATCCTAAAAGAATTAGGAGTACCATGATATAAGACCTATATTTGCTTCTAGGAATCTAGAACAATTTTTGAGGTTAAGTTAATTGTGGAAGTTTTGCTCGATTGGACTATTGATTTCTAAAATAACATTAAGTGGAATTATTAGCCATTCTTGAGATTTCACAAATCCTCAAAGGCAAAAAAGAGAATATAAGCATGTGATTGAATCATGGCCTTTCAAGCGTGTTTTCCTCCCACTATTTTATCAAATTCTTCACCCCTAAGAAAAATTCAAGAAATCAAATTTTCTAGTGAGAATCAAGACCCTAATGACTCGCCAATGGACCCCTATGACCAACTGTCATCCACGAGCAATCAAAGGGTAAGCAACTTTTACTAATTGTATCTCATGCAACTCTTGATATATTTTGTCTCACTTTTCATATAGACCAATGTAATCGTGTGCCATTTGTTAAGCCCAACCCACCAATCATACTTTGATTTAAGATGACCTTACAACATCCCCCATGACCGAGTGCTAATGTGTGAATGTTCTTAAGTCAAAGGTACATCTCATGCTAAGTCTATGCTCACAGCTTTCCTCCTAAGTGTGACCCTTGTGACCGAGTGCCATCACACAAAATTGGTAACATTGCCATGGCATACACTATTGGTGGAAGGCTTGGATTAATTAAAACTCTTTTAATTTGTATCTATTTAGACTTAACATTTGAAAACATTTAGACATTCTAAGTGAAAGGTTTTTGCTTGCAAAGATCTCATCATTTTTATCTTCTTATTTAGGTTCTCTATATCCTAATTATGCATCTCATGCATCAATAGAATATGAAAAGCATAAATAAGTAAATAGATAGCATGCTTCTCGTGTGGGATAACCCTATGCCTAACCAAGTGGTGCACTTAGAGCCATAGGTGCATCACTTGATTGACTTTAAATAAGTTGATTAAACTAAGCTATTACATAAGCATATCCCATATATTCATGGGTCTTCAAACCTCTTTGGATCCTCTTTGCTCCTTGCAACTTTTACAAGAGAAAAAAATCCTCATTCCTAGCGATTCTACTCTCATAACTTTTACAAGATTGAACAAGAGGCATGCAAGCCCCATTTAATACAACTCATTTCAGCTACATGAAATAAATAAAATCAATATTAAAAGGCTCATGATCATCCCCATTCATTCAACATTTAAATGAAAAATAAATAAACCAAGAATTGGCATTCAATTCCAACAATTAAGTGCTAATCATATTAACAAATAATCAGTCATGCAAAAACAAGCATAACACTTATGCATCATATTTTTGCCACAATTGAAGATCAACTTTAACAAGTTTTAAAAGCAACCAAAAAGTGTACAACACAATTTTGAGGCCTTGCACAACATTTGTGAAATCAATTTGTGTATTTTAAAACAAATTTAGTTACTAAAGGAACCAAAACAAAACCTCAAAACCCATCCCAAACCTAATTGGGGGTTGTTGGTTGAGGCTTGCTCACAGCTGGGCAGTAGCTCTCAACTACTGCCCTGTTATGAGCTGCCAAGAGCCGGTAGCACCCCTGTTTTGGGGTTTATGGTCTAGTCAAGCTGTTTTTGGCTCAATTTTTGTGCACCAATAATTTTAGAACAACTTCTAAATATCAAAACACACAACATAGGTGAAAATTTTAGATTAAAACATATTTTAAAACTGAAATATCAAGTGCCCAAAGATGCTTGAAAAATAATTTTAAGCAAGAATCATATTCTTAAAAAATCTCCAATTATATCCAATTTTATTGGACTCAAAAATGACAAAACCAACTTAAGGCCATTCACAACATGATATATTAGAATATAACATCTACCAATACCAAATCAAATTTTAACATCAAAAAAATGAATCAAAACATGCCTATCATATGATTTAATAATTAAAGCACACAATAGCATTATTCAATCCATTAATTAAGGAGCCACAAGCAAGATCATCCATACACTCGAACCCATCATATGGATCATGTACATGGAGATATTAATCAGTTGTTTACAAGAACCAATCAACCAAGCCAAGAAAATCCAAATCCGTGCATGAATATGGCTCTAGTACCACTTGAAGGTTTGTGTGGCACTAGGATACAAATATTTTCAAAACAAACTGAATAAACTAGCCCACACAACATGAAAAATATCTACAGATGCATAAGATTCAGATTTATAAGAGAAAAATACCTGGGGGAAAGCAAAAAATTCAAAGAGCAAGAAAACTCTCTTTAACCGTCAAACAGATTTTTCATCGGTGCAGTAGAATCACCATTGATTTTCCCCTAGATGGACTCCTCCATTTTGGATGAAATTTTTAGTAGAACTCCAAAACCCTTTGAATATTCTTAAGTCCATATTTTAGGCTAATTAGAACACTAGAGGTACTCTCAGAAGAAGCAAAACTGGCTGCTAGAAACTTCTCTAGTCAAGAGCAAAAGCAACAAAAATTTACCTCTAATGTAAACATTCACACACCAAATCTATGGCCTATTCTATACAAAAACACTGGAAAATATTCATAGAATGAGGGGAAGAAGGTTGGAAATATTGAGGTAGAAGGAGAGAGTGATAGGAGATTAACAACTTAGATTTCTACTACACAATATTGTTGGACGAAAATCACACAAAATACGCATACTTCACATCCATCAGGCTAGCCACTCTACCATATCCATATATAGGAGTGGTCACACACCTCCCATAAGGAGGTGATGCCAAGTGTACCTTGCTTAGGTGGCCACTAACTAGTGATTAGTGAATTTAATTGAAGTATAAATTTCATCTAATGAAATATCTTGCAATTAAATTCTAATTCTTTTTAAATGAACTCTTCATTTAATAATTCTCCCAAAAATTATCTCTCCAATTTAATTGAATTAAACACTTTAATTTAATTAATAATCGTTTGACTTAACTCTTAAGTCAAAACGCTTAACAATTTAAACTAGTCAAAATTAACTCAGCCTTTAAATTAATTTTGACTAATTGATAGTAATTTGATATCAATTAATTAACCTTTAATTAATTTATCTTAATTTAACTCTTAAATTAATTTAACCAATTTAGCAATTAAATTGATCAAGCTAAAATGGCTACAATTTTGCTGTTTCCAAAAATCAGTCATGAATTTTCTAACTCTTCGAAAATTCTCTTTCCTTCAATAGACCATATCATTGGATTTTGTGTGTGATCCATTAAGTTCTATCATTCATTGGACATGGGCTCACAATGCCTTGTGACTTTTGGAATATTAAGTATTTACTTTAGTTTAAACTCCTTTAAACTAAGCAACTCAATTCAATTAATCTCATTAATTGAAGGGTACCCAATCTCCATGGTCGACATCCAACCTCAAGCCCATGGACTCCAACTAATTGGTTGAAATGAATTCTCTTGAGAAACTATTCTAGCATTACGCATACCATGCAAATACAGTCCTTTCATCTCCTATCTCCCAAAAAAAGCCTACGACAATATATTTGTCAACTCTTTAATAGCCTCAATACTATGTTTCTATTCTTAATATTTAATTCCATTTATGACCTCATATTTGGAAACACCTTTCCAAATTGTCACATCACCTTGCACAAGGATTTCTTAGAATCAATCATTATAAAACACATAGGAGATGCACTCGCTCTTAACAAAGACGAGGAGTCCAACTCCATCTTGGATCTCACAAACCTCCATGCCAAGTAGTTCATACCCAATCTCTACCTAAACAATGCACTAAAAGGTCAAGAAAGAGTCAAAGCATGAAGATCGGGCACAAAATTACCATGGAATTTCAAATCATAGGACTAATAATATGCACTAGCATAAGTAGAAGAACTAACAATTACTGACTTGCCACTAAAACTATCTAATGGATTCTCTGGTGGGTCTTCAATGCTTTGTTCTCTAACAAGCACCCGTATCTTATATAGTTGCTCTATGGAGCAATCTCCAATCCTTGAATTTATGCATCATTAGTGCAAGTTTATCCAGAACTTAGATGCCCTGTCTCATAAGATTCTATGACTTGAAAGATTTAAGATCATGATCGTGTAAGACTTATTCCATGATCACCACCCAATGCATGACCATGTCCCATAGTCTTATGTTATCTATGGGCTTCATCTAAATGCAAGTGAAGAAAATAAAGAGCATAAGATAAAGAAAGCTGTATAATGAATATCATCCAATCAAGATTGTCTTACAAAAAAATACTTTACAAGGCTAATCCAATTAGTTTGCAAGGCACTATTCTAATATTACCACGAAGTATGGACCCTTCCACTTTGGGTTGAGTTTGCTGACATTTAGAGATACTTCAATTTTCTTAAGAATAAGGTCACCCATTTTAAAGGATCTAAGCTTTCTTCCTTTATCATAATGCTTCAACATGATTGATTTGTACTTTTGCATCTTAGTAAAAGCCTACTGTCTAACCTCATCGATAAACTCTAATTCGGTCTCCCTTTCTATTTTGTGTCTAATCAGGATATAGTGTATAATTTAGGTCGTGTGTTGAATCAATTCAGTGGAGACTACTACCTCTAAAACATACACTAAACTATAAGGGCTTTGTCCTATGGTCATTCTTAGAGTCATGCAATAAGCCCAAAGGACCCCCAACACGTTGTCTACCTAGCTAGCATTAGAGCTTTCCAATCAAGTTTTGATGTGGTTGAGTACAATTCTATTAGTGACCTCTATTAGACCATTGACTTATGGGTTTCCTACTAAAGAGAAATGTTGTTTAATTCGAAGGTTCTCGTATCATTCTCTAATTCGCTTACTTTAAGATTGGGTGCAATTATTAAATATAAAGGTCTTAAGCAAACTAAAATGGTAAATAGTATTCTTTCATAAGAAACTCCTTATTACTGCATTTATAGTCTTAGGTACAGCTTTTACCTCAACACACTTAGCGAAATACTTGATTGTTACAATCATGTATTTCCTTTACCCCATGGCTTTCAAGAAAGATCTTACTATATTGACTCTCCATTGATTGAGCAACCACATGATTTTTATCGAAACTAAGGTGGCAACAGGTTGATAAGGAATATTAGCATGAATATGACAAATTCAGCATTTCCTGGCAAACTCGATGGCATCATTATTTAAAGTCAGCAAAAAATGTCCACTCCTGATTATTTTATAAGCTAATGACCGACCTCATAAATAATTTTGGTAAATTCCTACATGGACCACCAATAAGACCTCTTGTGCTTGGTCAAGCGTGAGATACCTCAGTGGGGATCTTTTCATAGATCTTTTGTAATACTGGTCAAATTCATCCAAAGCAAACTTTAATGCTCATGTCTTTAGCTTTCGTGCTTCTACATTCTCTGATAGTATTTGACCCTCTTTAAGTTAGACTTTAATTTCATCAATCCAAGCTTGACCTAAGGCATTTACTACAAATACCTTCTTTCACTGGGGTTCAGTAATGACAAGTTTGTTTGAGGCCAGAAAGGTGATAGACCTATCCCTAATACCTTTTGAAGAGCTAGCAAACTTGGAAAGCATATCTACTCTCTTGGTTTCCAACCTGGGCACTTAACTAAGTGTAAACTTTTCAAACTACGGCTTTAACCACTTGACCTTATTGAGATAGGCATTCATGGTCACATCTCTTGCCTTAAAGTTGCCCTCAGATTGTTCAGTGATAAGTTGAGAATCAATGATAGCTGCTAAGTATTTAATTCCTTTATCTAAAGCTATCTTCATTGCTGTGATGGGAGCATCATATTCTATTTCATTGTTGGTGATAGGATAATTTAGCTTGAGGGAAAAATCATATTCTTTTGCCTGGGGAGAGGAAAATAATACACCTACTCCACCTCCTGAACTTGTAGCCAATCCATCTATATGTAAAGACCAAACCAGTAGCTATTGTTCTTGAGATAGTGGTAAATCAACTCATTTTGCTAAAAAATGTGCTAGCACTTGGGCTTTTATAGCGACACAATGTTGGAACCTAAGGTCGAATTTTTCTAGCTCGATAGCCCACTTAGTCAACCTCCCTAAAGTATCTAGCTTAGAGAATACTTGTTTCAAAGGCTGGTTGTCAAAATGATGACAATATAGGATAAAAAATATGCTCTCAAGTTTCTTGTTGTTGTGATGACCACTAATGCGAACTTCTCAATCTCTAAGTAATTATGCTCAGGACCATGCAAACCTTAACTACTATAATAAACCAACTAGATTCTCATAAGCCATAAAAATTTGATAATATCCTTGGAAAGTATCCATCATGCTCAAAATATCACAACCCATTATAGAATCAACCAACAAGTTTATACGAGGCAGAGGATATGGGTTTTTAAGGTATATTTCATTAAGATTAGTGAAATCATTACACATTTTCCATTTTTACTCATTCTTGGGGACCAAAACTACATTACACAACCAGCTAGGATATTGAATTTCAACTATATTTCCTACATCAAGAAACTTATTAACCTCTTTCTCCATGATCTAGGTTCTCTCAACATTAAAAATTCTTGTTTTCTATTGAACTAACTTGAATCCGGGGTCAATGTTGAGGCTATGGACAGTTTTTTCAAGGACAATGCTCTGTAAGTTAATAGCTTTCTATGCAAAAACATTGATGTTTCTTTTGAGAAATTCGATGAGCATGCATTCCATATTGCTTCCCAAAATTTATCCCTATATAGGTTGTTTTATCAGGGTTTCTTGGCTCCAGCTCAACAAACTTGAATTCTTTGGTAGGTACGACCAGAATATCTTCAATTTTTCTCTTTTTATTGACCTACTTTTCCTTAGGATTCATTATTGGTATGTCCCTAAGGCCTTCAACCTAGGTCAAACTTTTTGAGAGCTAGCCTCAACTGAAACGGTGTAACAACACCATGCTTCCTTTATATTGCACAACATCTCACTAATTCCCTCTAGCATGGGACACTTAACCTTCATATAGTAAGTAGATACAATTGCTTGACAATTATTTATTGCTAGTTAGTCGATGATGGCATTATAAGCAAAAAGTGCATCTACTACAAGAAAGTTGATCATTAAGGAATATCTCTTAGGAGCTTCTCCAAACGAGGTAGTTAAATTGATGGACCCCATCGGGATAATTTTTTATATGCCAAATCTAACCAGGGGTGTCATGATAAGATCGAACTTTAACTTCCTTAGCTGCATCTAATCAAGTATGGATAAAAGGATGATATTAGTGGAGCTACTATTATCAATGAACACCTTTCAAACCTCAAATTTTCCAATTTCCACGAAAACCACCAAGGGGAAATCATAGCTACCACCTACACCTTAACCCTTGAGGTGCCTCAAGTCAAAATCTAAGAAAGAAATAGGATCGATACTGATAGAAAGTTGGTAGATTGATTTGGCATTTGCCCATTTGTTGGACTCAAAATTCCTTTGCACCTGCTCTCTTGCCGACCTTAAATCCCTTCTCGATGGCCACTCGACAATTGTTTCAATTGCACCTCTCAATGAAAGCGATCATCTATTATTTTCTATTTTCCTTTATCCTCACGTATTAGGCTCGAAGGTCATTCTCTATAGGGAGTCTGGTCAGATTGAGCCATAGCCTACAGAGCTTTCTAATCCACATACCTCTTAAGGTAGCCTTATTTGATAAAGTGCTCTATCTTGTCTTGAAGGTTGAAATAATCCTTTATGTCATGCCTTTTTCATCGATGGAAATGACAGTATTTCTTTGATTTTTTCATGCCTTCCATTTCCATGAGCTTTCTAGGTCTCTTCAAGAGGTTGTCAAGATTGCTATCAAGACCTCTTTTTGAGGTGTGCTCAAGGGTGTTTAGTTGTGAAAATGCTTTATAGAATATCATTAGCCTTTTTTCTTATGTCTATCATCCTTTTTCTTTCCCCTTTTCTTGTCGAATTCCTTTTCTCTAAACTTCATTTGTTAATTTCCTATTGAGTCATGTATCTTTCCTCCAAGTCAAGGAGTTCTTCCATCGTGCACAGGTGCTTTCTAACCAAGGCATTAACACACTCTTTATGCCTCAACCCCTAAAACAACATATCAATCAAGAGCTTAATATAGGGATTATTAATTTTCAAGACCTCAATATTAAAATTGGAGAAAACAATCCCTCAAAGATTCATCTTTATTCTGCTTTACCATATATAGATGGGAATTGGGCAACTTTGCTTTCCTCCTGTTAGCGACAGGTGCAAAACTTTATCACAAAGTTTTTCATAAGAGCATATAGATGTTGACTCAAGCTTAACTAACCATTCTAATGTTATTCCCTAAAAAATAGCAACCAACATCTTTGCATGTCTATGATCACTATGGCTATGCAGTTACATCATACACTCAAACTGTAAGAGGTGCTCATTTGGGTCTGATGATCTGTCGTATTGAGGTAACCCAATAGGGACCTTTGTGTTGAGTGCTTATGCTTCTTAATGATTTTTTTAACGAAAGGAGACTCTTTTTCACATTGGATCTGGGGAACTATATCAACTTGAATTGGGTTTAAATTTCTCTTTGAAATTTCTTCCAATCTCCTGTTAAGTTGCTGAACCTGTTGTGACACTCCTTCCCATTTTTCTTTGTCAGCCCCAAACATGTCTCGACTAGGATTAGCCTGCAAATATTCAACCTGCTCATATTATTGGGCTCAATTGGGTCAAATCTACTGGTTTGCTAAGTTAGCTTCCTCTTCACAAAAGAAATGATGAAGCTCACTACGAGGGAAATGGCCTAAGCTCAACTCATGCCTACTAGAGAGAAGGCATATCTCATTCGTAATCTAGCCCTTTGCTAGGCGTTACTCATCTTGATGCGAGGGATAAAGGGTAGCACTTGCAGTTGGTGCTAGTTGGTTATTATGCCTCTGTAAAGCAGTAGATAATTGAGCTAAAAATTAGGCAAAAATTTGGTCATTGATCATTTGCATAAGCTGTGGAATGGTCAAAGCAACCATTTGCTCGGATTAAGAACTAGGGTCAGCCGTCTACTATATAGGTTACTCCTACAGTGGTAATAATAGGGGTAGAGGTAAGCGATGATCGTTCTATCTTTTGGAGATGGTTCACCTAGTTTATACCATTTTTTGTTGAAAATTCTGTTCCTACATATGGTGCTAAAATAGTAAAGATATTTTCTATCACACTATTTATCTCGACCTAATGGATGATCCATAAATAGGTCACACTATAAACCTCGACCTAAGAGATAGTCTATGGGTGGAGTAGGGGGAACCTATAGCTAAGAAGACAATTACTAGGCCAGCTAATAGGGTCCTCAACTAAGACCTTTCGATGCTAAAGTCAATTACTCAACCTTAAATAGAATGGAGCAGAGTAACATCTATACAAGAGTTTTTTTCTTACCATTTCACTAGGAGGATTATGTATTTATAGTATCTGCTTATGAGTAAAAAGACGAGTTTTGCCTCAAAAGGCTTCTTGCACAATTTTTGTGAATAGGGGTAATTTAGGTCATTTTGACCTAATCCTATGCTTTGCAACTATTAACTGGCTTAGTATTATTTGGGCAATTTTTCTAAACGGAGGGGGAAACCATGCTACCTTTAATATAGAGGCGACATCATTAATGGCAAAGGTGACATGCTGTTATAATAATAAATGCAAATAGACAAGTGGATGAAGTATATTTAATACGATGAAAAGGGTGGCATAGGCCGTCACTATTAGCCATTAAACATTTATCTTTGTTTAAATCAAGGTAAAGGTCAATTGAGCTAACCACACTAGTTAATCAAAAGCATTATCCTCTAACCTCATAGTCGAAACTAGGCCTGGTTTTGATTAGGTCCAATAAGCTTATTAGGCCTAAGGGGCCCTAATAGGCTGGTCTTATATCAATTAGATTCTCTTAGAGTTTAATATTTATGGCCTTTTATTTTGATTAGCTTCAGTCCTTTTGATGCCTTTCTTAATGGATTAGTCAATTGGGCTTCTTAGCTTTTTATTCATTTAATATGTTTGATCCAATGAGCCCTGTTAGTACTTTTCACTACTTTTTCCCCTTGTGTATTTGATTAGTCATATAACATATAATTATGTAGGAACTCGTGGAATTTAATTAGTTTGTATTTTGAATTGAATACATGTTTTATAATTGCACAGATATGATTAAATATTTGTTTAGCAAACAAGTAGAAATAGTAAATTAGGTAGAATAATGAGAGGACTTTTTTACACTATAGCAAAATTAAATGATTAGGGCACGCAAATCAAGATACATTTCAAAACAACCATTAATATAATTTAAGTCAAAAATTTAATTTTAATTTCCTTTATAAAGTTTGTCATATATATTTTTAGAGGCCTACGTACTTAGACACATATTAGAATAATTCATAAATGATGATAAAATAACTCTAAAGAGTAAAAACTACCTCTATTGCTTTATTTAAAAGCAAAATTTAGAATAACCTTTAACATTTTACAAGTACAGCTATGGAGATTGTTTGTGCAAATGCATCCATATTTATTGGAGTTAATTTTCAACTTTTTAAGGGCAAATAAAGCAACCTAAAAACTAATGTATTACAATAGCTTTCTTCCCCTTCATTTTCCCTTATTGTCTTGACATTTATAGTTAGGAGAACATTTGGCATAGTAGTGTTAATATGTATAAAGATTTGGAGATTGAATATTTTAAAAATTTAATCATGGCAAAGTAATGCAATAAAAAGATGAAGGGGATATTCTACCTAGAATTAATCCTTACTTTTGTCCATATGTATTAATGTGACCAAGTAGAATACATGAATTAGAAAACTAGAAGTATACACATATATTTAGTGAAGATAATAATGATGACCTCTTTGGTGGCCCCATGGCGCAAGACCTTTATGAGGAAGACTTCAATGAGGTCATGGCTAACCTCACATCACACTTAGAAGACATCTTTTAGAGAAGTATCACGTGGTCTGTTCTTGAAGGATAAAATATTGTACCTTAAATGCGATATTATTTGGATCTCTAGTATAGTTTTATTTTGTTGTATAATTTTTGAATTTCACATTTGGTTTTCCTCTATGTAAGAGGATTGTTAGATATGTTTTAATCAGAGTTGAAATAAGTATTAGTTTTTAGGTATTTCAATCCTATAAGAAGTTTTCGTAGAGCACATAGAAAAAAAGTATTACTATTTGCATATTGGGTTGGTTAAAGTAGGACTACAACCTCTAACTGAAAAAGGGCTTAATACAACTGCTTTACTTATGGTACATGATCAATGCCATAATAAGTTAGAAGATTCCTTATTAGGAGTGGCAGAAACATCCTTATGTAAAGGACCAATTCACTTTAGATGCTTTCCTAATTTTTCTATGGCAATCCACAATATAAATGTACTTGATACATTAGTATTAAATACCAAAACCCATAGGTATGATAGGGATGAAGCAACTAGCCATCTCTCCCATGTATATCAAGTTCATTACAAAGTAATGAACACTATTACTCCTAAATTAAGGATTAATCTAGAGCAAATAAGTTCAAAAAGGAGAAAAGTTGCTCTCTTTATAACATATCATGCTAAAAGAAATGTGGTAGTCCTAAAAACTATTTCTTGGGATCAAATCAATCTCTCTGAGTCTTGGATGATGGAAAGCATTGCTAAACTTGAAAAGGTAGAACCTTGATAGGTAGAATAAATCATCTAATATGTTGATATCAATGAGGGAATTAAATTTTCATAAGAATGAAAAGTTAAACATAATATGAGAAACTGATCTTAGCTACCAAAACTTCTTCAATACCTTTGTTAGAAAACGAAAATACCCTTTTAGATACTTTCAGGGTAAGCAAAACTAAGGAACAAGTGAGCCAATTGAAATATTTAGTTGAAATACCTAAATCAAGTTAAGGATGAACTTTTAAGTCAACTTCACCAACTGAATTGGATATGGGATATAATATACTCACTATATTTGAGAAAGTTTAATTCCTTAGAAGGGTTCAAAAAACCTTTAACAAGCTAGCTGATGAGCTGAAGAAAAAGTGGTTTTTGACTTATTATAGTCTAAAACAATAGATAAGCTATATTAAGCACTATATGGAATATCAATTCCATCAACATTTCTTTAATTTGATCAGGGAAAGATGAAAATGAAAAGGGAGAATTTTCCCCAATTTCTCTGAATAGAAGCTTATAAACTTTTTAGAAGAATCTTACCAGACGTATTTAACAAGAAATAGAAAACCTTTAAGGCCTATCCATCCTCTATGTACAAGCATAAAATGTCACAATAATCATGCAGCTAATGTAGTTCCTTATAAAGGAAAGCTCAATGGTGATATTAATCATCTTGCTGAGCAAAATAATTACACTAATATGTGTCTTCAATCTATTGGTCAATAACTCTATAGAATTGAAAAAATTATAGCCAAAGTAGATTCAGTCTTATTAAAACCCTATCCAAATTTTAAAGATGGAAATTTTCATTTAGAAACAAAAAAAGATTCTAGGGTCATGGTAGAATTAATGGTCAGACTCCAAAAACTTAAAAGTTTCTCAAGAGAACCAAAAGAAAACTACTACTATTCTTAATCAGGAGAAAAGTAACAACATTTCTTTAGAAGAATTTGATTTTAAAGATCAAATCAAAGTCAATAGATTAGCATTCAAAATGAATGTATCAATGATTAAACCATTTTTTCTTAGGCTAACTCTAATAGATCGTCAGATAGAAGAAAAAATGGAGTTTGCTCAATTTAATGGAACTTCTATTATTGAATGAAACACAAATGGCTTGTTAGAATATAATATCATGACTATCATCAAATTTATGCTTATGTTTGCAGTAGCAACAAAATTAAAAGGTAATGATGATAAACAAATTGCTATGGCCATCATTACTAGATTTACTGGAAAACTTAAAGAATGGTGGGATTTCTATTTATTAGAAATTGCCAAAAGAGATATATTTGAGGTAGTTACGAAGGATCCTAACATCTAAGAAGAAACTATAAATGTTGTCAATATGCTTATTTATACTATAGCATCCATTTCATTGGAACAAATGAGTTCCAAAAAGATCAAACACAAGAGCAACTGATAAATCTTAAATGTCCTACCTTATCTTCTTTCTCTTGGTATAAGGATGTGTTCTACTTTATGGTTATGACCAGAGCTTATTTCCATGTGGACTTTAGGAAAGAAAAGTTCATATTAGATCTACTTTCTTTATTTGCAGAAAGGATTAGAAATAAGCTTAAAGCTAAGTTTAATGGAGTGATTCGATATTGAAGTATACCTTATGGAGATCTTGCCTCTGAAGTCATGGTAGAAGGAATCAACCTCTGAAATGATGTTAAATTGAAGCAACAACTAGAACAACAAACTCTTCATAATAAGGAGATGCTTGGAAACTTCTGCGAACAAATTGGGTATCAGCTAATTGAATTCCCTAAAAAGGAAAAACATAAGAAACATAAGGATGTTTCTCAGCATCATAAAAATGAAAAGTCTTACATGCATCATAAAAAAAAAAGAAGAAGAAAAAGAAAAGAAACACTATAAAGAACAAAAGAATGTTAAACATCAAAAAACACAACCATCTTATTATAAGAAGAAAAAGAAAATGGTGGTTTGCCATAAATGTGTCAAAATTGGCCATTACGCCAACAAATGTTGCATAAAAAGAAAAATCCAATCACTTAATATCAATGAGGATTTAAAGAAGCCTTATAGGTAATTATCCTAAGTGAAGAAGGAGAAGATTTCAAAGTACAAGTTCTAGGGAAAGACTCATAAGGAAAAGAATTCTCTAAAGAAACTTCATATTCTTCTACAGAAGAAACTAAAGTACAGCAACATAATAGCTATAAAGAAGGATATGAATGCGATAATTGTTTTGCAAAAGCATTCTATCTAAGCATTAATAAGCTCACCAAAGATGAAAGTTTTATCCTCAATCTTATAGATTAAACAAAGGATCTAGTAAAGAAAAGAAAAGCCTTAGAGGCCTATTTGGTTGCAAAATCAAAAGAAAATAAGGAGATTAAACTCTCTCAAAAGTTAAAATTTTTTGATGAATCTTACTTTTATCAAAAATAATTTGGAAAGATTAAAAAAGCTAGTGGTCAAAGAACCAACAATACATGAGCTTAAAGCTGAAATACATCAGATTAAATCTGAAATAACATGCTTAAGAGTCCAAGTTTGTTATTTAGAGCAAACCAAGTATCATCCTCTGAAAGAGAATAATTTGAGACATCAGATGATGAAAAAAAAGAAACTAGGGAAATAAATCATGTACTAGACAAAAACGTGAAAAGTGTCGGTGGATTAACATTGTTGATCAAGTTATATCCTAAAGTGGTTTATTAAGGTCACCTTATTAGGAAATAAAGAATTTATATTTGAAGCAAATATTAACTGCATTTCAGAAAGAATAATTCCTATAAGATATTACAAAAAAACAATTTAAGTGGTTACTACTTCAAATAGATAGTCGCTTGTGGTACAATATAAATTTTCAAATGCTACAATATGCAACAATGGAATATGCATTCCTATGCCATTTATGATGGTCAAAGGATTATCTACTTCAATAATTTTGGGAAATCCTTTTTTTCATTTGCTTTTCTCAATTCCTTCAATTGATGAAAAGAGAATTACTTCTAATTTGGATAGAAATCCCATCTTCTTTTCCCTCACAACTACCCCTCTTAAAGGAAGAAGTCAGCATAAAATAGCTTAAAACCATGCTAGAATGCCCAAAAACCAAAGAAAAGATTAAATTTTTTCAAAAGTAGACACAACAACAAATTTGTGCCGAAGTTCCTAATGCCTTTTGGCAAAGGAATAAATTTGTTGTTTCACTTCCTTATGAGGAAGGATTTGATGAAAATAAAATCTCTACCAAGGCAAGACCTATTGCCATAGGTAAGCACTATTTAGAATTATGTAAAAAGGAGATTAATGATCTCTTACAAAAAATCTTATTCGACAAAGTTATAGTCCATGGAGTTGTCCAGCATTCTATGTAGAAAATCCTGCTAAACTAGAGCAAGGAGCTCCTAGACTAGTAATTAATCATAAGCCACTTAATAAAATATTAAAATGGATAAGATATTTATTACCAAAAAAGAGAGATCTTCTTAGTAGACTTTATCAAGCCAAAATCTTTTTCAAATTTTGATATAAAATCAGGATATTGGCAAATCCAGATCAAAGAGTATGAAATATCATTTACCAGTATTTTGGAACACTTTGAATGGAATATTTTGCCATTCGAGCCTAAAAATGCTCCATTTGAATTTCAACACATTATGAATGTGATATTTAATCCTTATATGGAATTTACTATTGTTCACATTGATGATGCCCTTGTATATCAATATTTTAAACATCCAAGAGTATTTCTCGATGTTGTTAGAAAAGTAGGACTAGTAGTTTCTGCTAAGAAGATGAGCTTATTCCAGCTTAAGATCAATTTTTGAAGCCACTATATTGAAAATGGACTTATTAGCTCAATTGAAAGAACAATTATATTTGTTGAAAAGTTACCAAATGAGATAACTGATAAAAATCAATTACAGAGAATTTTGGGAAGTTTGAATTATATTGATTTTTATAAAGAAATGGATATTGACCACAAACTTTTGTTTCAAAGGCTTCATAAGAGTCCATTACCATGGAGAGAAGAACGTTCCAACACCGTTAGGAAAATGAAAGGTAAAGCTAAAGAACTTCCCTTTTGGCTATTTCCAAACCAAACATTTATAAGGTTGTTGAAATTGATGCTTTTGATTTGAATATGGACGAGTTCTAAAGCAAAGAATTCCAAAACTAATACTGAGCAACTGGTTAGATATACTTCAGGTTTATGGAATCCAACACAACAAAATTACTCCGCTATCAAGAAAGAAATTCTTTCGATAGTATTGTGTCAATAAATTTGAAAGTGACTTACTAAATAAAAGGTTCTTAATTATAATGGATTGCAAACATGCTAAAAGTGTTCTTGAAAAAGATGTTAAAAACATCACATCTAAGTAAACATTTGCTAGATGGCTAGCATTACTATCATACTTTGAATTTAATGTTGAGCGTATTAATAGCTGTAAAAATTCTGTTGTTGATTTCCTTCAGAATTTTTGTAGGAAAAAAAAAGATGCCCAGAAAACCCCTTATTAGGGACAAAGAATCAAAATAGTCCAAAAAAGACAAGAACTTTGCCAATGCAACAAAAGAAGAAGCTACAGTAGTTGAACCTTATAAGGCAAACAAATTTGATAAAGAAAAAGACGCTTATAGGGATAAAAAATTTTGTTATTACCAAGCCATCTTAACAGAGACTAGATCAATCCTTATTGAGTAAGTTAGATGAAAAAAGGATTCAATTTCACTCATTAACCATACTTATAGCAAACTCATCCTTAAAAAAGTTATGAGTCTTACTAAATGGGGCATCCGTTCTCAAGAATTCAGGCATTTAAAATACCAATATGATCCCAAAAGCTAAAGGAAATTAATTATTTTGATTATATGAAATCTTGGGAAAGGACTCTCTTATATGAGAATAGTTAGAAAAAATACAGTTGGTGTAATGTCCCATATTTTTCCTCATTTGTAAACCTTAATTATTTGATATTAGTGAATTATTTAAGAAATAAGTAAATAATTAAATATTTTTTTATTAGAATTAATTTCCTTTTTAATCAAAACTGATTTATAAAAAATAAAGAAATAACAAACTAGCAACTAAGTAGATAAGTATAAAATTTTCAGCACTTTTAGTCCTTGTAGAACACCAAACTTATTAGGTCTTTTTCCCCATAGTCCATATCACATTCAAACAACTTCTTCCTCTCTACAAATTACATTTAAACCTTGATATTTTCCAGAAAATAATGTTTCTTAGAAATTTCTCAACCCATTCCTATCCTTTGAAGAAATCCCAAAAGGTAGGGAATGAAAAAGATTGCTAAGAAATCTCAATGCAGTCAACTCTTGTTCTTCCTTCTTCATAGGTTTGATCCATATTTAAATTATGATATAAACATAAGTTTTGATTAAACTATATGTCATAATATTTGTATGTTGTATGCATTTGATAATTGTGAATTTTAATAGTTGCTGATGTTAGGTTTTGATTTTCAGATTCTTGGGTTAAATGTTTTACATCAGTTTGTGGACTAAATTCAAGTAATTTTATTTCAAAATTATTCTATACAATAATCTATGTTTTCAGAACATACCTGTAAAATTTCGTGTTTAAATAATAATTCTTGAATTTTATAAAAATCCTGAAAGTTTCCTTCCAGATTGAGTGGCGAGTTTGAATATTTTCTTTTTAAAAATTTATTTACCCATTGAAATGAAAGAATTTTTAATTGAAAATTTTCATTACCAAACTTTTATGTGTCTACAATATTATTGTAAAATTTTATAGTTTTAGAACTTATAGTTATTTTTCTAAAAGTCTTCTAGTATAAATGCCTCAGTGTTTGTCAAGTTGGATTACTATCTTGAATTTGAGGGATATGCTATGTATGATAATTGAAGTATCATAATTTATTAATTTTAGTAAAATTAATTTCAAAATTTTCTAGCATAATACAGTAATATTAGAACCCAAAAGTTTTTATTTATATTTGCAATATGTTGATGTGCTATGTTAGAAATTTTTCTACAGAAAATGTTGTTTGTTTTCATGAGAAAATTGTAATACATTTTTCACTTAGTTCCCAATTAAATTTCAAAAATATTTAAATAGATCAATTATAGCCCTATCTCATTGGTTTTTACAAGATTTTGAATCACCTTGATCTGAGGCATGTAGAGTTATAGCTTAAATACAGTCTACTGACGCATCAAAAAATTTCCTGAAAACTAGATATCCATTTTTGCCCCACTTCTGCCTCTTGAACTCAATTTGTCTGCCACATATTAGCAAATTTAGACTGTATCATAAACATAAAAGTTTTAGTACTCTTTCTTGACTTTCTAAAACCACAAGAATCGAGCCAATCAGATATCTAGAAAGAAAGTTATGAGCAAATCAATAAAGTACGTATGAAAGAACAAATTCTTAAAAAGTTTTATGAGTATGTTTGCACAAGGCGAATGACATGTAGAAACTTTTTGTTAGTATTAGTTTTAGAGTTTCATTGATCATTGTCTTGATTTTTTGGATAATTTAAGATTAGAATTCATGGATTAAGTCAGAATGTTAATTGAATTGAATACTACTATTATGATAGCAAGTGTTTAGGGAGTCAAGATGCTAGGATTTAGCCCGTGATAAGTATTGTGAGTGCCTAAACTTACATATAATATATAATACCTTTTAAAACCTAAAAGGTAGTACACTGTAACACATTCTATGAAACTTTTCTTCAGCTTGCATTACACTATAATTAGATTCCATAGAATTTATTTATTTTATTTCATGATGTTGCAAAGCAGTTTCTTTTAAAGCCATTGAAATTATTTTAGCGTAGTTTTAGACTCTTACTTAAATACGATGATCAATACTAATGAGGATTTACTGTTATCACTATTATTACTATTCATTAGATCCAACTTGGTTTGGTATGCGAGGGACGTCACTAGGCGGCAGTGGTTTTACCAATTGAACCCCAAGCCCCCATGGCCTAACCCTCCAAGTGCACAACAGAAGTCATTTGTGACTAACGTGAGTCATTGCATTTCCTGAGGGACTAAGCTCAAGCACTATTTTGTAAGGTCACACCTTGCTTGGAATGATAAAGATCGTTATAATGGGAATCATACGGATGATTGGCTATAGCAAATGTTGGTTCGATCATCGCATTTAATTGTTAGCCTATCAAAAACGTTTACCATTATATTCCGTTTCACTACTATATTATGCATAACTGTTTTTCACTATCTTCTCAAATGTTTATAATTTTTTTTCTCTATTATTCAAGTGTTTATAATTTTTTTTCACTATTTTTTTCAAGTATTTATCACTAAGCATATTTTGATCATGATATATTTTTGAACTCACATTGCACATACTTTGCATTCACTAAGTCCTTCACTCACACTCTATTTTTCTCTAACTTTCTTCTGGCGGACTTAGACCTTAACCCTAGTGAGAAGGTGGACCCATTTTTTATGAGAACTAGAATTGAAGTATTATGGGCATTTAATGATGTTAGCTTGTTAGTTTCTTTATGGATTTTAGTTGAGGTTAGATTATTGTTATTTAAGTTTTATGTTGGACGATTTATTAAATTTATTTTGAATACTCATTGTTCTTTTGTTTAAGATTATGATGCTAGGTTAGATGACCTCTATTTTTGGGATTAAGTTTCACACCTCGAGACTAAACTACATGGTTTGATTTTAGGGCATGACAAAATGGTATCAGTGCCTAGGATTTGAACTTAGGCTATGTTGGGATAAGATCCTTGGATTGTAGAATATGGGATAGAAATCTTAGGTATTCATTAGAGTATTGATGTTTGACTATTGAAATGAGTGCTAAAATTTCATATGATATTAAGGATTGTGAAGGATTTTATAAGGTTATATCACTAATATAATCGAACATTTTTGGTACTGGACAATAGGATCCATGATATACTATGCCATTTGGATTGAAGATGCTCTAGAATCAGCTCTCTTCCCATAAGAATTGTGAATCCTTGAATATTTTCATTCAAGGCTCTTAGAGTACTTTGATATTCTCTTTTATTAATTTAGGCTTATTTTGGAAAGATGATGGGTTAAAGCCCATGTAAGTTAGTTTATTGCATAAATACCCTACACGAATAGGTTAGAGAAAGTGAACAATAAAACCCTAGTTGCAAGTGACCCATTGCCAAGAAATTTAGTAAGCCTAAAAAGGATTATCGAACTTAATCATATATTAGCTTGAGAAAGGTAGGGACCATCATAGAAGGAAACATCTTTGATATAATTATATAAATAGAGATTTGAGGAGTTAGAATAACATCTGTATATCTATTTACAAAAGTTAGATCATCATGGCAATGTGTTAGACATGTGACATTACTTGAGGGACAATAGGATTTTAAATAACCATGATAGATCTTGAGAAAGTACAACATAAGTTGGAGAAAGAGGATATAGAAAAGAGCTAGTTGAGGAAAAGCCTAGTGAGGAGAATGAAGAGGACTTTGTTATTTCAGCATATGAATTCTGTGATCAACTAGTCAAGGTGAGAGTGGAGCTCTCTATCTTTAAGATGAATTAGACCTGCACTAGTGCTAATGGAAATCTGGCTATCATCTCTCAAGATACAATAACTAATTCAGAGGACAGTAGGACTACAAACCATCTGATCTCTTGAACAATGAGTGTACTAAACTCTCTTCATAGAATCTAGATTGTGCAAAATTTGCTGTATGGAAAAAATGGAATGTTTATGTGCAGATTCAAGATTAATATTTTTATAGAGCCTTAGGTGCAACTAAAAGGTGGTCAAAATTTAATAACCATTTTCCAATGTTGCTACAATTTTCTAATGCAACTAATTTAAAGGTTGCTGTCTAGATACATAAGTTGATTGCTGGAGATTGCAACATACACATATTTTACTTTTTCAAACACCAATTTTGTATTTCCAAAATTAAACTCATTTCTCCAGATTTTCAACACGTTAGAAATTTAATATTTTGGCAAACGTTTGAAAGTTTTGTTAGGCTAAGTAAAATTAAATTGAATTTGATAGAAAATGTTAATATTGGATTGAAGGCCCAATTTACTTTAATCCAAGCCCACGACCAAGCCAAGCAAAGTCTAGGTTTAGCCTAGTCATTGGACAAGTAGGTAGTGATGGCAGTGGTACGTGCTTGTTTGGGTTTGATTGAACCTACTACCACATAGGCCCTCCCCCTCCGAACACTTGTGGTATCCCCAAGGGGCCTATCACTTATCTCCATACTTGAGATATATATTTTAGTCTCCCTTTTATTCATCTTTCAATGAGGGATGTTGTTTCACTCCTCCCATTCCTTTAGCTCCTTTTCTAGTCATCTTAGTCAACTATCAAGTAGCTCAATTTGACTATCAATTTCTCATTCACTTGAAATTGGTCTTAGCCAATTAAATATATTATCGTCATCTATCCACGGTGTAGTTTATGATGATCACCAATTTCTTAGAAATTAATATGTTAAGTAAACTTAAAAATTTGGTTAAAGAAAGCTAATTTCCAACAATCCCACATAAATGGAAATTAATGTGACTAATGATGCATATGCTTATGCAAACACGAGAGAGTTCAGGCAAACTACTATTGCCTCAAGATAGGTAGCTTATAGCTTTGAACCTTCTTTAGCAAAGCATTATTAGGTTTTCTTAGCTAATCAGTGAACATGATGTCTTGAACTATTCAACCATTCATGTAAACCAAGACAATAATGCTCACACAACAGTTGTCCTTATGTTTTTTAGTTCTTTTCGATTGTGTCCATTTCGGCCATTAACACCTATCTTGGATTCATAAGTATTTACAATGAAGTGGCCATTTTCACACGTGTATAGGTAATCTCCTACAAAGAGTACCTATCCTATTTCATTATTTTATCTTTGGGAATCATTAAGAGCTAAAACTCAACCTCATACCTAGATAGCATATAGCACTTCCATGTCATAGGAATGGGTTGAAATGATCACATGAATCTTCATTACTTAATGTTTGATTGAACCAAGTTATTAGGATCTCCAATCATCATAGTTGGGTGTCTACTTGTTGGCTCTTAAACTTATAGGCTTTAGTCACATTCCTTTCCACAAGAGGTTTACTTGATCTTTGGGTAAGCTTTTTGTTAAACAAATTCACTAAGTTTTTCAGACTTCACATAGTTAAGTGAAAGTATCCCATTTGAGATCAATTGCCTTATGGTGTTATGTTGTCATTTGATATAATGAGATTTACCATGGTATTGCTGCTTTGAGCCATTTTGATTGTTGATTGATTATCACAATGAATTATGATAGCAAAAACCAGTTTAGGCTAATAAGGATATCCTCTAGGAAATTTTAGAGCTATTCTACTCTTTTTCCTACTTTATCTAAAGCAATAAATTCAAACTTCATTGTAGAATGAGCTATACATGTTTATTTAAAGGATTTCTAGGATATAACAACTCCACCAAGTGTGAATATATATCTTTTGTGGACTTGATGTCCTTCATGTCAGATATCTAGTTAACATCATTGTATCCTTCCAATACAGTTGGATATCAAGTATAGTGTAACCCTAAATCCATCATGTACTTAAGAAATCTAAGTACCCTTGTCAGTGCTTTCCAGTGTTCATTACTAAGATTGCTCGTAAACCTACTTAACTTGTTTACTGAGCATGAATGTCAAGGCAAGTACAATTTGTTAGAAACATCAATCTACCTATCATTCTTGAGTATTCCACTTGAGATATGGGTTCACCAATATTTTTACTTAGATGTTGACTGGGATCCATGGGTGTTTTCACCAAAGAACTATCACACACAGTATATTTCTTGAGAATTTTCTCAACATAATAGGATTGAGTAAGAATCAGTTCATCAAAACTTCCAATTGTCTTAATGCCTAGTATGACATCTACTACACCTATATCCTTCATGTCAAAATGCTTCATAAGCATTTTGTTCATAGTCAAGATAATATCTTGATGGCTACCCATTATCAACATGTTGTTAATATACAAGCAAACCATCACAAATTCACTTTGACTACCTTTGAAGAAAATACATTTATTGCACTCATTTATTATAAAGCTATTTAACAATATTACTTTGTCTATGCTATTGTTTTAGAGCTTGTTGTAGCCCATAAAATAACTTAACAAGTCTACACATCTTCTTTTCTTGTTTGGGAACAACAAATTTTTCATGTTTTCTTCATCTAACTCAACATTCAAGAAGGCAATTTTCACATCCATTTGATGTAGAGCACCTTGATGGATGTGATTCTTGTCACTAGTAAGTAAGTATTGAAGAAATCAAGTCCTTTCTTTTTTAACCTTTTTACTACCAACCTAACCTTGTATTTGTCTATAGAGCCATTTTCCTTATATGTCCTTTAGAGAATCTATTTGCAGCCTAATTGTTTGTGGCCTGCTAGGAGATCAATGAGCTCCCATATGTGATTCTACATGACTGACTCTATTTCACTATTGATAGCTTCTTTCTAGAATGTTGCTACTGGACTGGACAAAGCTTCGCCAATTGTCCATGATTCATTTTCTAACATATAAGTTAGAAAGTCTAGGTCAAACATCTTTTCCTTTCTGACCCTCTTACTTTTCTTGGTTTGTCATTCAATTGAAAACCACTTGTTAATTTCGAAGTTCTTTTATGAAAACTTGATTTTTCCTTATCTTTATAAGGAAAGATAATTTTGAAAAATGCAGCACTCTTGGATTTAGTTATCATTCCCTCATTTATATCAAGTGCTGTTGATTTATACACTAGGCATTAATAAGCACTACTATTGTGTACATATCTAATGAAAATGCGATCAATTGTCTTAGGTCCTATTTTTAGCTGTTTTAGCTTAGGTGGCTTAAGTACTTCCACCTTGGCCAAGCACTCATACACTTTCACATATTTGTAAGAAGGTTTGTGACCTTTCCATAATTCATACTAGGTTTCATCTTTCCCTTTTTGGGGTATTTTGTTCACAATGTGGTTAGCTAAAAGAATAGCTTTCCCCTACATGTTCTAAGGTAATCCAAATTAATCAACATAGCATTCATCACTTCCTTAAGAGTTAGATTTTTGCATTCAACAACTCTATTTGATTGAGGTGAGTAAAAAGCTGTCTTTTAATGAATAATGCTAGAATTTGAGTAGAATTCTCTAAACAGTAATCTATATTCTCTAGCTCTATTGCTTCGAATTGCTTTTATTTGTTTGCTAAGTTGATTTTCAACCTCAATTTTATGACACCTAAATGCTTTTAGTGCTTCATCTTTGTTTTGTAAAAGAAATACATAACAAAACCTTGTGCCATCATCAATAAAAGTAATGACATACTTTTTCCCACCTTTAGTTTGCACAAACTTCAAACCACATATATCACTATGAATTAATTCTAGAGGCATTGTGCTTCTTTCAATCAAGTGAAAATGAGCTTTACCCATTTTGGCTTCAACACATATTTCACACTTACGAGTTTTGTCAATTTGAAATGGAGGCAATAGTTCCAAATTTGCTAATCTGTGCAAAGGGTTGAGATTAACATGTTCTAATCTAACATGCCATAAATTATACTCAATCAAATAAGCAGAACCAAATGCTTTATTTTAATTCACTTGAACATTTTTTAGTACAGGCATTACATTAAATTTGAATAGCCTACTCTGCACATAACCTCTACCTAGAAATAAACCATTCTTAAAAAGCACAATTGTTTTAGACTCAAATATAAGTTTAAAACCATTTTTCACTAGCAAAAACCCTAACACTAAGTTTTTGCATATGTCTAGCACATGAAGAACCTCATTTAGTATCAGCACCTTGCCAGAAGTCACTTTAGAACAACATTGCCCATTCCAATAATATTAAAAGTTGTCAAATTTCCCATATACAATTTCTTTTCAATGATAGAAGTGTAGGTTGAAAACATATACTTTTCAAAACAAATCTGTTGACTAGCACCAGTGTTAATCCTCCACTCTCTCAAATTATCAACAACATTGGCTTCAAAAACTACTACCAAGAGGTTCCGTTTAGACAAGTCTAGTGGTAGGGACTTTTCCTCAGTCATTTGCGCTTGAGTCAATTTATTCTTCATAGAAAAACCACAATCTTTAGCCTTGTGGTTCGGCTTTCCACAGTTGTAGCAATTTCTTTAAAACCTCATAGGTTTCTTACCTTTGTTGTTTGAGCTAGTTCCTCGGTGGCTTCTTTTTTGACTTGTAGTTGTGTTTGGTTCAACAAAACTGGCTTTGGCCTCTATTTGATTTTGCCTGTTTTAACATCAAACATTCGAATGTCCTTCTCAATCCTTAATCGGACAATTAAGTTTTCAAGAATCATTTCCTTTCTTTTATGTTTGAGATAATTATTAACATCCTTCCATGATGGTAGTAGGTTTTCAATAATTGCAACTACTTAAAATGATTCACTTAAAATCATGTTCTCAACATAAATTTCATGTAGAATAATTTGCAATTCTTAGACTTGGCTCATGATGGATTTGGAATCCATTATCCTGTAGTCTAGAAATTTGATCAACATAGATTTCTTCAAACCAGAATCCTTTGTCTTGTATTTCTTATCAAGTGACTCCTAAAACTCTTTAGTTGTCTTAATAAGGTTGTAAACATTATATAACGAGTTATTTAGTCTATTCAGAATATAGTTTTGGCATAAAAAGTCACTTTGATTCTAGGCATCTAAAGTTGCCCCTTTTTGGCCAGCAGTATCATCTTTAGGTATGGTAGGTGCATCCTCTTTTAGAAATCTAACAAAAGTGAAAGTTGTTAAACAAAACAACATTTTCTACTACCACCTCTTAAAATCAAGTCCAGTAAATTTTGCTAGTCTTTCTCTGTGAGTAAGAATAGGTACAAGAATTAGACCAGCGGTAGTAGTTGGAGAAACAGTAAACTGTTTTCATGCCATGATCACAAAAAACATTAATTTGCCTTATAATTATTATTTTGGTATACAAATTATGTCACTGACTAGTTAAGGAGAGAGTGGAGCTCTCTATCTTTAAGACAAATTAGCCCCATACTAATGCTAACAACAAACTAACTATTATACCTCGAGATACAACAACTAATTCTGAGGTAGAAAAACTATAAATCATCTAATCTCTTAAACCATGAATGTACTAAACTCTTTTTTTAGACTCTGGATTGTGCAGAATTCACTATATGGAAAAAATGGTTGGATTGAACCTACTACCATATGGGTTCTCTCCCTCCAAACACTTTGAGTACCCCCGAAGGGCCCATCTCTTACCTCCACACTTGAAATATATATTTTAGTCTACCTTTCATTCATCTTTCCATGTGGGATGGAGTTTCATTTCTCCTATTCCTTTGGCACATTTACTAGTCTTCTTAGTCATTCATCACGTAGCTCACTTTGACCATTAATTTCTTATTCACTTAAAATTGATTTTGGCAAATTAAACACATTCTTGTCATCTAATTTTGGCATAGTTTACGATGATTACCAATTTCTTAAAAATTTATGCTTTGAGCACACTTAAAAATTAGGTTAAAGAAGACCTATTTGCAACAAACCCTGAGGAAGAGTTTGAAGAAATGGGCTCGAATGAGGATATTGAAGAGATAGATCCAAATGAAGAAAATGACAGAGATTAGAATAGTAGAATTATCATCAACAATTGAAGAAGACTTTTATTTTGAAATTTCTATTAGTGTTATTTTAGTATATTAGCTTTTCTACTTAGTAGTTGCTTTGGTTTAAAATTTCTATTTGGTAATAGTTAATTTATGTAAGCCTGGAAACCAATAATTGAACTAACTAGGGAATAGAAGTCAACTGAATGACTTTGATTTCAAGGCACTGAGAATGAGTAAGATAGGATATGTAGCCTACGTAATCAATAGATCTAAGGATAAGATTAAGATCAATGAAGTCCTCATAGTCACGAATGTTTCCTAATATATTCCCTAAGGAATTAACTTCTCTACTCCTAATCATGAAGTCAAATTTGCCATTGATGTTCTTCTAGGAATGACCAATATCTATGATACCATATTGGATGACACTAGTAGAACTTAAGGAACTTAAGGTACATTTGCAAGAGCTACCCAAAAGTGGTTTATATGGCCAAGTTCATCTCCTTAGGAATGTTAGCGTTTTTTTTGCAAAGATGAAGTATGGAAATTTGAGGATGTGGATAAACTAATAGAGCTTGAATAATGTTATGATTAAGATTAAATACCCCTTACCAAAATAAAGGAACTTTTTATCAATTACAAGGATATCATGTCCATTAAAAAATAGATAATAGATAAAGGTACTACCAACTAAAGATTAGTGAGAAGGATATGTCTAAGATGATATTGAATACTTAGTCTAATCATTTTGAATTCATGGTTGTGCCATTTGGGTTGACCAATGCACTTAGATCATATATAGATTTAGTGCAATGTGTGTTTAGGCCATATCTAGATCAAATTGTGGTTGTTTTTGTTGATGATATTATGGTCTATTGAAAGAGAGAAGAAACACAAAGAACACTTGAGGATAATATTACAAGCATGTTAAGAGCATAAATTTTATGCTAAGTTTAATAAGTATGGGTTTTGACCTACTAAGGTATCCTTTTTAGGTTATATCATTGAAAATTAGAATAAGGTTAATCCATCCAAAATTGAAGTAATACTAGAATGGAAAAGGCTGAAATGCTAATTGAGATAAGAAGCTTCTTGGGGTTGGTAGGTTACTATATGAGGTTTGGGATTTCTTAAAAATAGCAGCTTTGTTGTTTGGACCGACACAAAAGGAGGTGTCATTTAAGTGGATTGAGAAATATGAGGTTAGTTTTCAAGACCTTAAGAAAAGATTTACACCAACACTAATGTTGGCACCACAAGATGGTACTGATCATTTTTTCATGTACACTGATACATGTAAAATAGGCTTAAGATATATGTTGATACAAAAAGATAAGGTAATAGCCTATACATCAAGAAAATTAGAACTATAGGAGTAAAACTATCCAACTCATGACTTAGAGCTAAGCTGATGATAGAACAAAATTTTTAAAATTTAGTGCTGGTGATATGGAGTTTTTGAATTGTCATTCAAAAAAAGATCTGCGAGGATTGGAGTAGTAGCTAATCGACTTATTTCACTATCAAACCTTATAATAATACATAATATCTTCTATATGTCATAACTATGTAAGTATCAGGAGGATCCTTAGCATATCACAGAATATAAGGATTTGTCACTTCAAGAAGACTTGTCGTAAGAAGAGTGATTAGTCCAAGTCCTAGATTAAGAATACAAAAGTTATACACAAAAAAATATTCCAGTGGTAAAAATTTTTATGAAGATGCCATAAGGTAGAGAATGTGACTTGGGAAAATAAGGAGAAAATATGGAAATATCACTTGGATCTCCTTCCAAATTCAAGTTAGAATTTGGGGACCAAATTCTTTTTAAGACCGGAGGGATGTAATGTCCCATATTTTTCCTTGCTTACAAACCTTAATTAATTGAGATTGGTGAACTATTTAAGAAATAATTAAATAATCAAACCTTTTTCATTAGAATTAATTTCTTTTTTACTCAAAACTGATTTAAAAAATAAAAAAGAAAGAAATAACAAACTAGCAACTAAGTAGATAAGGATAAAATTTTCAGCACTTTTAGTCCTTGTAGAATACCTAATTTATTAGGTCTCTTTCTCATCGTCTATCTCACATTTAAACAACTTCTTCATCTCTATAATGTACATTCAAATCTTGATATTTTCCAGCAAAATAATTTTCCTTAGAAAGTTCTCAACCCATTCCTCTCCTTTGAAGAAATCCCAAACAGCAGGGCATGAAAAAGGTTGCCAAGAAATCTCAATGCTGTTGACTCTTGTTCTTCCTTCTTCATAGGTATGATCCCATATTTAAATTATGATATAAACATAAGTTTTAGTTAAACTATATGTCATAATATTTGTATGTTGTATGCATTTGATAATTGTGAATTTTAATAGTTATACTGTCAAGTTTTCGTTTTTAGATTCTAGGGGTTAAAGTTCTATATTAGTTTGAGGACTAAATTCTAGTAATTTTATTTTAAAATTTTTCTGTACAATATAAAATGTTTTTAGAACATACATGTAAAATTTCATGTTTAAATAATTTTTCTTGAATTTTATAAAAATCTTGAAAGTTTCCTGCCAAATTGTGTGGCAAGTCTAAATATTTTCTTTCTAAATATTTATTTATCCATTGAAACAAAAGAATTTTTAATTGAAAATTTTCATTACAAAACTTTCATGTGTCTACAATATTACTGTAAAATTTTAGAGTTTTAGATCTTATAGTTATTTTTCTAAAAGTCTTCTAGTATAAATGCTTTAGTGTTTGTCAAGTTGGATCATTATCTTGAATTTGAGGGATTTGCTATGTATGATAATTGAAGTATCATAATTTATTAATTTTTGTAAAATTAATTTCAATTTTTTTAGCATAATCCAGTAATATTAGAACCCAAAAGTTTTTATTTTATTTAGGAAATATGTTGATGAGCTATGTTAGAAATCTTTCTACAGAAAATGCTATTTGCTTTCATGAGAAAATTGTAATACATTTTTCCCTTAGTTCCCAATTGAATTTGAAAAATCTTGAAATAGATAAATTATATATCTCTCTCATAGGTTTTAATAGGATTTTGAATCACCCTAATTAGAGGCATGTAGTAAAAGTTATAGCTTAAATACAACTAGTGTCACAATGAAAAATTTCCTGAAAACTAAACATCTGTTTTTGCACCACTGCTGCCTCTTAAACCCAATTTTTCTCCCATATATTAGCAAATTTAGATTGCATCATAAACATGAAAGTTTTAGTACTCTTTCTTGACCTTCTAAAGCTACAAGAATTGAGTTAATCGGACACTTAGAAAGAACAAATTCTTAATAAGTTTTGCGAGTACTTATGTACTAGGCTAATGACATGTAGAAACGTTTTGTTAGTATTAGATTTAGAGTTTCATTGATTATTGTCTTGATATTTTAGATGAATTTGAGATTAGAATTCAGGGACCAAATTAGAATGTTAATTGAATTAAATGCTACTCTCATGTCAGCAAGTATTTTGGGAGTTAAGATGTCAGGGTTAGCCTATGATAGGAAATGTGAATACCTAAACTTACATATAATATATAATAATACCTTTCAAAACCCAAAAGGTTATACACTGTATTGTATTCTATAAAATTTTTCTTCAACTTGCATTGTACTATAATTATATTCCATTGCATACATGAATTTGTTTATTTTATATCATGATGCAAGAAAAGCAATTTCGTTTAAAACCATTGATATTATTTTAGCATGGTTTTAGACTGTACTATTATTTTAGCAATTTCTTTTAAAACTATTGATATTATGATCAACAATGATAACCGAATTTACTATTTGTTACTGTTATGTTAGTTGGATCTTACTTGATCTAGGTGTGTGAAAGACTTTACTGGATGGCAACGGGCTCATTGGTTGAACCACAAGCCTCCATAGCCTAATTTCCCCCCGCACACAACAGAAGCCGTTTGTGGCTAAGTTAGGTCGTAGCATTTCCTAAGAACCTAGGCCTGGGCACTGTTTAGTAAGGTTGCACCTTACCCAGAGTGATAAGGGACTATTACGATAGGAGTCATAAGGTTGACTAGCTACAATAAACACTAATTCGATCTTCGCACTGAATTGTTGGCCTATTAAAATTGTTTGTCATTATATTTTATTTTACTATTGTATAAGGCGTAACAACTTTTCATTGTCTTCTCAAATGTTTATAACTACTTTTTACTATTATTCAATTATTTATAACTATTTTTCTCTATTTTTCTCAAGTATTTATCACTAAGCATCTTTTGATTATGATATATTCTTAAACTCACATTGCATACACTTGGCATTCATTGAGTTCTTTACTCATACACCATTTTTCTTTAACTTTCTTTTGGCTGACCTAGACCCTAGCCCTAGTGAGGAGGTGAACTTGCTTTCAATAAGAATCAAAACTAAAGTATTTTGGTTATTTGATGATGTAAGCTTGTTAGTTTTCTTATGGATTTCAGTTAAGGGTAAAGTATTGTTATTTGAGTTTTATGTTGCAAGATTTATTAAATTTATTTTGAGTACTTAGTGTTCTTTGGTTTAAGATTATGATATTGAGTTAGATGACCTCTACTTTTGGGATTGAATTTCATGCCTCATGAGTAGACTGCATGCTTTGATTCTAGGGCGTAACAGTTAATTTTTGACATTCCAACTAGAGAATCCTTATCAAGTGTTTCTAGCCTGTTTCAAAACCTAGTTTACCACATGGGGAATTGACTTAATAATTTTACCAAAGAATGTTAACGAAAAATATTTTTCCCAATTTAGAGAAGCTAATCAGCTTGCAGAGGATGATAATAAAATCCTCATCAGATTTGCAGCCCTTTACGAAATCCCATTGATTCTTAGATGGGCATATGCAATTAGGTCTCAACAAGAAGACAAGTTTGGGATCCTCCACAAAGAGAACTTCTTATTTAGAAGGATGTTTATTCAATGGTAGAATTTGTTTGAATTCTCAACAAGAAAGCACTTATGCCAAGAGGAAGATTATTTTTCTCACCCTGTTGTATGAGAAGGATGCTTTGCAAAATAAAGTAGGACAAGTGTTTAAAGAAATCATGCCCAAACTTTTTGGGGAAGACCCCTTGAAACTCTTTGAAGAGCTCTTTAGCAAAGAGTTTTTCTTATTAAGTTTAGTTTTTTTGTCGCGATAATGTTTTTCAATTATTATTATTTAATCAAATAGTAATAAAACTTTATATAAAGAACAAGAAAACCATAACTCAATATATGTGAAAATAATTCATTTTTTTTCATATAATAAAAGAGAATCATTTGTTCAAGAAAAAATACAATAAGATAAAAGTTAGATGAAATATATTAAGTTGTTTCTCTTATTTATTCATTCA
Source organism: Jacaranda copaia (assembly GCA_014898725.1). Classification (NCBI taxonomy): domain Eukaryota; kingdom Viridiplantae; phylum Streptophyta; class Magnoliopsida; order Lamiales; family Bignoniaceae; genus Jacaranda; species Jacaranda copaia. The sequence goes on along the minus strand of JACGDI010005343.1, from coordinate 281,992 downwards.
TGGACCATACTATGAGGACAAGCCCCTATATATACCACATATGCTAGCGAGGTAATGCCTCATGGAGTTAGGCTTTCTATTCCAATCATGTAAAAAGTATGATCTGCCCATTTTCAATTTAATATCATGGACAACTTTTATTGTAATTTTGTCTATGTCCTTAAAGCCAATTATTGGTATATTTTTATATATTATTCTTTGATATTCCATCTTATTGCAATTTTTCACTTTATATTCATTGTTATTACATTTTTGGTAAATATGAGCTTTTCAATAATTTTGGCTATCGAGTTGATGGTTAGATGAAGAGTTCCATACCATCACCCTTTCAAAGGTAACAAGTATGAAAATTTAAAAGATATATTAATAGTTTTCAGTATTCATGTGTGTCAAAATGCAAATAATCAATCAAACCAAATTTGAGAGGTGTACTGCAAGTGCATAGATCAAAGATTTAATATAGTTCCTATGAGGCTAGTATCTTATCCGCAAGGGATGGGGATGACCACCTTATCATCTTATAATATTTTGATGAAAAGTAAAAATTCTTTTATTCAAATACTTTTCCAAAAATATGTGGAGGTTTAAAATATAATTATACTCCTACATAAGCTAGATCTCCTAGCAACTCATTGCATCGTGTCTGTTCTCATTACATATATTATATGATACTTATTCATTCTAAGATTGTATGATGTATTATATATAATTAATGCATATTTTTCAAATTTAATATTGCAAGTACAAAATAATAATTTTTATTATCATAAAAAGTCCATTTTTATATTTTAATATTCGAACTTCAAAAGTCAAAACAATAATGCACTTAAAGTTTATAAAAATTGATAAATCTTTAGTTAATCACATAGTTATAAAACATATGGTTACTTTTTAAAAACTAATTAGTATAACAATTAACAAACTCAATATGGATGCATAGTAGCAATATCAGTATTATTATTATTTATCACTTTATGTGTATAATATACACAATTTAGACTAATTAATGCATATTTTTAGATCTAATTGTACAACTTCAAATTCATCATATGCTTATAAATTCACTTTTATATTCTAAAATATAAAAATACGCCTTATATTTGGGCGTTGACATATCAATGCTTGCTTTTTTGGCCTATAAATTTGCATATAAGAAGGATTCACTCCATATTTTTTCATTTCAATTCTAATCCCCCTAGTTTTCATTCCATGATATTCTCTTAAAATATAAACTAATTTTGAAGCAATCTATTTAGCAATGGCTTCTTTTGTGTAATTTTCCCTAATGTGCCTACTCTTATTTGTTTTGATTTGAAATGTAACACCATCAGCAAGTAAGGAAGTATGTATTCTCCAAGGGCACTTCTCATCACCACAATCAGCAGTAACCCTCTTGGTTTCATTTTTATCTCTTACTAATGAGAAACCATCTTGAATAACATACTCCATTAAAGCATCCCTAAACGCATGCACATCATTAAAAATCATACCCTTTTCCAGCATAATTTTTTGGCTTTCACTAGATTGAATAGGATAATGTAAAGCATCTCTATTCAAGCTACCTTTCAAAAGATCATTTACAAATTCTTCATCAGAAGAATGGTAATCTGACAATGAACATCACAACTGTACCCAGACAATTCATCATCCTCACTTTTTGCTTGAACTAATGAAATGTTGCCATCACCACCATCCTCACTATTTGGTGCATACATTGATTTAGAACTATGTCCACTATCATCTAATGCAAATTTGTCCTTATTTCCATCACCTACCCCTACAATAACACTTTCATGCACACTAACTCTAAAGTCATCACTATCATCACCTTTTTCACTCTCAACGGCCATATCTCCCTTATCCTCAACTTTATATCCCTCATTATTATCCTTATCTTCACCTTCATTACTGCCCTCATCCCTACCCTAATTTTCCTTATCACCACCCTCATCCTCATCCTCCTTTCCCTCATTACCACCCTTATCCTCACCCTCATCTCCCACACCCCCAAACTCCCTTGTCTCATCTTCATCCTCTGCCTCCTTATTACCCTCAACCTCACCATACAAATTGTCAAAATAAATCACAATTCTATCAGTAGAAACATCTTTGAAAACCATATCTGTAATATCTTTATCACTTCAAATAGGCATGCTAACAATGGATATAATAACACTACATACAATCGTGATAGGTACCTTACTGAATTTATGTGCCTTTTTCACATTATCCATTAAGTGAAAAAAATGTATCTATTAATATCACTGTTTTAGACCCTTTTCTTTCCCTAGATATTCCACAAGGAGTGCAAACAATTGGCCACCTAAACCCTATACCTATTAAAAAATAAATCAAACAAATGCAAATATACTATCAAGATAGTAACCAAAGGGTAAGGTTTTATCAACCAAATTAAACTACATATATTTTACCTATATAATACTACCATCATTTTCTCATTATCTGAACATAAACATACAAAATCACATCACGATTAAATGAGAAAATTTCACAAAAACCCTTGCCCAAAACATGATCTGCTATTGCGAAGCCCTCAAAAATCACATTATTGTATAATATTCAACTAATATATTCACAAATATGCTAAAATATTAAATGTACATAGCAGGATCAACTATAATCATGCAAAAATAACTAAAGTTTTTAAAAAACACTTACCTAATAGTTATTTCTCTACAAAAAGCCTTATAATATTGTACTTTACCATAATATATGATAAATGTGTTCACAAAAAATATAAAAAAAAAAGCTTTTAACAAATATCAAATATCATCAATTTTTGGAAAGGTTTTCGCACCTTACCATACCAAACGTGAAAGAGAAACCCTTGCCCTATCATCATAGTAATCTGCACTACATGTTTTATGCTTTAGCCATACCTTCACCTTTGTCATCTTCGTTGATCTTTGTTGAGAAATGTGAAGAGGCATGTTGAGAGATTTGAGAGTAAGAAATGAGGGCTTTGTTTTGTTTGAAGGAGTTATTTTGCGTACATTGTGTCATTCAGGTTAGTATAAAGTAGGAGACACAGAGGGCCATTTCAGTCTTTTACCATTTTAGAAGTTTTCAGCCTTTTTTATTTTTTTTAATCATTCTTTCATTAGGTGCATTTTTTACTTTTCACATTTTTATCTAACTTACAACTAAGTTGGTTGATTTAGGGTTGTTTTTTGTAATTTTTTAAAATACGAGGACCATTTTGTAATTATGCCAAACTTTTGAGGTGTTGCATAATTCACCATAACAAATAACATGTATCATTTCTATATGAAATATGTTAATTACATTTTATAAGAGAAATAATATTTCCTATAGAATTAATTAACAAATGCTTCTAGTAAGCTTGTTTCAATGAGGCATATGGGTAAGGAAACATAAGGGATTACATTATGGAAATGTTCAATTTTATTACCAAATTGAGGGACTTAAAAACCAAGATAACTAGAAAACATGCATGTAAACCTAGTATTGATTTTCCTTCCTACACAATTCAATCCATTCAAATTATTTTACAATACCCAAAAGAATAATAGATCAGATGAGCTTGTAGCTTATTGTGTGCCAACTTCCCCAAATTAGACCTTCTATAAGAATAGAAAAAGGAACAAGGATAAAGAAATTGTAGACCTTGGAACATCTTAGCCTAATAAGTAGAGAACACATGATCTTTAAATTACCTATTACATTTGTAAGAAAACTAGTCACATGAAGAAAGAATGTCCCGAGTTTAATGGCAAACATGCACCTTTATACAAACTTTGGATATTTACTTGCTAATTTAAAAGGCATATATAATATCTGACAAAACTAAGAGGTCTGGTTGGGAACAAATATGAACAAAGTCACTATAATTCTAGTAGGTACTAATAAATTTAGGTAACACATAATATTGCACAAATCATGCTAACAGATAAATATAAAAAATGTGTATAAACTTATTTAATAAGTACAAGTAATATATTACAATCATATAAATGAATAAACATGTAAATACGTATAGACTTTTGAATGCTTGGTGGTTACATGTAACATTTTACAAATCATGACATACAAGCTTGTACAAATTTATTTAATGTATACGTGTAGCACACAAATGTGTATGAGATGATTTAGAGGATACATATATGTTTTACAAATCACATCATACAAATTTGTATAAATTTATTAGATGCATATACGTAATACACATATGTTTATGAACTTATTTAGAGGATATGCATAACGTTGTACAAATCCAAGAGATAGGTAAACATACAAATAAACATAGTCTTATTAAATGGACATACATAATATCTTATATTGATGCTAGTAGAGATATGTAAATTTGTAACATATAGACATATTTAATAGTTAGTCAATGCACATAATATTTTAGAAATCAAGACATAGAAATTTGTATAAACTTATTTAATTGATACATATATGTATAAAATTATTTGCAAATTGCATAATCAGTCCCTAAAGTTTCACTTGAGAATTACTTTAGTCATTAATCTTTATAACTTCATCATCTAAGTACTTATGAGGATCTTCAATTCCAACCTGATGTATAGTCACGTCCAACATTGAAACATCCTCTAAAAGTGCACTCAATACTGATGGAGACACCCACATAGCTAGGGCCCCCTTCTGGAAAACCGATTATGTAAATAACTCAATACTATTGAAGATATTGTTGGAGAATGTCTCTGCACAAGCAGCAGCTAAAGTGGTTACCTAGTATGCTAATGAATGCCGCTCTTAAGAGTAAGCATGATCCTCTCATCGAAAATGAAGAGCATAGGCAACCCTTAAGAGGGTAGAATGAAGAACTAACTCAGAGCGAAACATTACTACTTCTCTTTACGTCAACAGGTGGACATATAATCGTCTATCCAAGCAAACTCATTGCAATGACTACTATTGGTGCCTCAGCTTCTAAAGGAGCAGGAAGCTAGTACTTTTCTCTAATCATCACTCTTTTGAGATATGGTCCCTTTCTACTATTCTATCTTGGCAAAAGCTCTATCTCCTGGAACAAAGATTGCCATCTTATCAGAGTTTAATGGCACAGTGGATTCCCAGGAGCACCTAAGCAATTTCTAAGTAAGGATAGAGCTTTGTGGCTTGAGTGGAGCTCTATAATACAAAGTGTTCCACACTACTCATCAAATGTGCTCTGATGTGGTTCAACCAAATGTTAACTAGATCCATCACGAGTTGGGAACAATTACTAAATAGAAAAATGTAGCAACATGAGGGGGATGACCCCCCACAAACTCAGATAAATTAGATTGTTCATGATTGTCCCCCAACACAAGAAGGATGACCTCTACAAACTCAGACAAATTAGATTGTCCATGATTGCCTAAGGTGGCAGCTACTGTTGTTGGGTGGCTATCGTGGGTGCTCAAGGTAGGCAGTAGCTCGGGTGCTCACCTAGGCACCGCAGGCGTGCAACTAACTGTAATTGATGTGCCATCAACCCTCTCACTTCTACAGATTTACACTTGAATTTGGTCCTACTTCCTGATATCCTACTTTTAAAATACGACATGAATGGATTTGCTAAATCCCAAAAATTTTATTAACTCTAAGGAGTTGGGTAAAAGTTCATGAAGAATGAAAGCAATAAAAAAAGAAGGAGAAAAACAAAGTAAAGAAGTTACCTGGAAAACTTATCTCAAAATTTCTCATGAAGGCCGTCTCTTCTCTATCCTAAGTTTGCAAAAATTTTGCTAAGTCCTTAAATGAATGCAAGGCAATTGGCAAACATTCCCTAAACTTGCTAGGCTTGAAACCTACAAAATTTCAACTTAGAAGAAAATTGAGTCATTTTAAATTTTTGCGTGGAACACGAATAATAAAAATTAATTAATCATTTTATTAAAATATAATTGAAATAATAAATTAATGCAAGGAAAAAAAGAAGATCTAGCCTTATATTATACTTTCAATATAAAAATAAAATTTTCAAATTAGAAGTAAAGTGGCTTGATGATATGGAAAATTAAGTCCCTAAAGATAAAAATATAAAAGTAGACTAAAAAGGCCTAACTAATTAAATAATAGGTGAATTAAAAGGCCAAAAAAACCTAAGTCATTAAGCCTGTCAAGATGGGCATCTAAAACTTTGGCCCATTAAGAGAAAAAACACTATAATTATCAATTCTCAAAGTCAAACTATACACAAAAAATCAGACTCTCTACATTGTGTTACCATAAAACAAAAAAGAATTCAAAAGGACTTGCTAAATTTCTGAAAGAACCGTAGCTTCGTTTTGAGCATCATCACTATGCAATATTATAAATAATAACCAATTAATTGTCATAAATCATATGATAGTAGGGCATGTTTATGGTGAGATATGCTAGTATTTTCCTCATACAAAGTATCATTAAATTAAATAACATATGCCATTTTCTAATAGGTTATTGTTAATTTTACAACAAATTGTTGATTCGTATTTTAAAATTTTAGTACATTAAGTTCTTGGTAAATATATAAAAAAATAATTAAAAGATATTTTTCAAGAAAATCTGGTATATTAGAATACATATTTTCACAATTTTAAATTATATATTTTATATTATTAAAATAATAAATATATCTAAAAAAATATAGTTAAATGTAATTATTTTTATGTATTAACTAAAATAAAAAATTTAAGAATAAATATAAAATCTAAAACTATCGCCATAACAATAAAATTTAATTTTAAAAAAGCAATTTAATAATTTTAATATATTTTAAATTATTTTGGACAATACAATTTAATAATTTTAAAAAAAATAAAATAAGTTAAAAAAATAGCTATTTTGGATTAATACTTAATAATATATAAATATATTTAAAATTATTTAATTAAATTAATAAATTAATTAAAAGATAGATAATACAAAATTGAAAAAATAAAAAACAAAAAAATAGTGATTTTCTTCTCCGCATTCTCCCCA
>JACGDI010005343.1:244197-275000 GCA_014898725.1 Jacaranda copaia | reverse complement strand
AAAAAAAAAAAAACCCCAAGGTCCCATGACTCCCACCCCGCCAACCCATCCTTATATGTAAACATATATTATTTGGGAGGATTTTTGTGGTATTTAATTTTTATTTTTTTCACTTTTTTAGTGAGAGTTAAATGAACATTTTATATTTTATGGATTTTTTCATAAATAGATTAAATTATAGGATTTTTTTTAATAAATAGATAACAATTTCTGTCAAAATTTTAACAATTAATTGGACAGACGATCGAAAGTGTTAACATGCTACAAAATTTGAACTACAAATATGCGATACCATAAATTTGAGACTAATAGTGCACACATAGTTAAATTGTGGGGGACTACAAGGGTAATTTTTTTCATTTGATTTAATTGAATAGGTTATCAATAAAAAAAATTTTATTATTCGTAGTCATTTTTTTAGTATAATGAATTATTAACACACGATCATAATTAACCATCAACCGGATGTATATGTAGCAAATTAAATGTATTTATTATATTGTCAACTAATCATTAAAATAAAAGATTATGATTTCATATTTTAAATTTAATAATTTAAATTAAGTACATTTATATATTTTTCACATGATGTATACTGCTTCATGATAATAGTAGTCACATAATACTCTGTACAGACCATAGAGTACTATCATAGCATGCTATACCCATGTATATTGTATATTGTATATTGTATATCTCATGATGAGAATAGTCATTAATATCCTTCTTGCTGCTGTGGGTAAATTTTCTGTTTAATAACAAAAATGCCTTGGAATCACTCAGAGCTGATCTTCCCAGCCTTCATATACAAGTCCCTTGCAACTGTCCATCGCATTAGGTCCAATCTCAAATCAAATGAAAACAACAATGAAAATTAGGATGGCTAATGCAAACTTTACACTCAAAACTGTTTCACTAATTCCTATTTATGATTAAAAACATTTTTATTTTTCATTCAACCTCCGAATTTTAAGGGAAAAAGTTGCTCGTCTATTAAATATATGTACATGTTCCTGATTGGATGAATAGTATCCGTCCTAATAAACGATTGGTATAATAAATTATATTAAAAGAACTATAAATAACCATCAACTTAATATTATATAATTATAAAATATCACTGTTATAACTTGAAGTATTATTTATTTGTAAATAATTGTCCTATATTATATCATAATCCTAAAATTAATTATGTCCTGGCACATAAAATTCAACTTTTTACATGATTTAACATTGCATACAAGCACACTGCACATGAGGATAATATAACATATTTTTTTATTTGTTTTTTTAATAAAATATTTTGATCTAAAAATCTTTTGTAAAAGAAATTATAATATACCCGTGTCTATTGGATATCAATTTTTCTTAAAATTATAGCTAATTAGGTTTAAGACAAAACGTTAGTATTGCAATAAAACAAAGATTTCAAAACTCGAAATCAAGTCCACAGACCTCTCACCTTTCTGCCTTGTCTTCACACACACACACACGCGCACACAGGCGCTCACATACGCAGCCTTCATTATTATTGTCACCATTTTTCTTCACCCTTATTCCCCACCATTGCATACAAGGCGTTGATATATGTACGCATACTAACAATCTATATATCTTCTCTTCCTTACCTCTCTCTTTCTCTTGGTCGTAGAAGAGAAAAAGAAAAGAGTCATCAGATGGGCTCGGGCATCAGCCGGTCGGGCCCAGTCCCTTCTCCTCGGGCCGGGCTCCAACAGCGCCGTCGCCCCACGATCAGGCGCAGTATTTCCTCTCTCCTCGTCTGCGGTGCCTCCTCATCTCGCGAGGTATCTCGACAGATATTGTCAATGCAAGTCGATTGATGAACCCGTTCTATTTTTTTTGATCCTTATGCTATTACAATTCCATTTTCTTCTTCTTTTATTTTTTTCCCCCTTTATTTCTTCACTATATAGTTTATGTAATTTTCTGTTGCTAAATTTTCCCTTTTGAAGGTAATGATTGTTCCACCATTTAATTTGGAAGGATGGTATTTTGCGGGATAAAAGATGTTGATTATCAAAATGGATCAACTTCTCTTTTCTCTTTCTTCTTTAAGGGAAACAAGAAAGTAGGTCAGTGAATTATGTTTAGTCCCAATAAAATGATATGAGAGAGATTGGTTAAGTATTATCTAGTGGATTATATGTGCGGGATGCTCATTTTTCTGGAGAGTAGATATGTGAAATTTGAAGGTAACGGATTGTGCAAATTGTCAGTTTTTAATGATGGGCTTTTCCATAAGAAGAACTTTGATGATCAACGCCAATAACTTTTTCCCATTGATGTATTCAAGCTGGAATTAATTGAAAAGATGTCCAAAGTATTGTTAGGCCCCAATAGATGCAACTTGGATTATCTTAGGTGTTTCAAGTAGTTAAGAAATCATTAAATCAATGAAATGTACTCAAAGCTTATTTTTGTAAAAAGGGACTTGCATTAAATTTAGTTGATGATGTTAGTAAAAGCCAGAACAGTTGTTTATTATGCTTAGCATGAGGAGAAGGGGGCATCAGTCTTCTCCAATCAAAGATTTGGAGGTGTGCAACATGTCTTCTGCTGGTAGCATGTTAATGCATATAACTGGCTTAAATAATCTGATTAGATTTTCTATGGATTGTTATATTTTAACTGTGAGATGAGGGGCAAGTTTGGGAAACTGACATTTATGTATTTTGGAACTGAATATGGTTCTGATTTGATTTGAATTTAAGATAGTGATTTAACTATTGTGATAATTGTCTTTTGATTATTATGGACTCCTAAATGATGTTTTTGAACTGTTTTTGTGCTTGTAAATTATATGGAAGACCATGCTAAGTCCAAAAGTTTTTTGTTTTCATATCCAAGAGTGTGCTATATATCATAAAGAATCCTTCTGAGCTTGAGCTGATTTTAGAGTCAGTTTCCCATGTGTAATTATATCATATTAGGACATAGAACTGTGACACAGCACCACTACAGTGGAAATACTAATAGAAATTTTGTCTTTGGATGTCTCTGGTTTTGAGAACATCTCAGGTTATATGAAATTTCTTCTGTTATATGTGATCAGAATGGGCTAATATTCTGGTTAATTTCACTAAACATCTCCTATGCTTAATACACTTTTTAATTGGAATAAGTAATTTAGGTGTTAACTCTATGTGTCGTCATTTGTTTTCTGTAGATGGAAGATTATCCAGCCGAATTACTGGTAAATTCTGCCGAACATGGTCGTCAAGAGAAGTTAAAATTCCCCAGAAAAAATTCTGATTTGTCCCTCAGCAATGGGGATGATCTGATTAGCTTAAAAACGGAAAGTATGGTCTCATCTGAAAGATGTTTGGCTGCTAGTGAGATTCCTACTCCTGAAGCTGGTGCTAGCAATGTTGAGCCTGGTAATAAAGACAAATTCTTGTCTGAAAGTAGGGAGTTGGTTCCTCCTCACCAATCAACTCATAATACTAGAAGTAATGAAACTGCGAGTACTTCCTATGTGGATCAACCATCTCCATACCGTGTTTCTGCCAATGAAATGTCCAGCACGGATGCTGCAAATGGCATTAATTGCAACATGAATGAGGATTCATCTCAAGCTGGTGAACGGCTCAATAATTTATGTGGTGTGTACTCTCATGGTCTTGGAGAGCCTTTGTTGGATGAAGTTTCAGTTGAAAACAATGTCTCTGAAGAAGTTGATTTCTCTAATTCTGATTTTGGTTCGTCTTCTTTTGTTTCTGATTCACCTGTAGACATTCATTTGCTGAGAGATGATAACCTTCAGGATGTAACATCTTCAGGTTTAGGGTTTCTCGTGTCAGAAAGGGAAGAAAATAGACGAGATGGGAGTCTACTGCATGTCGATTTGGTGAGTATATCCTCAAATATTTTACCAACTAATTCTGCTGAAATAAGCAGTCGCGAGGCAAGAAGGAATAGTAGAAGATTATTTTGGGATGCTTTCTCAAGACGTAATTCCAGGAGGCATACAGACTCAAGAACCTTTGTGTTTTCACCTGGTGATTCTGATCATTTGAGGTCTCAAGACAGATGGCTCCTTGATTTTAGTGGTGGTTTCCTTACTGATGAGATTGGAGGAGATTTAGGATCTCATGGGAGCAGAACTCCAGGCAGTAATGAACAACGATGGAATTCAAGATCTGAGGTACAACTCCTTTTTGCATTTTTTATTTTGTGGAGTATCTTGAAGAGTGATTGTTTCTTCATTCTTCTTTTACTGTTTCACTGAAATTTCAATGTAAGTTTAGGCTGTTATGTTGTGAAATTCATTTGGGATCAGTTCTTTCTTTCTTCTTTTTCTTCTTCTTATTTTCACCTCTCTCTCTCTCTCTCTCTCTCTCTCTCTCTCTCTCACATACACAACTGGGTAATATGTATTATATGCATGTATTTTGGAAAACTGAAAGGATTTTAATCTTTTTGCGGCCCATTCCTTCCCTTCTTCAGGGATGACTATGTAAGTCCTGTCCGGGTGGGACCTATGACACTACTGTATGTGGTCTAATATTATATTCTGCCTGGCCACCCATTAATTACTCATTCTGTACAGATCTGGGAAAGACTTCGTGGAAATCTCGATTCAACCGATCATCCAACTGTTTGCCCTAGAGGAATACATGCTGATGGCTCATGCTCATGCCAGTCCAGTTCATCAGTTGAGGAATCTGGCGCACGTGCTGGCATTTCTCGAATAGTCATGCTAGCTGAAGCATTATTTGAGGTATTATTCTTGATAGTCTATTTTTAATCATAATTTTTCTGCAGCTTGTGACACATATGTTCTGCGCTGAAATATATGCATGCATGTGTAAAGGAATACGTAAAAGAAAAATCTAGTTACTTATGTTAAGAATATAAGATGGTTAATGTTGGTAAGTGTATTTGTAAGAAGTGCTTACACAACTAATAAACTACAGGGAAAACATGCTATTTTTGAGGTTTACTCCTTGAAATTAGGTACACTGTCATTATTTTATATTGAAAGGTGATCACACTTAACTAAACCAGATGGAGAATCTCATCTGAAGCTCATAAAGTGGGCCTAAATTACCTGAAGGGGCGAGAATTTCTCAGATGGAATTGTTGATGAGTTTTCCGTGAGAAGAGTCCATTTATCAACTTGGACTTCCGGTTGAGATCCACATTACTGGATAATAGACAGTTGAACGAGGGGATTACTTATTATGCGACAACAAATAGACCCTAGGAAGCCATGTGTAAATTGTAAAGGTTTGGCTAAAAACCTTTTTTTGTCGTATGTGCTCATCCTTTTCTCACCCTTCCTTTTGTCTCATCAACCCCTCCTTTCTCATCCTCTTACCCCCTAACTCTCAAGCATCACCTGATAAGAAAGCTATCAAATTAAACTTGTGCACCGATTGAATGGAATCTTTGTGACAAGTTTTTGCAGTTATGTGAATCATTTCCTCTACATCCAGTTGTCTGCCATCTACGTCCCTTCTGCTGTTGTAAGTGGGTGAAGTACTTGTGGCGGATACCTGACAGTTGGACAATCAAATAACGACCCATCAAAATATTACATAGATCATAAACTAGGCAGCAGAAAAGAGGATCTTGATTGTTTCTTTGAGTTCTTGTAGTTCAAGTTGCATATCTGAACTTGTAGGGGGTGTACCTGAAACCAAACCAAGCATAGGCACTTGAAATGTCTGGTATAAATGATTCTGATGAACCAACATTAAACTTCCAAGGAAATAGCCAATTATTCTATCCTGTGGGATTTGAAACAATATTATGTATTAATTTTTATTGCTTTTTCTGTCAATCCCCAATCACGTCCCTGCATACATGGTTACCAAATAGCTGTTAAGATGCTCACCATGGTACTTCTATGCTGCTAGTGTGAACAGCATTAAAAATGGGAGCCTGTTGATTAGTTCGGGTTAATATGGACTTTTGCCATACTTGATGATAGCAGGTGCAATGATTTTGCTTTTCTATCTTGCCATGTTCACAGTGCTCAAGTAAATTGCATTTCTTCATGAAAAACCGACCATGAGTAACTTCTTTTGTGCCTTGTTCCACCAGAGCACCCCCCCTCCCTGCTCTCTCTCGATACTCATGCCTTTAGATCTTAAGCCCAAGTACCAGACCACTCTCTCCGCTTCCGATTCTGTCTTACTTTCTTTACTTATTTCTTATTCTTTAAATATCTAGCCAAAGTTCTAATTATTTGGAATTATACCCTATCCGAAACCCAGTCTGAAATATTATCCGAAAATCAGATGCGATCCAAAAGGATCTGAGAATTAATTGATCCAATTGATTAAAGAGCCCGAGTCAGATGGGCTTAAAGCCTGATGGCCAACACTGTACCATCATCAATCTTTATTGGGTAAAAAGTACCATCTTCAATTGAGGTTGATATTTCATAGAACTTGCACCTTCTTAAAAATTTTCTATATGAAATAGTAGAAATCTTTTTGTTTATCTGGGGGCTTTGCAGACTGAATGGAGATGTTTTGGTCAGTTCTAATCAAACAATGATGTTCACAGAGATTTATGAAGATTAGTTATGGAATATCTCTACTGATATCAAGAAGATTCTCTGCTAATCTTCCTAGAGGGAAGATTTAGTTCTGGTGCTTAAATTGGTATGAGCAACTAAAATAATCACCACATTTAGCTGCATTTGGTCGGTTATCTTGCACTGAGCTTGTTTCCTCCTTATTAGTTGGATTATTTTAGGGCTACTGATTCATTCACCGCTCTCCATGGAAAGAAATGTGCACAGGACTTAAAATAAGTAAAAAGTAAAGTTGCATCACTGAGTGTCAGAGGAAAGGCATCAACCAATTAAGTAGTCCGTTTGGTGCAAGATCTGGTGATGTGCTGATGACAGGGCTCATCTGCTTAGGCACAGCAGTTATTGCTTTCTTTCCTGCCATGAGCTGAGAGATTATATTGGATTTAAATGTGATGTTGAGAGCATTAGTTCAATTTTCTAATTTTCTATGTTACTATGTTTACTTCTCCTTGAAGCTTTTCATGTGACAACTGCCTCTCAATTTTTCTGTTCTGTTTTTATTCAGTGATTTACTGTTCTCATGGAGTAAGAAAATTATGTTCACGATCCTTAAAGAAACAACTGAAGTTAATTGACCTTTCCACTTCTCGTACTGCAGTTTACATCTTTTTCAATAATATTAATTGTTGTATATTGTATAAAATGCATATTTAGGTACTTGATCAAATTCATCAACAGCCAATGTCACTTTCCTTGTCTATGGTCTCGCTTCCAGCTCCAGAATCAGTTGTTGACTCATTTCCAGTGAAGACTCACAGAAAGACAGAAAGATTGGAATCTGCAGATGATGTTTCGCAGTATGTCTATTTCTACCTTTTGTAATTTCTAATGTGCACGTGGTGAGAAAATGGGAAAATTACAATAACTGGGGTGATCTATTCTCTTCTTTTCCCACAATATAAAAATGATGAATAATGGGGGTGAATGAACAACACTCGGGAAGTTAAAGAAAAAAAGAGAAATATACTTGGAGAAGACAGACTAAAGGACTGACAAATCCAATCTTTGGTGTTATTTCCAAAAATGCATTTTATTCTTTGGAGGAAATTGTGTTTGGCAAGTGTATTTTGTGGGAATTTTATTTTTATTCATTTAAATATCCCCCAAAATGATTTTCTATTCTCCCAAACCCTTCGTTCATATTTAAAAATATTATTCAATCGTTAAGTCAATTAAATTATAGGTATATGTTTCATCCCTCTTAATCATTATAGAAGTAAATAAACAAATGTATTCATATTCTTCAATTTAATAATGTAAATATCTATGTTTCAATCTTTACTTTGATATAATAGAGATATATAACTCTTCAAAAGTTTATTGTGATACCATTAAGCTCACAAGACCCTGTTTTTTTATCAGAAATTACTAATTTAGATGCATTTTCCACAAAATACATCACATTAATTATTTCTAAGAGCATATCATTCCAAAGTGCCTTCCCAAAATATTTCTTCCAAAACAAAATTCTCATTTCTTTTAATAATTGAAGGGTGCTGCCACATAGTATTTTTTTTCCCCACTAAGCTTAAGTTAGCTGAGGCCATGATTTGCTCCAAAGTGCCTTCCCAAAATATTTCTTCCAAAACAAAATTTTCTCATTTCTTTTAATAATTGAAGGGTGCTGCCACATAGTATTTTTTTTTTCTGCTAATGTTTAGCTGAGGCCATGATTTGCTAGTATCGATTATGGAAAGGGAGGCGTTAATCCTAAATAAGGAAATGAGTCAAGATTCAAGAAATGACATTCTTTGGAAGTTCACACTCCATTATGAAACTCTTAGCATAACCAATCATCAATTCATGCCCCGGCTATCCCTGAGATTTTTAACCCTTGAAGCTTTTAGAACGAAGAGAGTATTCCATCACCAATATGAAGGATTGTAGAACAAACCTTTCATAGTAATTTGCGCAATTCTGATATTAAATGACTACAGGGAAAATGTAATTGTCTTTGCTATATTGACTTAGCTTTTAGTTTTGCCTGTTAATCATGATACTCTCCTGCAGGTGTTACATTTGCCTTGCTGAGTATGAGGAGGGGGACAAAATACGAGTTCTTCCATGCCACCATGAGTATCACATGGCATGTGTTGATAAATGGCTTAAAGAGATACATGGGTATGTGATCTTTACTGCATTCACTAGAATTCTATATGTGGCTATTTCGAAATGTGATGCCTGATTCTTCTCTGGTGCTCCAGTGTGTGCCCACTCTGCCGGGGAGATGTTCGTGAGGGTTTCACGGATGGCTCTATTTCTAACTAAGATTCTTTTTCTTTCAATTGATTAAATTTTGTATATAACTATTTTGGTAAGATGAGCCTTGAAGAATTGTAACTTTGACGCAATAATTTTTCATTTATAAACATAATGGAACCATTGCTGGTTCAATAGCAGAATCTTGATTGGGTAGGGGAAATTAGTTGGTGGATCGTTCTGCCACAGCAAGGAAAGAGAAGGAAAAAGAATTATAATGCTTGTATCATGACAATCACAAGTGTAATGGTTTTCTAGCCCTTGCCCAAATCCTTTCGTTTTTACATCCATATAAAACTAGGAAAGGCAATTTAATCAAAATATGATTAATGCTTATGGTTTAGTGTTTTCCGCCTTACAAGGGCATTCTCAGTTTTTGTCTGGTCCTATGTAACGGTTATGAGATATTAGGTTTGTTCGATTTTTGCATATTTGCTGTTAGGCTCTAGTTCAGAGTGAAGGAGATGTTGGCGTTTCCTGTATGGTAATACCAACATCTTTCAGTTGCTAAAAGCTTTGTAACCTGCAAGAAACAGTATTGGAGGGTGATTAATGTTTTTTCCCTCCTCACCCGTTCTGGGTTAAGGTAACATATAATAAATTAGGAAGCAATTTATAGACTCCATTCGTACAGTCTGGCTCCCTAAAGTTTGTCTGGAGGGATTGGAACAAATCAACTCTTGTTATCTTGGTTGTTGTGGATGCTGCTGAAGCATTAAAGCTGCTTTGGAGACAAGATGAAAAGTATAAAGCGATTTTGGCCATAAACAGATTTGTGGCATGAGTTCCCGTATGCCAGATGGTTATATGATCGGATGTTTTGGCAAATCATACGAATCTTCAAAATGGCATGACAACTACCGGGAGGAAAGCTAATGCAGCAATTTCTTCAGGTGGGCCGTAACAATTTTCTATTTGAATCTTCTTGTCCTGCCATGTATGACTTGCATTTAATCAGATCGAGTGTTTGTTGTAAAATCAATTTCCACCGTGTTATCTGAAAGGTGTTAAAATAAACGACATTGAAGTATTGTAGTTGAGCTTCTTGACGCACAGTATTATATCATGTATCAATATTAGTCCTCA
Organism: Jacaranda copaia; assembly: GCA_014898725.1. Taxonomy (NCBI): domain Eukaryota; kingdom Viridiplantae; phylum Streptophyta; class Magnoliopsida; order Lamiales; family Bignoniaceae; genus Jacaranda; species Jacaranda copaia. Next base: position 265,087 of record JACGDI010005343.1, on the reverse strand, counting down.
AAGCTTCAACTCTTCATTTACTGCTTCTCAACATATATAGGCCGCAAACTGCATATCATTCATCAGATGTAGTACCCAGACTTGCCACAGTACTCACATTGAACAACATTTTATGTCGAAGAAGGCTGTACTTAGAGTTGGACAACCTTAAATCCAGATATCCACTTATATATGCCCCCTGGCTTTTTAGACCCTGTCCAAAGACGATCTCCCAGTATTTCAGTTTAAGACAATTAATCTTTCTTTCTGTAATTCTCTTTATATGTAGAATTGATCAGTTTGACAAATATTTGAGTGTGCTGTATATAATAATATGTATGGAAGAGATTACAGAAAAATGCCCATCCCTTAGTTGGCCTTTAGTGCCATGATGCATGATGAGAGATTTGTTGAACTCGCTTGAAGTAGTTAAGCAAAAGGGCAGAGGAAAGTTAGTGATTCAGGCCTCATAACTTGCATATGATAAAGAGGTAATAATTGAATTTAGTGCACTCTACTTAATTGAATTCGATATCCGCTTTGTTGGCTAATGGATGCCACGCATTCCATAAGAGACAAGCCGGGCACTGTTGAGTTCTTAATTTCTGCATAACAATAAGGTGCATATTAGATTTAAAGGCAAGTAAACGTTTGCAGTTTGTGGAGGCAATGGGGCACATTTGGCTTGCATTACAAGGATTAATTGCAGCATGACCAAAAAGATGGATAGAAGCAAATACTTCGATGTGAAATATGAACAAAACATTAGTTCACATGTCTTTGTTTCTCTCTTTCTTCATGTCAATCTTTTTATTACCTCTCTTTATGCTTTCCGTGTTAGCAACTACAACTCCGGTAATCCTTCCTCTTATTTATTTATTTTTCTTGGTTGAGAAAGAAGTTAAATGAATATGTTCCACATTGATGTTCACAGTAGTTGGCAATTGCCTCCCAAGATTAGCAACAAACTCCAAGAAATAACAAAAATACAAATCTACTCAAACCTTAAACAAAGGCATATCAAACTCTCTTCTATTGAATGCACGAATGCACGAATGCTTTGCATGCTAGAACGCCTTAGATGTAATTGAATGAAAATGACAAATTTCGAGGGTTCTTCTATAAGTTTTGAAAAAACATTTGAGTGAACATAACCATTGACGTGGTTCCCAGAAAGTAGATGCAATTACTGAGGTGGTGACAGCGAACTAGGCGCAACTTTAGCCACTGCCACAAGTCGCAATCTTGGGAGCCATATGTCAAAATCAGAACGGAGGAGAAAAATTAATAAAATAAGTAAAATAAATTCATTAATTTATTTTGTCCCTAAAGATATTCTCTTTCCAAACAAGCCTAAGCCCAAATCCAGGCCCATCCAAGTCGGGCAATTGGGATTAGACGTCGAGTGTGCGTGGGCTTTAAACAAAACATTGTAGCATATGAATCCTCCACTCTTCAAATACTCGTATCACCCCTGTTGGGAGGCCAATCCCCAAGCCTCAAGGCTATGTAAATTGGTTTAATAGCAGTCCATTTTCAACGTGGGATGGAGTCTTTCCATCTTTCGACCTCCTTTGCTTCCCATGCATTAGCCAACTCTAAGTGGCTCACATTGTGCATCAATTTTGATTCACACAAAACTAGTTTTAAACAATACACGTTATTGATATTTATCACTGTATAGATTATTCTAAAGTATTTTCATCCATACTATTTAAAAAGGGAAGCACTTTATATTTACAAAAAGATGATTCTCTACCGCTACATCAAATTATGATGTCTCCTAAATATCCCTTTGACTTATGGTATGATTGGTTTGTAGTAATGAGATGAAGATGGAATGGACATTCCCAATTTTATTTTTAAACCCATGATTGCTATAATTTAGAGATGAAAATGTCCATCCCCATTGAATCGTCATTTCCAAAATGATAGATTTAGCCATTCTCTCTTTTCCCCATAGATTTAACCATTCTCAATCCATCATGAATGAACCTATACTTTTTTTCAACGAAGTTATACTCCAAAATTTAACAAAATACCTTTATATTTAAGAAAAGAAATCTTCACTTTGTAAACATTTGATATAATATTTCAACTTATTTGATTCCTGCGTGTCTTTATTTAATTATATATTTTATTCATATATTCTTTAGTAATATTAAAAAATTAAAAAATTATTATAATTATAATAAAAATAAGAATAGCTATGTGCGTCTCAATTTTTATAATAAAAATAGTAGAAATATTATTGACTTGATCCATGCTAATGAAATATATATAATTTAAAATATTATTTTTTTAGCATATCTTCGAATCATTAAAAAATACAGACAAAGCTAATAAATGATGAGTTGTCCATTTTATCAACAGTTGTTCAAATTAAACTTATAAAAAAAGTACAATAAATCATTTTAACCGTATCACAAAAAAAGTTAAGCACTCTAGTTATAAAGTATTTTATGATTTTTTTAATTATATTTTTATCAAAAAATTCAAAAGAGCTAGCTAAATTATAATTTTAAAGTAATTGTGTTTATACTTTTTTACATTAATATCTAACTTATTGATAACATATAAAATGTATATATCCGCTGATGTAATTCAAATAATATTAAAAGTGATATTAAAACTATATAATTATAAAGTTACTCAAAAAAAATTCAAAAGTAATATATAAAAAATATTGTAGTAATAAATACATTTACTATAATAACTTTTTACAAAAGGATAATTTTATCATGTTAAAAACTCATTCCATTTTAACTATTTATTCCTATTTACCAATCATTAGAATGAATTACATATCGATCGCCGCCTTATATGCTTAACTGAATACGACATTTAGGATCTAATTGCAAATATACATTAATTATATCTATTCTAACATAAGTACTCTAATCATCCATGACATTTCTCCTTGAACCCCCCCTCAGATGGTTTTTCATACAACTACCCACGTTCTCTTCTCCATTTTAAATTACTGCCCCCAACAAAATTTCAAAAGCCCAACTTCTAGCATTAATTTGTCTTGGTTTGTCATCCATTTTTGCCAAGTATGCTGAATGGCAGGTGGTAAATTTTTGGTTAAATGCAAAGACAACAATAATATACTTCCTACTAAATCTAGTTGCGCTTGCTTTCAATTTTTTTTCTTGTTGCTAATTCATTTTGTTGATTTCGTTGTAGGACTCATTCATCGTTATTTGTTGCAAAATATAAGTGGATTTCCATTGATTTGGTTTCATTTCTTGGGTCTACTTAAATTTTAATAACTTCTATGTTGTATTTAAATGTATTATTTGACCTTACATTTGTTATTAGTCAAATTTTGTAGTTTTTTAAAATTTTAATTTGAATTTTTGCTACACAATCTCATTACACCAATTAATTTTTCTTATTTTTAAAATTTGTTGACTTCAACTATATAAAAAATGCAATATTCTACTATTGAATGAAGTAATTAATTAATTTTCGTATAGATAAACTTATTCACGCAAGAATGATGTGCTACAACAGATAGTTATCATAAATGGGATCCACTTAATTAACTGGTCAACATTAGGTGACTGCATAACTTTCACTATCAATGTTCCAACAATCCCCCACATTAATGAAATTAATGTATGTAGCTATGTGGGAGTTCAAGTAGAAAGTTGTTGCATCAAAATATGTATCTTACTATCTCGAACTTTCATCAGTTGAACACTATTAGATTTACTAGGCTAATTAGGGCTAGTTTGGTTTTATTTTTATTTTCATTTTTTATTTCCATCATTTTCAAAATTTGAGAACATAGTTAGTAAAAATGAATTTGTATTTGAATGGATTATTGAAAAATTAATGATTATGTTGGGTTTTAGTAACTTGTAGGAGAAAAAACATAATAGTAATGATAATAGAGAGAAAATATATATATATATATATATATATATTATCGAAGAATATGTTTTGGGAATAGAAATGAAAATATATTTGGTGAAAAGATGTATAAAGTGATGTGTTTCATGTAACTCAAGAAAAGAGCAACCATGCAACAATGTCCCTTAACCATTTAGTGTTCAAGGTTGTGTACATTCAATCAAGGGACACCATCTGGAATGAACAAGAGCTTATCATTGAAGTAGCCCACTTATATTGTGACCTTCCCTTAGAAGTATTTTGCTTTACTCTATTTTTACAGTTGAGGAAATTATTAAAGGTCAATACTCAGCCTTGTATCCTTTAGCAGGTGGTATGTTTTTGTCATAAAAATGGGTAGGAGCAAACTCCTAAGGGCTAGCATGAACCTTCATAAATTAATTGTCCCATTAAACCAAGTTCTTAGATCTGTAGCCAGCATGGCTGGATTTTTACTACAATATTCTTAATTTATGGGTTTAAGCTCATTCCACTTTATAGACATTTATGTTTGATCTTTGGGTTGGCCTTGTATTAAAGGATCCACTAGATTTTCCTTAGATTTCACATAATCAATGGAGATACTCCACTAGAGATCATTATAGTAGGTACCAACTTAGGTCAACAAGGAATGTTCTCTTAAAAATTGTGAAGCCATTCTGATTCTTCTCCATCTCTATCTATAGTTGTAAACTTAAACTTCACTGTGGATTGAGCTATCTAGGTGTTTATTGAAGACTTTCCAGATATAGCTCCACCTAAGGTAAATACATAACCACTTGTAGACTTGGTGTCTTCCATATCTGATATGCAATTTATAGGCATGTAATATCTTTCTAGTACATGCTAGATATCTAGTATATTATAATATGTGATTAAGTGTATTTGAGATATCTCAAGACCATCACCAATGTTTTCTAGTGCCATTATCAAGATTACTGGTTGGTTTATTAAATAAGCATGGGATATCAATGTGAGTGGAGTTCAATTTTTGATTATCCTTAACTACTCTATTTGCGATACAAGTTCTCCATGTTTCTTGCCTAAGTTCAATCTTAACTCTATGGTGTTTTAATTGAGGGACTATATGAATCAAACTTTTAAGGATTTTCTTGATACATATAATTAGACTGTTTAAACTAAGTCCTTGTAGTGTGTTTTATTATTTTAATCCCTAAAATGACATCTGCCATGCCCATATCTTTTATGTCAAATGCCTTTTTAGAATTTTCTTGGTAGTTATGATAATATCATAATTACTCATATTATTAGCATGTTGTCAACATATAGACACACTATAATAAATTCATGTGGTGTGCCTTTCTTGTATATACTCACATTCATTGATCTTGAGGCCATTTGAAAATATTATCTTGTCAGACTATTATTGTTGCTAATTTAGAGCTTGTTTAAGTCCATATAATGACTTAACAAGCATACTTTTTTTTTTCTCTTATCTAGAAATAACAAACTCTTCAGGTAACTCCATGTATATTTATTCTTCTATTTCACTATTGAGAAAAAGCAGTCTTTATATCTATTTGATGTTTTTCAAGTTATGTAGAGCTGCAATAGATATGAACACCATAATGAATGTGATTCTCATTCAGTGAATATATGCTAAGGAAATCAAGATATTCCCTTTGTTTGAATCCTTTTGCTCTCAATCTAGTCTTGTACTTGTTAATAAACCCATCGACTTTGCATCTTATTTCTAGAATTCACTTATAGGCTAATACTTTATTGCATGGTGAGTGATCAACTAACTCCCAAGTGAAGCTTCTTGACTAGACAATGTTTTATTCGTTGTCCAAAGTTCATGACTTTCTAACTTGTGTGTTAGATAATCAAGACCAAACATTTTATATGTCCTAGCCCTCTTGTTGGGCCTTGATTATTTAGTAGTTGGAGAGCACCATTTGCTAATTCATGAGTTATTTTGCAAGAATTTACTTCTTCCTTCTCTTTGTAAGGAAAGATATCTTCAAAAAATACAATATTCATTAACTCGATAAATCATCTCTTCATTTATGTTAGGAATTATTGATTAATTAACTAAGAACCAATAAGTCATGTCTGTTATTAGTGTCAATTTATACATAATCTATAGTTTTAGGCTCAATTTTGAATTATTTCGACTTCGGTACCTTGATTTTAGCCAAACTGTACCTACACTTTAAGGTACTTGTAGAAAGGTTTATGAGCTTCTCATAACTTGTAAAGGGTTTCATTTATAATTTTATGTGGAATCTTATTTAGAATGTGGCTACTTAGGGAATTCTATCCTGCTACAAATTCTATGGCATTCCAAAAGTTAACAACATAGCATTCATCATTTCCTTTAGCATGCAATTTTTTTTTTCACGCAACAATGCCATTTGACTAGGGTGAATATAGATTTATTTTTTTGATGAATAATGCTATTGTTGGATTTATTGTCAGTATCATCTTTTGACTTTGGGACTAATCGCCCGACACATGGCGCTTATAGGGCGTAGCCACCTCAAACTAACTTTAGCCTTATACGTTGCTTTGTGATATCAAATGTACAAGGAAATAAAGTTTCACCTCTACTAACAACTATTGCTTTTATCCTAGTGGTGATCGGTTGACCTTAACAATTGGTATTAGAGCACGGTCGTAGGTTTGAGGCCCCAAGCCAGTGCTAAGGGGTGATTGATGGATTTATTTTAAGAATCATCTTTTTAACTTAGGGATTAACCACCCAATTTATGGTACTTATGGAGTGTAGCTACCTCAAGTTAACCATAGCTTTAAAAGATACTTTACACTGCCAAATGTATAAGAAAATAAAGTTAAGCCTCTATTAACAGCTATAGCTTTTGACCTATTGGTAAGCATTTGATCTTAACAGTTAGACTTTATGCAAAATTCTTCAAATGGTGCCCTCCATCTCTATCACTATGAAATAACCTCAAGTTGTTTACGGAATTGATTTTCAATGTTAGTCTTGCAACATTTGAATACTCTTAAGGCTTCATCTTTGCTATGCAGTAAATAGATACAGCAGTATCTTGTGCAATTTTCAATGAAAGCAATAAAGTACCGTTTTCCACCTCTAGTTTGCACAAGATGTCATTGTGAACTAATTTTGGAGGTGTGTATTTTCTTTTAACCTAGTGAAAAAGAGTTTGAGCCATTTTTACTTCAACACAAATCCCACATTTGTGATTAGGGGTCAATTTCAATTAAAGGTATCAATTCCAAGTTTATTATGCTTCTTAGACTTTCGAAGTTTACATGTCCTAAAATGCCATAAATAAAACACCCAATTATAAGAAGAACTAGATATTCTATTACTTTTAATATTTTGAAGTACATGCATCACATTCACCATAAATAGCACTTTCTCTATGCCATTTTCCTTTAAATTGATCATTCTTAGTCAGTATAAATTTATCAAACTCAAACACTAATAAAAACTACTTTTCACCAATAGTAAACCGTAAACTAAATTCAATCGGATATCATGAACAGCATCAACAAGAGTCAGGTCCTTACCCACAGTCATCTTGGTGCCGCTCTACCCAAGTTGGTAATCTCAAAGGTTGATGTGTTATCCATAAACAACTTCCATATGCTGATGAGAATATATGTCAAAAACATCATCTTGTTGGAGCAAATATGACATTGTATGCTTAAATCAATCTATCATTCTTCAAGGATATCTACCAAGTTAGCTTCAAGAATAGATATTATGAGATTTAGGTCTAACATATCAATTGGCACAAACTTTTCTTAGCTCAGAAGTATCTAGCCTTGCTTGTCACGCCCCAAAATCAAAGCATACAGTCTAGTCTCAAGGCTTGAAACTCAATCTTAAATATAGGATATTAACAATCCAAACTCTTAAAGTTAGATAAGAACTCAAACAAATCCAATGGTAGTTTTACACACAAAAACTCAAAGAACCATTACCTAACTTCAGTTAAGATAAATAGAATCCATGATAATAAAATAGAATTAATAAGCTTAGGAAAAATGTAGTAGCCCATTGCAAAAATTTAAACTAAGCTTTCAATCTGATTTTCATCGTACACGAGATTCACCTGCTCACTAGGGCCAGGATCTAGGTTTGCTAAAAGGAAGTTAAAGAAAAGAAAAAAGGGTGAGCAAAAGACTCAATGAGTGCTAAGTGTGTACAGTGTGAGTTCATGAAATTAACATGATTTGTACAGTGAAAATATTCAAGAGAAACATAAGTAGAATTCATAAATCAATCAAGCGGTAATGATCAAAACGTTATCAAACAATTCCCTAGACTAACAACTTAAATGCGATAATTAGACAATATTTGCTGTAGCCAGTCAACCTTATGACTTTCACTGTAACAATTCTTTATCGCTCTGGGAAAGGTGCAACCTTACCAAAATAGTGCTCCAGCATCCTCAAGAATTTCTACAAACTACTTTAGCCACAAACGGCTTCTGTTGTGCGCAAAGGGGATTAGGTCATAGGGGCTTGAGGTTCAACCAACTAGCCTACTGCTACCCAATGAAGTCCCTCGCATACCTAGACCATATTGGATCCAACTAATAGTAACATTAGCAGTAGCAGTAAATCCAGTAATTCAGTTGATTATCGAGTTTAATTAGCTAGTCTAGAAGCATAAGAAAAGTTATAAAAGCATAAGTTTTCTTTTATCTAGAAATAAAATAAGAAAAATATTTCTTTTTGTGTGCAGTGGAATACATATATAGTGTAGTGTATATTGAAAAGAAGTTTCATAGCACGCGTTACTATACATATATCATTCCGATTTTAAAAAATAAGATCATATAATAGTTATAAGTTTGGGTATTCACCTTTAAGATCAATCCTAGAAGTCAATCACCTTTTTCAAAATCAATCGAATCAAATGTTGAGTCACCTGAATTCATTTGATAAGTACATCAATCACTAATTTAACTGATTGACTAAACAAAATTTACTTAAGATTAGCTTTATGGGTACCATAAGCCTATAGTATCTTAAGACCCAATAATCCTATTTGATACTAAATAATTTTACTGCATGCATTTCATATTTAAATTCTATTCAAAATTTCAAAATAAAAGTAAGAAATTATTCTAAATGAATTCTAGATTTCAATAGTAATTACATCTTAAATTTCCCACCAATTATATATATATATATATATATATATATTCTATCTTACATATATATATACCAATCACCAATTCAAAATTAGCCTTTCATAGTCAGAATAATCTTTCTAGAAAACAATTACAGCTTTTATTGGAAGTCGGAGAAATTGAATGCCTTTTCTCTTCTTTCTCGATTCAATGTTCTGCATATATACATATATATATATATACCTATTCCCCAACTCAAAATTGGCCTTCATAGTCAAAATAAACTTTCCAGTCAACAATTGTAGCTTATTACTAGAAGATGAAGAAATTGAATGCCTTTTCTATTCTTTCTCGATTCTATGTTCTTCATACATACATATATATACATATAAACAAAACACATACAATTTTCATCAGGAACCCAGATAGCAACAACCAGGTTCTCATGCTCAATGGTAATAATAGTAAGTCAAGGCAGCCCATGAAAGATGATAAATTCACTCTCAAACATCGAAATAACATTAACCCTTCTTAGTTCATGTGACCCACAACAAATCCCATGGCAATTGAAAGAGTAAATTCTCTCCTCTTTTTGTTCCCACCCCCTTTTTTCTTTACAACACTATATTATTGGAATGGTATGACAAAATTTACCTCATTAGAGAATACCTTGTTGTAATACAATCATAATAAATAATAGAAATTAGAATTGAGAGTAGATGAAATAAGTTTCTAAAATAAAAAAAGAATTCTTAGAAAAAAGAAATCCAAAAACAATACCTTGAGCAAATTCTACGTGGTTTTCTCCTAGTGGATGAAGGCTTTTCTTCTCACCTTTTCCTTTCTCCCTTTTCCATTCCTCTTCTCTTTTTCTCTCTTCTTTTCTTTTCTTATTCTTTTAAAATTGCATGTGTGTCTAGGGTTTTAGGGTATAGGTCTAATTTCTTTGTATATACCTAAAATAAGTAATTTAGTTCAATTAGGTGTCTTATTATTTTCTCTTGAAGCTAGGATAATCCTATTACAATTTTAGTGCATTTTTATTGATTCCTAAAGTCTCAATGATTCAATTCCTTGTAACAATATAATGTTAGTATAAGAAATTATAACTTATTTTTTTAAAAATTAAAATATCTAATATATATATACACACATATGTATTTCATCTTCTAACTGATATAATAACTAAATAAATTTTTTTAAAAAAATAAAAATATAAATAAACATAGGATAAAATAATTAAATAATTATGAAAAAAATTATAAGGTGTTACATTTTTTAATTTTAATTAATAAATAAAATAAAAAAGCTAAAGTGATTGATTAACTATGAAATAAAATTGTGGGGCATTACATCCCATCCCCCTTAAAAGAATTTAGTCCCCAAATTCTAACCAAAATTAGCAAAGAATCCTAGTGATATTTTTGCATTTCCTACTTATTTTCTCAAGTCACATTCTCTATCTTATGGCATCTTCATAGCAGTAGGATACTATTTTGTGCATAATATTTGTATTATTAATTTAGGATTTGGATAGTTGCTGTACGTACGTCAACTCTTCTTGAAGTGACAAATTCTTATATTCTGTGATATGCTAAGGATCCTTTTGATACCTACATACTTGTAGCACATAGAAAATATTATGTATTTCCACAAAGCTTGATGGTGAAATAAATCAATAAGCTACTACTCTGATCATCGTAGATTCTTTTCTAAGTGACAATTTAGAAACTCCATATCACCAACACTAAATTCCAAAAGTCTTCTTCTATCATCTGCTTAGCTCTAAGTCATAAGTTGGATAGTTTTACTCATATAGTTTTGATTTTCTTGAGGTATTGAAAAACTAAGAGAAAGACCTAAAACTTTTATGTTGATATCTTAGTCCAAGTAAGCCGACATTGAGGTGTAAAATTGAGCCTTAGGTTCATAAATGTGAAGAAAATTCATATGGTGTAATATTGAAGTCTAGAAGGCCTATAATTTGATGTATCTTAGTATTCTCGCTGTAACATTTTCCATGTATATCGGAGTAGGGTTATTCAAGTGCCTATAGAAGTCCAACAAATAGAGTCATAAATCAAATGTTGACCACTTTTTTAAGTTCCATCAAAGTCAAGCTGTAAAAAGCACCACAAATATCTATTATTGAAAAATCGAAGTCTATATTTTCTGCTTTGACACACCTTGGTATTATAGTCATAACGTTTTTCATATATATTGGATAAAGGTGATTCAAATAGATATAAAATCCTAAGGTATGGATCTACAATTCATATGTTGACCATATTGCCTAATTAAATCAGAATTAAATAGTAAAAGTCATCACATTATTCTACCCTATGAAATCAAACTTTTGTATTTTCTGCATAGCCACGTCATAGTATTTAGTCATAACTCTCTTCCTATGTATCGGATTGAAGTGATTAAAATGGATGTAAAAACCTAAGTGATAGATTTTCAATACAAATGTTGACCATCTCACCAAATTAAATTGAAAAAAAGTAGTAAAAGGCATTACAATATTCTATTTTAGGAAAGTCAAAGCCCTGTATTTTCAATCATGTCACACCTTTGTATTTTACTCATAACTTTCTCCCTATATATCAAATTGATGTGATTTAGATGGATATAAATATCTAAGTGATAGAGTTACAAATATTATGTTGATCATGTTACTTAATTCTATCGAGATCAAGTAGTAAAAGAGTCAAAACTATTTATTTTTGGAAAATCAAAATTCTATATTTCCAGACTCAATATATCTTAGTATTCTGATCATATCTTTCCTCGTATATATCGGATTGAGGTGATTTAGGTGGAATTAGAAACCTAAGAAACAGAACTAAAATTTGTATGCCGATCATTTTGCTTAATTCTGTTGAGACAAAGTATCAAAGCTGTTACCAATATCCATTTTAGGAAAAATCAAAGTTCTGTATCTTCTAACTTGACACATCTTAATATTTTGGTGATAACTTACTCTATATATATATATATATATATATATCAGATTGAGATGATTCAAGCATCTATAAACACCTAATGAACAAACCCACAACAGATTCAATTAGTAAATATGAGAAAAAATTCATTCAAAAATTTGGTCGTATGAAATTAGGATCCCAGGAGATCATTCTTTCATTTAGCATTCCATTTTCAAAGTCAAATAGTTGTCCTTAATACCAAAATATATCCCAATCTCAACTTAAGATATTGTTCTCTAAGTTCACCCAAAATTTCAAACATACATCTTAGTCAAAAATCATATCCTAAGCTCTTCAAAACTAACCTTCATTGTCAAGGTGAAACATCTAAATCATGAAACAATTTATGCGGGCTTTAACTCACCATCTTATCAAAATAAGCCTAGATCAATAAAATAAATATTCAAGCACGCTTAGTCATTCAAAAAGAAGATAGCAAGGATTCACAATTTTCAAAGGGGAGAAAACTATCAAATCCCAAAGTACTTTTGAGCTAAATCTCATAATATGTCATGGATTCTATCGTAAGTACCAAAAGTTTTCAATCGTATCAATTGGCATACCAAATAACAAGCGTTCACAACCTCAACATCAAATGAAATTTGATTATTCAATTTAGTGGTCAAATCAAAATACTCAGATCAATCCTTAAGAGTTTTACCCCATATTCCATAGATCGAGGATCTTATCCTGATATAGCCTAAGTTCAAAACCTAGGCTCTGATACTATTATATAATGCCCTAAAATCAAACCACATAATCTAGTCTCAAGATGTGAAATTCAATCCCAAATATATGATATTAACAATCCAAACTCTTGAAGTTAGACAAAAACTCAAATAAATTCAATGGTGGTTTTATATACAGAAAGTCAAAGTACCATTACCTAACTTCAACTAAGACAAATAGAATCCATGATAATAAAATAGAATTGACAAGTCTAGGAAAAATATAGTAGTTTATTGCAAAAATCTAAACTAAGCTTTCAATTTTTGTTCTCATTGTACGCAAGATCCACTTCCTCACTAGGGCTAGGATATGGGTCTGCTAGAAGAAAGTTAAAACAAAGAAAAAAAAAAAGAGTGTGAGCAAAAGACTCAATGAGTTCCTAGTGTGTGCAGTATGAGTTCTTTAATTTAACATGATTTGTACAATAAAAATATTCGAGAAAAACATAAGTAGAACTAAAAACATCAGTCAAGTAGAAATGATCAAGAAGTTATTAAACAATTTCCTAGACTACACAATTTAAATGCGATGCTCAAATAGTATTTGCTATAGTTAGTCAACTTTATAACTCCTACCATAATAGTCCCCTATCACTTCGAGCAAGATGCAACCTAACCAAAATAGTTCTCCAGCATCCCTAGGAATTTCTACAACCCATCTTAGCCATAAACGACTTCAATGGTGTGTTGGGGGGGATTAGGGCATAGGGGCTTGGGGTTCAACCGGCTAGCCCGCTACTGCCTGATGAAGTCCCTCACAAATCCAAATCAAGTTGGATCTAACTAATAGTAATAACAACAATAGCAGTAAATCCAGTAATTTAGTTGATCATTGAGTTTAATTTACTAATCAACAAGCATAAAAAAAAGTTATAAAAGCATAGGTTTTCTTTTATCCAAAAATAAAATAAGAAAAATATTCATTTTTGTGTGCAGTGGAATAAATATATAGTGTAGTGTCTATTGAAAAGGAGTTTCATAGTTATAAGTTTAGGCACTCACTTTCAGAATCAATCCTAGAAATCAATCACTTATCTCATAATCAATTAAATCAAATATTGAGTAACTTGAATTTATTTAGTAAGCACATTAATCACCAATTTAACTAACTGACTAAACAAAATTTACTTAAGATTAGCCTTATGGGTACTATAAGCTAGTATTTTAAGACCCAACAATCCTATTTGATACTAAATAACTTTACTACATGCATTTCACATTTAAATTCTATTCAAAATTTTAAAATAAAAGTAAAAAAATTATTCTACATGAATTCTAGATTTCAATAGTAATTATATGCTAAATTTCCCACCAACTATATATGTATATACTTATATATTCTATCTTGCATATATATACCAATCCTCAATTCAAAATTAGCCTTTCATAGTCAAAATAATCTTTCTAGTCAACAATTGCAGCTTATTATTGGAAGTCGGAGAAATTGAATGCCTTTTCTCTTTTCTCTCGGTTCAATGTTCCTCAAATATACACACACACACACACATATATATATATATATATATATTATACCCATTCCCCAACTCAAAATTGGCCTTTCATAGTCAAAATAAACTTTCCAGTCAACAATTGCAGCTTATTACTAGAAGATGAAGAAATTGAATGCCTTTTCTGTTCTTTCTCGGTTCCGTATTCTTCATACATACATACATATATATATAAACAAAACAAATACAATTTTTACCAAAAACCCAGAGAGCAACAACCTTGTTCTCGTGCTCAATGGTAATAATAGTAAATAAAAGCTGCCCACGAAAAATGATAAATTAACTCTCAAACATCTAAATAACATCAAACCTTCTTGGTTCCCGTGACCCATGGGAATTGAAAATTAAAGAGAAAATTCTCTCCTCTTTTTGTCCCCACCCCCGCCCCCCCCCCCTCCCCCTCCCATCCTTTTCTCGCAACACTATATTATTGGAATGATAGGCCAAAATCTACCTAATTAGAGAACACCTTTTTGTAATGCAATCTTGACAAATAACAAACATTAGAACTGAGAATAGTTGAAATGAGTTTCTAAAATCAAAGAAGAAATTCTTAGAAAAAAGAAATTTAGAAACAATACCTTGACTAAATTCTATGCGGTTTTTTCCTAGTGGATAAAGACTTTTCTTCTCACTTTTTCCGTTCTCCCTTTGCCATTCCTTTTCTCTTGTTCAGTTTTCTTTTCTTTTTCTTTTAAAGCTGAACGTGTCTCTAGGGTTTTAGGGTGTAGGTCTAGTATCTTTGTATATAGCTAAAATAAGTAATTTAGTTTAATTAAATCTCTCATTTTTTTTCTCCTAAGCTAGTATAATCTTATTAAAATTGTTGTGCCGTTGTATCTATTCCTGTAGTTTTAACGATTCAATTCCTAGTAACAATATAATGTTAATATAAAAAATTACAACTACTTTTCAATTATTGAAATATCTAATATATATATATACACAAATGTATTACATCTTCTAACTAATATAATAGGTAAATAATTTTTTTAAAAAATTAAAATTAAAATAAATATTCGATAAAATAATTAAATAAATATTGAAGAAATTCTAAGACATTATATTTTTTTTAATTTTAAATAATAAATAAAATAAGAAAAAATAAAGTGATCAATTAAATACAAAATAAAATTATGGGGCATTACATTGCTTGTTTTAATCAACTTAAAGTCATGTCCTTAACATGTACCTCCTGCCAATGTCAATATTTTTTATTCAATCTTGTTGTTCTTGGATTTCCTATGGGTACAATTTGTTATTTCATTAAATTCGATTAAAGAATAGACGATTGAAAAGGTTTTGATTCCATAGGAGTTGTTGTTGTTGGTTACTCTGTCTATAGATTTACCCTTACAATTGATGATAATCGCCTCTAAAATACAATGATCAAGTTTGTATTATTCTGTTTAGGGCTCTATCAATAAATTTACCCTTACAATTAATGACAATTGCCTCTAAAATACAATGATTAATTTTGAGAGATAGTAGTACTACAAATTTTTTGAAATATTAAATAAATTAAATGCATATAAAATTCTGTTTTATTGAATGTTTTGAATGTTTTGAACACTAGAATAATTTGAATGTGATTGAATAAAACTAAAAACCTCTAGTAGTCATTTTATAATTGTGGAAAGGATGGGTCTGAGTGGACATGATTGTTGACGTGACCTTGTCGATGCCAAGTGTCAAAATTAGAATCGAGAATCAATTATAAAAATTAAATAAATCCTTAATTTATTTTATCTAAAATAATATATTCTCTAGGCCTAAGCCCAAATTCAAGCCCAAGCTAGCCCAACGAACAGGCTATGTGCACATCTATGCCCAAGCCCAAGCCCAAGCCCAAGGAACAGGTTATGTGCGCATGTGCTTTAGACCCACCTAACAATATGTAGGTTCCCTACCTATACAAATTTGTCGTTCCCCTTGAACCTTGAAACCCAAATCTCACATCAAGAGTGCATAAATTGATTTGACTAGTTGTTCCTCTATCTCTAACGTTTTGAAAATTGGATAAGATCAATCGAACTTGATCGGAGGCTAGCCTAGTCCGATTGAACCATAAAAATTGGTCATGGTCAAAATTAGTTGAACCGGTCAAAATCGGACAGGTTCAATCGGTTTAGTTTTTTTTTTTTTTTTTTAATTTTGAATTTTTTAAAAAAAAAATGAAAGTTATGTTGAAGATAATGATTAAAAATTTTAGATATGTAATTTTTTGAAACATAAATTTATTTTTTTTAAATTTAATAAAATGGTAGTTATATACAAATATTTATATTTAATTTATTATTTTATTTTATTTAATATCTCTAAAATTATATCAAATATTTAACATAGCAGAATTTATTTTTACTTAAGTTGAAGTATAAAACGAATGATTATTTAAATTAATGTGAAATATTATTTTTTATTTATTTATAGTTGACTAATTTTTAAACATTATTATTTTCTAAAAAATGTACTTCAAAATAAGTAAGTTAATTTTTTTTCAAATAATATTCTTTCTAAATTAATGAAAGTTTTATTTTTTAGTAATATTAAAATATTATATATATATTTATAAAATTAAATAAAATTATTGCGTTATACCGATTCGACCACTGGTTGAACCGGTTGAACTAGTAACCAGTAATGTTACCGATTCAGTATCCGATCCGATTTTAAAAATAGTGTCTATCTCCCACCTCTTTTATTTCCAACATGCTGGCGACTTTAAATGGCTCACTTTGTGTAGGAATAATTATAATTTTTATCCTCAAATATAACAATTTATTTGCTTTTAATCTTTAAACAATCTCAAATTAACTTTTGTCTTTCAATTGACAATTTCTTAATAATTTTCGTCCTTATTGTTACTTTAGGCATAAAAAATAACGGAACTTGGTCATGTGTTATGCATATGACCGAGAAAATTATAATATTGATCCGTGAATATAGCAACTTATTCAATTTTCGTCTCCAAATAATTTTGAGTTACATTTTTTGTCCTTAAACTGTCATTTTTTTTAATGAATTCCATCACTGCTATTATTTATATTGTTAAAGCTAACAAAAAGTGGCCATGTGACATGCACATGACTACTCTTGTAGGGAAAACAACAGAATTCTTAGGGTTCTTTCAACTTCACTTATTTACATCTTTGCCATCTTCCAATACTTTATTATAACATGACGACATTTGTTTGGAGACAAAAAAACTTGAAATATTGAGACTGACTAATAATTTATTGGAGAAAAAGATCAATTCAAGGATAATTAAAAAAGATAGTGATGGAGAGATGACTATAAGCTGATAATGAGCCAAAAACCAGCTCTTGAAAATGGGTACAAAAATGACATTTACACAAGTAGACAATAAAGATAGATAAGAGAGAGATTATGTATGTTGAAGACTTGTCTCTGCGGTAGAAATGGAGGATCATAGATCAAAATTCCAAGCCTGGGCAAAAATGGAAGGTCAATTTTGTTTGAAATTAGGAAATAAATGAAGTTACCGACTAGTCTGAAGTTTTTTTCATGCAAGAATAGTCATGTGCGTGTCACATACCACTTTCTATCAGCTTGAACAACACAACTAATGGTAAGGATAGAATTTGTTAAGAAATGGCAGTTTGAGGACAAAAAATGTAACTCAAAATTATTTAAAATCGAAAATCGAATAAGTGACTACATTCAAGGGCCAACATTATAATTTTTCTGGTCATGTGAGTAGCATGTGACCAAGTTTCGTTAGTTTTGACGCCAGAAGTAACAGTAAGGACAAAAATTATTAAAAAAATTATTATTTTGAGGACACAAATGTAACTTGAAATTGTTTAGGGACTAAAAGCAAATACGTGGTTATATTTGAGGATCAAAATAATAATTTTCCCAATTTGTGTATTAATTTTTCATTCACCCAAAATTGATTTTGAACAATTAAATGTAGTTTTATTATCTAGCAATATTGTAGATTATAAAAATCTCAAATTGGATTGGCCAACAATGAAACTCACTTAATCAATTGAGCAGAATTAAGTGACGGCCCATTTTCTCAATTCCAATTTTCCAGCATTCAGTGGACGGAGTTGCCATATGCGCCCCCCCTCCCTCAAAAGTTTTTTTGTTGAATTTTTCCGTTTCGAAACAAGGATTTCATTGCTTCGCGTGAGAAAAATTCAGATTTTATTGAAACACTTCAGTTTCGTTAGCTTGTTTTGTGCCTAAATTGATTCCAGGCAAATTCTCATTCAATAATTTCTTACAGAAAAGCAATTCTCACATATATAGTATATAAGTTAAAACCCAAAAAGGCAATGTTACGGCAATGGAATGTCAGTTGTAGAGAGTAATATAGTAGGCATCCTCACCTATGCATGATAATTTCATTCTCTCTAAATAATAAACTCTTTACCTACAAATAATAGTGGCATAGAAGAATCGTGCCTCTGAAGCTCTGCAATAAACTAAAGTCGATTGAGGTCTCAGCCTTTTTTGCTAAAACCATCCTTACATATTGAAAATGGGTTTATATTTGAAGCCTTATCAATGCTACTACTAATAGGTGGAAGACCATTATTTGAGGAAGAAAAGCTTGCTTGCTTCATAAAAATGGAGTGGTCCTAAGGAAAAAAGAGATTTGGATGTGAACTTTCATCATCAAATGTGTTGCATTTCTCACCTGCTTTGCCTCGTGATTTTCCCATCTCTCTCATGTGGACTTTGAATTCTTTCCCAACCAAATCTAACACAATGTTGCCATATTGATCACATCATGATCTGAATGATCCAAAAAAGAATAAGAGCTATCAGACTATTATAGTCGAACGTCTGCTCAAATTAAATTTTTTTTGACTGATACACAACATCCCTGAATGTTATTCTTGGTTTTCTAGGATGAGACCAAAACTATTTTTATGATCACTAAATATCTAAAATAAAGACTTCCATAACAAACCGATGAGAGAAAACCTCTCGTTGATGATTGCTAATATGCTCTTTCTTAGTGCAATTAAGCAAATGAACACTAAATAGACTATTTAGCTGTTATCATAGAAGTCTCATTAGCTAAAATGAAATCACTTGAATTAGAAAATTGAAGAAAAGGGCCTTTAATTGGCCTTACTTGGGAAAAAGCATTTTCAGGTCTGCTTTGTCAACTGGAAGCCTAGTTGAGATGGCTTCAAGTTGATCATCTCTGAGTGAAAATTATATGTCCGATCAATCCATGTGCATCACGAAAAAAGCTTAGATATCAGTTGTAGAATCTGGTTATCGATGGCTTACAATAGATTAACATTTGGAACTTTTACACTGAGTTATGTTCGTATTCGGTATAGCTCCTTCTTTATGTTCTCTCCTTAAACCAACAAAAATTTCATGAAGAATATGCAAACAAATGCAACAATTATGTCAACTTTGAAGCTTAACATAGCCAGGTTTCAGAAAAATGTACTAAGAAACTTGAATGAGTTCAAGAAATGGTATGATATGTAGATTTCTAGACCTTATCAACAAAGAAATCAGTCGGCACACCATTTGGATGCAATTTTCTCTTGATTTACTTGTTGTCTGATCCCTCCCCAACTGGGTTTTCAACAAGCTTACCAGCATAACTTGCTCAATCTAATTTCTCATTAAGGAACAATGGAAATTTTGAAGGAAGAAGAGATGCAAGGATCCAAAATAATTTCAAAAATTAAACAAAAATTAACTTGCAAATCCTCAACCCAAGAATCTTATTTCATGCCATAATTGAGGATTTAAAAGCCAGAGAAGTTACCTTAAATGAAAGATTTGAAGGTGACTTGGAAGAT
Source organism: Jacaranda copaia (assembly GCA_014898725.1). Taxonomy (NCBI): domain Eukaryota; kingdom Viridiplantae; phylum Streptophyta; class Magnoliopsida; order Lamiales; family Bignoniaceae; genus Jacaranda; species Jacaranda copaia. Next base: position 245,085 of record JACGDI010005343.1, on the reverse strand, counting down.
ATTCCTCTAGAACTCTTTGTAAGCAAGATCAACCTTTTCTTCTTCTTAGATCTCCTACTCTACGCCTTGGATCATCAACTCCAGCAACTTTTGCTGAGCATAACACCTCCAAGATGAAGAAAAATAGGCAGCAAAACAGTGGCAAAACACCTTAAACCACTGGCTCAAGAAAGCTCCAAAAATTAGTCTTCAACTTGAAGGATTTGAATCACCAACTCAAAGCACACCACATGTTGTGCCTCTAAAGGAAATCCACACATGTAGAAGCACTCTTAATCCTCACTCAATTTACTACAAAATAGAGGAGGAAGGAGGAGGAAGAAGGAGGAAGATTGGAGGGAAGGCATGAGGAAGTTGGAGGAGACAAAAGATTGTTAGGGAGAATCTAGTGAGGTGGTTTTTCTCAACACATGAGATCACCACTTTACTAGGGAAAAATAGGCAGCAAAATTTTCCTTAATGGCCGGCCAATGTAGGTATTTATAGTGTGATTAGGAAGCTCTTGGAACCTTCCATCACACTCTCCTCACATTTCCAACTTACATGCATAAAAGCTAACCTTGTTGAATTTTAATTTCTAAAATTAAAATGCCAACTCACCAATATTAAAATGGGATCTTCCATTTATTTTTCTTCCAAAAAATCAGATTCTCCTACTAATTAAATTAACTCCTTAATTCCATTAGATTAACTTAACTCTTCAAATTAATTAAATTAACTTAACTCTTTAAGTTGACTTGACTAATTAAATTACCACATGGCAACAATTAAACTAACTCATTAATTTAATTGGTCTAATTAAACTCTTTAAATTATTTTGATTAATTTAGCAGTTAAATTAGTCAAGCCATTGTGACCAATCTCTTAATTAGCCAACTAGGTCTCTCT
>JACGDI010005343.1:195091-244178 GCA_014898725.1 Jacaranda copaia | reverse complement strand
CCCCCCCCCCCCAACCAAAATCGACCACTTTAATTATCTAACTCCTTAGATAATTTCTCCAATATAATTAGAGTGTTCTGGGATGTTGTGTGTAACCCTTTAAGTTCACAAATTAATTAGACATAGACTCACAACTCTTTGTAATTTATTAAATATTGAATATCCTGATTAGTTTAAATTCTTTTAAACTAATCACTCAATTAATTAATCTCTATTAATTGAATAATACTCAATCTCTATAGTTGATGTCTAGTACAAGCCTATGTAACTCAACTAATTGGATGAATTAATTGAGGGTGAACCATTACCGCATATGATTGTCGTGCAAATATGGTCATTTTATTTCCTATATCCTAAAAGAGGCCTAAGGCAAGATATTTGTTGTTTCTCTAATAGTCTCAATAACTATGTATCTATTATTGATATTTGATTCCTCATTATGACTTCAACTTTGGAAAACTCTTTTTTTCAAATTCTTATATAATCTTGCGCAAGGAATTTTTTGGTAGGAGATCAACTCATTTTTCACAAATGAGCAAAATGGATCCTATCTTGAACTCACTAGCCTCCATACTTAGGTAGCTTATGTCCAATCTAAGCCTCAAGTGACTAGCCACGAGGTTGGAGCAAAATCAAAGAAAAAGGACCTAAATTCAAAGTCACTGTGGAATCTCAAGTCAAAGGATTAATTATATGCACTATCATAGGCCAGAAAATTTGCCACTACCGATGTGCCACTACGGCTACCTTGTGGTTTTTCTAGGCGAATCTTCAGTGAACTTGTTTTCTAACAAGCACCTACTAACATGTATCTATGTCTAATATAGTTTCCCATAAAATGGGGTAATATTCAACTCCTTAGAGAATATATTGTTAGTGCAAGTCTATCCGAATCTTAAATGTCCCGTCTCGTAAGATTCTATAACTTGGAATATTTTAAAATCATACTATGCGTGACCAAGTCCCCTAGTCTTGTATGATTTAAAGGCTTCAACCAAATGCATGTGAAGAAATCATAAATGCATAAGATGAAAACAACCATTTTAATGAACATTAATCAATCAAAATTGTTACATGGAGTAGTTCTACATGCCAATCTAATTGGCTTAAGAGGCACTATTCCAACACCTTTTCCATCCTCATAATCGTTTTTCTTCCATTTCTTAAATCCATCAAATGCCAATGCTTTTTCCCCTGACTTTACCTTCTCTTTTTTCTCAGAATTTAGATCACTTTCATTACAGCCACCGCCACCTCTCTCTAGCTCTATCTATTTGAAGATGGTTCTAAATGGGTTTTTTTATTTTCCCTCTGTTACTAAGACTACTTTGCTTCTCAGCCATCACACATGCCGATGGTAAGCTGTCAACCATGAGAATGGACTTTGAGTCATTTTCTTTCTCATTAAAATGACCATTCCAAAAGGGATCTTCTGTACAAGTGCTTACATTTTGGTTTTTCATTCTAAAGGTTTTAGTACTTGCATTATCTACTACATTCTTCTCCTTCAACTTTCCATCTTTACCTGCTGACACAAAACTGAAAACAGATACAGTTTCTTTCATTTTTTTAATTGTTGAACTTTCTATCAACTTTTTCTTTGGGATTAACATCTCATGGTTGCTAAACATTTCTCATCCTTCAAATCTATTATAAACCATTCTTCATTTGAAGTCTCCTTCTGTGCCCCAACTGTCACATCTCTAGCGTCAATCTCTGCTCCTTGAATTGCAAGTCTTTGTAATAAAGGCCCCTTTGATGCATGATACTCTTTCTCTAATATGCATTTGGCATAGAGTAACTCCTAAAAGGAAAAATGGGATCAGCTCTATAATTTCCTTTGTCATAGCAAAAGTATGCCTGTGTAACTTGAGACAAGCTAAAGTAAAATCCAGTAGCAACGTAAAGTATTTCAGGCTTACATGGTTATGATATACTAACTTAACCCAATCGAACAAAGAGAATAATTGAGTACTAGAATACATGATACTTTCAGATACAAATTTCACCAACTACATAAAATTCATGCTAAAAATTCAATCGATAAATTTGCAGCGTCAAATATTTTCTTTAAGTACAGATTAATAGGTTGATGGAAAAATTCAGCTATCAGATGTAGCTTTAACAAAATCGCAGCAAACATACAAGCAGTACGGACAAACAACTTGCGCTTCACATGCCTCATTCAGTACCTTTAGCATCTTTCCAGAATAGTCTAATTGCAATGAAAAAGAAAGTTCACAAGTTATTTCATAAATTTGTACTAGAAACTACAATTCATTTCTTATCCCAATTGTCTGACAATATTTATAAAAAGTTTAGAGCATCTGCAACGAATGGATCCTACATGAAAATCAAGAAAAAGTTTTGTAGTAAGATAAATAATTTGGGCACTGTCAATTGGTCTTTTCATATTAAAGCTTTTACAATGCAGGAATCCACACAAATTGTACTAGAATGTAACAAAACATGCCAAAACAAACAATAATTTCTCCAACCCTTTATAATTTGATTGCATAATGAAACAGAGACCCAGCATAGGAGACTCGACGATGGTCGCCCTAACGGTATATATAATCTCAAATTTTATATGTAAATCATATAGAATTCAAAATTGTCCAAATACCCCCAGAACTTTGAGGATGTTTAAGGACAATAAAATGAAAGAAAATAGGATAAGCAAATTAACACTCAATAAAATCAAAAACCAGTTAATTCGCTCACCTGTAAGAAGATTATCCCTCAAAATTGCGGGTGGCTCGTGGTCAATGGGGGAAACAGTAAGTGTTTCGAGAAGGTGTATTCTGAAAACAGAGACATCAGTTTCAGGAAGAATACCCTCTTTACATTGACCCATCAAATTAAGTATTTGGTGGAATGAATCTAGCTGCCATTTAAGATTATCGGACTGCTGCTTTGATAGATATTGCTCGGCGGCTGTTATAGTCGGAAGCCGCCTCTTCTTGAAGGAGAATGGAAGGATTGTCTTGCAAATTGGGGTGATGAATCATGCAGTGAGGTGTAGTATAAATCTTTTTCTTGACAATCCTTCAATTGTAATGGAATTTTCTTCAGTTTTCTACAGTTGATTCAGCTCAATTTTATGGGTTTTGATTTTCTTGAGGTTAAAAGGTTGTTTGGGACTAGGCGTTGGGTTTTTAAATATTGATTAGAGGTGCAACGGCGACGTGTCACGGGACAAGGATTTCCTATCAAGCCTACAAATTATGGATGCGTTTAAAATAAGGGCTCAAATGATGTGCAAGAGTATGTTGGTGTAATCTACCGAATATATGAATGGGGAAAAAAGAGGGAAAATAGAAGGCCTAAACATGTATCTAAATAATTAAAAATTAATTTTAACTTTCTCTTGGGTTTAAATATTCATTTATAGTCATGTTTCAGGTGGACCTTGTATACATGACTAATTAAAAGTGAATAAGTTTGCATTCGTGGTGGTTCAAACCTTTCTGATAATTATTAATTTTTCAATTCGAAAAAATGTCTCCATTCTTTGGTTGAGCCGCCATAAACTCCTGCAAGAACTTGTCGGTTACAATTTTTCAAAAATATAATGATGAGGTCATTTTGGTTAGTGGTTACTTTTTTGTGGAGTTGGCATAGTTAGGAGCCAGCTTCCGAATATCCTTCATGTAACTCCCATAAGTAACATTTTCTTTCGATGGGAAAGAAGAAAAAATATATATAGAATATATGAGAAAGGGTCTTTAATCTAACAAATTAAAGTTTATGATATCTCATCAGTTGCAAATATAAGGTGTAGATAGATTGGAAAGGATTTCTCATTCCTTCTTCAAATTTAAATATTTTGCATTTCTTTTATTTGAGATCTGATTACTATGTCTGGACGTGTGTATTATTATGCTTTTGATTAAGTTCATGAAAAAAAATTGATATTATTTTTCCAACATTTGGTATAAGAGTAGATTATCTCTAGTCTACTTTTAGAATCAATGTCAATTTATCTTGAAATTTATTTCCACCTTAAATTTTCTTTAAGTTATCAAATGGGAAGAAATGTGATGTATTTAGAACATGGAGTATGTTGTTTAGTGGATATATATATATATATATATATATATATCCACACATATAAATTAGACTATTGAATGCTTTGTAGAGCACTATACACGTTGACAAATACATGTACGAATTTGTTAATCTTAGGCTGAAGACACGCGAAAGATTAGGACGAAAGAGGTCAATGTCGATCTAGAAGACTCCAAAATCTTGTGGAAATTTGTACATATGTGTAGAAAATTGTGAAAACCTGTGGGAGTTGTGTAGAAATTTGTAGAGATTGTTGTGGAACATTCTAGAGTAAGGGAATGTTCAAGATTGTAATATAGACCGTAGGATCAAATAGATCTCTATCATCCATTTGAGGAGGTGGCTAATATAAATAGGCTAGGAATTCGTTTGTAAAGAACTAAGTAGAAAGTGAAGCAGAAAGTAGAGTGAAGTAGAAACCAAGTAGAGAGTGTAAACAAGTAATAGTTGAGTAATACAAAGCCTATTTGAGTTTCTCTCAAATTTCTCTTATGTTTAATGCTTGACTAACTTACTTAGCACACACAGTACATGTGCATTTACAATAGGATGAGACTGACTTAACTAGTATCACAAGGGGCGAACTTGTAAGGGACAAGTTCGTGGCAACTTACTTTAATTCATTTGTGGAATGCCTAATATGAGGTAGAAATTTGTTGCACGATTTCATATGTAGGAAATGTTTAGAGCATTGTATTCTTGAATTGTACTCTTTCCCAAAGATATCAGAAACTCTAAATATTGCAACATATTATAAATGTTTAATTTCTAGCATATTTTTTTACTCAAAAACGCAAGTATTGTTAGATATTGTTCAAAATAAAACAAAAGATTGAATCTCAATTAATTATTTCAAGTTTCTAAACAAATTTTAGTGCTCTCCTTTAACCCCTTAAATAATTTAGATTCAAGAATTTTATATTTTAAGATGGCAAGTTCACTCAAAATTTCTAAAATCAAGTATCCTTTTGTGAATAGTGTCATGACAAAATAAAAATAAAAGTAATAATAAATCTAGAGTAAATATTAGGTTTTTAAAAGAATACTATATTGTGAGACTCTTGCACTAAGTAATAGTTAAAATCTAACAAAAATAACTATTGTAGAAATCACAAGAAGAATATCAAATATAGAGTTCAAAAACCTTTAAAAAATTCAAAATCATAGAATTAGAAATCTACTTAAGGCTAAGAAAGAACAAAAACTTATGTCCCTTGTCTTCGATCCCTTGCAATTCAAATTTAACTTTTTCACATTTACATTTTAGTTTAGCTATTTCTGTTACATCTGAAACAAAAACTTATGCTCAAGCCATTAAATATCAATGTTGGAAAGAGGTAATGCAAGCTGAAATTGCTATCGTTGAACAAAATAACACTTGGGCCTTCACCAATCTTCTTGTTGGTTAGTCTACCATAGGCTGCATACAGATTTATAAAATTAAACACAAAGCAAATGGTTCCATGGGACATTATAAAGCATGTTTAGCTGCAAAAGGATACACTCAAATTGAGGGTGTTCATTCTTTCGATACATTCTCACCTGTTGCAAAGTTAAGCGCTGTTAGATTATTCTTAGCTTGGTTGCAGCTCATTAATGGCACATTTAATAACTTGAAGTAAACAATGCATTTCTCATGGGAATCTCAATGAAGAGGTATATATGGTTTTGCCTTGGAGTTTTAATTCCGCTAATCCTCAACAAGTATTTAAACGTCAAAAATCACTCCATGACCTTAAACAAGCCGGCTGCCAATGGTTTTTAAAGTTGACTTCACCGCTACTTTCTTTGGGCTACAGTAAGTCTTCATTTGATTATTCTCTTTTTGCCAAGCATTCAATTACTTCTACTACTGCTCTACTTGTTTGTGTTGATTCTGTGATTTTAGCTGATACTTATCTAATGAAGATTGATTTTTTTAAGACTTATCATAATGCTACCTTCAAAGTTAAAGACTTGGGAGATCTAAAGTATTTTCTTGGTTTAGTGAAGGCACATGTAACACTAGGATCCAATAATCAAAACATTAAAAACAGAAAATAACTAGGCTACACATGTCACCAAGGATCTAAACATAAATTGATTTAGATTTGGTTAGAGGAATACCTTGATTTTCAGAAAATTAAATAAAGGTGGAAGAAGATCTCAATTCCTTGAATCTGTCTCCCAGCACCACAGCGGAATCTGATCAACTTTTGAACAGGCAAATGAACTCCGATTTGAGTAAGACTTGCACCAAAAGATCACCAACTCCTTGATGCATCTTCAATCCAAAAATCAGCTCAATCAGAACTTGGAAAGACCTCCAGAGGTCGCTCCAAAGTTACTACCAGAAACTGGATCTCTAAAGGGCATAGCAATCCAATTGTCTTGCCTCTAATGATAAGTTCCACACACCAATGTAACACCAATTTTCCTCAATATTAGCTGGAGAATAAAAAGAAGAATTTGCACAGATGAAGGCTTGATTTGGAGGTAGAAGAAGAAGAGAAGCAAGTTTCAATACATGAGGCCACACTTGAAAATTGGAGGGAAAGTTTGAGAGAATCTAATTCACATGGAATGTGATGTCTTGCATCTAAATTCCAGCTGCTACCCCTCTCTATATTTATATATAGGGGTAGGATGGTGTGATGCCACCTTGGCATCACACCTTCCTCAAAGGGGGGACCGGCCACTTGCTTGGCAAGTTGGCATGAACGTGAATTATGTGTGCATTTAAATTTCATTTGGACTCTTCATTTCATCTCATGAAATGTCATCCAAATAAATTCTAATGCCACACCAAATGAATTTTTCATTTAAATTTTTCCTCCAAAATTAATTCTCCTTTTTAATTAAATTAAACTCCTTTAATTTAATTAATCATCTTGACTTAACTCTTTAAGTCAATTAGCTTAACTTTTTAAGCTAGCAATTGTTAACCTAACCTCTTAAATTAACTTGATCAATGGATAGACATTTGACACCAATAATTAACTTCTTAATTATCATCTTAATTTAACTCCTTAAATCAATTAGATCAGTTTAACAATTAAATTGATCAAGCTAAAAATGACCACAACATTTGTGTCAACTGGTCAACCTCCAAATCAGTCATGTGGGAACTTTTCATTATGGATCTTAATTTAACTCCTTAAATTAATTAGATCAATTTAACAATTAAATTGATCAAGTCAAAAATGACCACAACATTTGTGTCAATCGGTTAACCTCTAAATCGATCATGTGGGAACTATTCATTATTAGTCTTAATTTAACTCCTTAAATTAATTAGATCAATTTAACAATTAAATTGATCAAGCCAAAAATGACTGCAACATTTGTGTCAATCAGTCAACCTCCAAATTAGTCACGTGGAAACGTTTCTAACTCTTAGAAAATTCCCCTTTATCACCTAGGATATGCAATTGGTTTTTATGTGTGACCTATTAGATTCTATCATTCATTGGATATGGGCTTACAACTCTTTGTGACTTTAGAATATCAAATATTCATTTTAATTTAAACTCCTTTAAACTAATCGACTTAATTTAATTAATCTCTATTAATTAAAGTGTACCTAATCTACATGGTCAATATCCAACCTCAAGCCCATGGAGCCTAACTAGTTTGCCAAAATGAATGCTTTTGGAGAATCATTCTAGATCCACACGTACCACGCAAATGCGGTCTTTTTATCTCCTATCTCTCGAAAGAGGTGTAGGGCGAGATATTTGCTGGTTCCCTAATAGCTTCAATATTATGTTTTTATTCCTAATGTTTGATTTCAATTTATGGCCTTATCTTTGTAAAACTCGTTTTTCAAATTGTCATACTACCTTGCACAAGAACTCCATGGAATCGATCATTATAGAATACATAGGTGATGCACTCGTCCTTCACAATGACGAAGAGTTGTATCCCATCATGGATCTCATAAATCTGCATATCTAAATAACTCATACCCAATTTCTACCAAAATGACCCACTACATGGCTATGGAAGAGTCAAAGTATAAGGAACTAAACATAAGGTTACCATATCCTCTTATCAAAGGACTAATTATATGCACTAACGCTACCTGGAGAACTTGTGACTACAACTATCTAGTGGATTCTTTGGGCAGGTCTTCAGTGCCTTGTTCTCTAACAACTAGCTACTAACATACACCCATATCTTATATGGCAATGCTTATGGAACGGAGCAATATCCAACTCTTGGATTTATGCATTGTTAATGCAGGTCTATTTGGATCTTAGATGCCCTTATTCTCATAAGATTCCATGACTTGGAAGATTTAAAATTATGACTGTGTAAGACTTATTCCATAATCACCATCTAGTATGTGGCCAAGTTCTATAGTTGTATGTGATTTGAGGGCTTCAACCAAATGCCAGTGAAGTAATTCAAAGCAAAAGATACAAATGGCCATATAAAGAATATCATTTAATCAAAATTGTATTACAAGTGAAATTGTAGTGCTCCATTCAAGAAGTCTTCCTTCGGATCGAGGTGCTACTCCAATCGATTCTTTCAAAATCAGTTACACCTTCCAAAATTCTAAACCTAAGAAATTTCATAATGTAAAATACAAGATAGTCATGCTGAAAATAACAGTTAAAACCCAAGTTCTCATAACAAGTTACTATTGCTCAAGGGCCCATAATTTAACTTATATATTAACATCATTCGTTAGAAATTCTAACTTATCACACATCGTAGTAGAAATATACTTACTTAACCTATGCCCCTATTATATTACAACCATAACATCTCACATTCTTACCATTATAGATGCCATGATAACAATATTTACACTATGCCAAAAGGTAGCCCAAGTTCAAGGTGCCTTCGATTATTCAATCTGGCCAAAGAACAAAAGGAACAACACAAAGAGGGTAAGTTTGAATGACTCAGTAAGGCAAGCATTTGCATGTATAGAAAAAATCAGAATGAATGGAATACAATATACAATATAAGAAAAACATTTATTCTAAATTCGAATAACTAAAATACAAGTTATGATATATGGATATTGGATATTTGAAAGAGTTTATGGAATCTACAAACTAAAACTAGAAACTAGTATTCTTGTACAATACTTTGAGAGCTGACTCAATGCTATCCTATTCCGACAAAGAGTCATTTCACATTTAATACATTTAATAGAAGATTTCAAAACTCATAGACATGATTAGTTTTGACAAACCTAGTGAACAAATTATTCCACAAAAACTCAAGTTTAAAAATCCAAGATTTTGATTAGTTTTATAAAATAAACTAGACAAGAACATTTTATAAAAATCAATGATACCAGCATATTTTACATGTATGACCATGTAATGGCCTTTCCCCTTGTGTCTCCGGTTCTATATAAATGATATAATCGTAAAATGGCCTACCCCCTTATATCGCCTAGACTTTGTATAAACAATAAGACTATAAAATAGCCTACCCCCTTATATCACCTCAATTCTATATAAATGATACTACCATAAAATGGCCTGCCCCTTATATTGCCTCGATATGACCATAAAATGGCCTGTCCTTATATCGCCTTGATACAACCATAAAATGGCCTACCCCTTATATCACCTTGATATGACCATAAAATAGCCTATTTCCTTAAATCACCTCAATGAGTGGCTAACTTGCCAAATTGCTGTAGCACAAATCGATAAAATCAATTCTTATCAATCAAGTCTCTCTGAAGATAAGATTGCAACCGCACAAATCGATAGGACCGATCCTCGCAGATCAAGATTTAGGCATTAGTTAACCTTCGACTACCTAAAGTCAAGATCGCAGACTAAGTCAACCAATGATCCTATTTTTATCACCAATTCAACTGTACAATCTAATATAGTAATCCAAGCATTTCGTTAGGATGGGTACTTAGCCGATATAGTCAATAATTAAGTACACCATCAAGGTTGTTTAAGGTTTACAAAGTAAAACATCAATGTGAACTCAATAGAACAGCCTGAAAGAGGTCTAGTACTAAAATACAGAGGTGCTAAAGGGAATAGACTTAGGAAGGGCTCCCACTAGACATGCTTTGTCAACTAGTGTGGCCTTTTGCTCTGCCCAACACATATTTTACAATACTAACTGAGTAAGACATTTTAAAAAAGTTAAGTATACAATAAGGTACAAGTTTGGAATAATTAGTATACATATATACTGGCTGGCAAGGTCATTTCAGGTTTACAAAGTAATACATCAATGTAAACATAATGGAACAGTTTTAAGAACATAAGCCACTTGAGCATACAATTCAATTTCAAATAGAGTTTATAAATTTAGAGAACTTCACATAGTTCAATTGAAAATAGTCATGTTCAAGAAGAACGGCAAAATACCAAGTAGTTTCAAATCAAGAGAACCTCATAGGGTTCAATAATCAACAACAATAATGGTAATCAGAATAATATCAATTCAGCAAAACCTAATAGGTTCAATGATAAATATGGAATAATTCATACAAGCAAGAACTAATCAACAAGTCCTTCACAAGGTAACAATAATTAACAGAGTATGATAATCAAGCCAATACCAATCCTCACATGAGTTTATCAAAAAAATCGATAGATATAAGAGATGCCAAATTAGTAGATCCTTACCTTAATAACCTTAGCGATGAAATCAGAATCTACTGATCCTCAAGGCTCGATCCTTTGTCACCTATCCAAAAGAATCACTTTCCATCAAAATCTTTGTTCAATCCTAACAATTGATGGCATTTATAATCATATTAATAACAGTCCAATCTAGATAGTTATTTGACTAATACGTTGGTTAAGGCTTTATTTAGATATTATTGCTATAAACATGCTATTCATGCTGGATATATATAAAACATTTATAGAGTTTATCTAACATTAATAAAGTAATGCAACTAGGTTGTAGTTACATAACATTAGGGTTTATATCACTTAGTTAGCTATGAAACCTATAGCTCACACGAAATAATACCATTTTAGATTCACTAGGCTTAATTAACGATCAAGTGTGCTATGTATTTATGCAGGGATGTTCTAATCGATCATTTCTTTTATTTTCTTTGACAACATAATATTTTATGATGATTGGAATGTGTATACATATATATATATATATAATTGCATACACAAACAACTCTGTTCTTATACCAATTTTTCACCAATGAGGCAGAATCTCAACAATCAGAACCTAAGCATGTGAACATCATAATGAGATAAAAATTTTGTCTGGTCATCGCCACTACTGGCCGCCATCTGTGGCAGTCTGTTGCCACTGAAAAACTTCACCAGCACCACTAGAAGAAATGTTTTAGCTCAATTAAACAAACCTCTCAACAAATTTTAGCAAACACCATCTGTTCACCATCCAATTTCAGCTCCAATGCCACATCACCACCACATGCCACCACGCTGGATTTCTTCAATTTTGCTTGCTTCGGTGGCCATTTTCTAAAATTGAAGACTCCATCACCATCACCCTCTTGGAGCTAAACCCAACAAAGCCTAGTACTTGGCCATAAGTTTTAACCACTGTACACCTACAACCTATCACCACCACCAGAGCTACGACTTTGGGCTCTAATTCTAGCTGCCTTGTCAATTGGTTTTGAAAACAAATAGTATAGTTGTGTACATAGCGAAGAGAGGAAAAATGGTAACTAATTTGCTATAGTTTGGTTGTTGGAGTGAGGTCGCTAATGAAAGGGTGGTCATGGTGGTGTTAGTGAAGAAGGAGATGGAATGGGTTTTTAATTGAAAATTTCTTATTTATAGATTTACCTTATCTGAATTACAAATTGACCCCATTAGCTTTTAATAAATTTTCAGATAGGTCAAAAGTTTTAATTTAAACCAATTTAGCCACCAAATTTTATAAAGCCTCAAATAGGGTCCATTAGTTTATAAAAATTAAACATTAACCCCTCAAATTCTAACAAATGGTATGATTAAGTCTTTTATTTATGTTTTAACCAACAAAAATTTTAAAATTCTTTCAATCAAGTCCCTTTCATTTATTTTCTAAGCCCTAAAATCCAACCAATCAATAACTTGAATTTCAAATTCTTATTTTTCAAAAGTACCAAATTTTTGGGGTGTTACAGAAATAATTTACATGCCAATCTAATTAGCTAGCAGAGCACTATTGCAACATTAAGAAGTGGTTCGAACTAAGAAAGGAATTACTTTATGCCAACAAAAATATACTCTTAACATCTCATCCGACTTTGGGTTTTTAGGGTCTAATGGACTCATCTTTAAAACTCAAGTCAATATTATGCAAATCCTTTTCTGGATGGTTCTTCATACCAACAAACTAATTGGTTGTTTATTATATTTGACTTCCACTCTTCCAGATTTATCTTTTGTAGTGCAGCAACTAAGTAAATTCATGAGCAAGCCTGCATCCATTTATCTACAAATTGCTCATTGTGTTCTCTGATATATATTAAAGGATGTCATGCATTTGCCCTTTTTTCCTTGTAAATTCATCTCTGACTCTTAAAGCATTTAGTTCTTCATTGATTAGTTGGTGAGCTAAGAAGCAAACAACTATTTCTCATTTATACTCAAAAACTGAGTATTGTGCCCTTAGTTCTACAACATGTGAAATACAATAGCTTCAATTTTCACTTTAAGATCTTCATGTGCCTTAACTTTGTCCTGCTTTCCATTTTTTCAACAACAAGTTTGCTCTACAGAGTGTAGTAAACCTAACATTCCATGGGCATGCTAGACATATCAAAATCAATTGCCACATTGTGCATTAGAAGGTTCGTGCTAGTCTTATCCATCTCATGCCATGTTTTTCTTTAGACTAATTAGCCAATGTATTTACCAACCACTTGCTATTGCCCCATTTTAGGAAATTGTATCCAAATTAGAAATGTTAAAAATTTATTTTCCAGCTTGTAGGGAATCTTTAAAAACTAATTAAAGAATTAGTTAGTTAGTTTTGCCACTTGTATCAAGTTGCTAATTTGGTGTAAATAACCAACCTCTTGGTAATCTGTATATATATATATATATATATACATACATGAAGCTACTACTTCATAGAATTGATTAAAAAAGATCTTTCCAAGTTCAATTCTCTGGTTCAATTTTCTACATAGCGTGATGAATGGTATAGATGAAAACCATTATTAAGATGAATAGACCATAAAAATTAACAGTTTGATTTAAGCAGTGAAAATTTGTTAAAAAATAAAGAAATTTGAATAGGATAAAAGAGTAGGCGGCATCAATCCCTTATTTACACATAAGGAAAAAAAAATTTATATCTATAAACATGCATGAAGAAGCTAGAGAATTAATAATTTGGATAAGGGAGGATGTCCACAATATACCTTTTAATATCTAGTCTTATATATCACTAAAAGGCAAAAACATTCAGCCTATTCTATATTGGTCAACTTGATTTGGTATTGAACCCACTTTTCAACTTAACCCCTTGGCCGTATATCAAGTCCGTATGTCAACATCCTACTTGCCTTAGCAGATGTGATGTGATAGATCTATATAATTCCAAATCCATGAATATTAAGGAGCTTCATTTGTGATAGGATTTTTGGAGAGAGCTAGAAAAGATGCACCTAATGATATCTATTTTGAAACTTACTTGATGATGATATTTTTTGTGAGTGTGTCCTATTTGTTGATTTAAAGGGTCAATTGGCCAGAAAGATAGGCTTATGAACTAGCTAGAGGAGTGAGTTGAACCCTACAACCAATGAATTCATGTTAAGCTGCTACCGAGTGCACCTTCGGTTAAGGCCTTTTGATGTCTAAGTCAATAATGATTTAACCAGAAGGTAAATGAGCAGAGTAAGGGCTTAGAAGTCTATATGATATTAAATTTGTATCTACAAAAATGGTTAACACTAGGCACATTACATCCGAATGGCTGATGACTGTAGATCACCAACAACACTACCCCTACCACTATCACAACTTTAGTCAGCTCAAGATGTAGTAAGACCAAGCTCCTAATTGGAGTAAATGACAACATTAACAATTTTGCAACTTATATAGACAATAAACGACCAAATATCAACCTAGCTTTCAGCCCAACTATCAACTGTACTGCACAGGCATACTTACCAGCCTATACCTATGGCAAGCACCACACTCTATCCATCCCGACCAAGGACAGAGTTCCACAAGAGGATAAAGTACCATGTGAGGAAATAACATGGGAAGAGGTATACCTATGAACCAACAAATGAGAGACTAACCCAGGCTAATTTCCTTACGAAAGATCTTGCCATCATTGGTAAGAGAAAGTGGTAGACTCAGGTGAACACATTGCTTGACCCTATCAAGCCTAACAATGTAAAAGGGCCGTGCACCTTAGGCCTTAACCTGGTTAAAATCAATCCCAAGCATACCGAGAGGAATGGTAAAACGTTTCCCATCATGTCCAACAGTTAAACAAGTTCTTGGAGGAAATATTGAGGTGAAATACTAAAAGAAATTTACAGCTTGACAACAATCCTTGACTTCGCTAGGAGAGAGAATTATCATTCATTTAGGAAATAGTTGAAAAGTGTAAAGCAATTGATGCGAATGTCCCTAGCAACCTATCCAAATATGACGGATCTACTGACGCAAATGAACATCCTTTATAGTTTAAGCACATGATGTAACTCCATGGTCATGATGAACACGTATAGGCCAAGATGTTGATTACTATATTCCAAGGGATAGTTCTTGAATGGTTCATCAAATTTGAACCAGCCTCAATATTTTTCTATGACTAGTTGTGCGATAAGTATTTTGCATTATTTTTCAATCAAAGAAAAGCCAAACTACCATGCGCATACTTCATATAGTTAAACAGAATGATAGAGAATCACTTAGAGATTTTTTGGCCCTGTTTAATACAGAAGTATTGAAAATTGTAATTCCAAAATTGAATTCTTGATTAACATCCTTTTTCTTGAACTTTAGCATTATTAGTGTGCGAACGCATTGGTCAAAGTGAGGCCAAGAATGATGGTGCGGTTACTTGACCTAGCCAAGCAGTACATGGCCCAAGGGGACTTGAGCATAATGAAATATGGAACTCATGAACAAGAAATGAAATATGATAAAATAGAAAGATAAGAAAGAAAAGCAATATAGAGAAGGCAATCGATCCCCCTTCAGAAGGTTCCACCATTCACTCCTCTGAACACATCAATGAAAGAGGTCTTATTTGCAATACAAAATGATAGCCTCCTAAAAAATTGAGAAGCTTTAACAAGATAGCCGCCATGAAGAATTCAAAATGCTACTACCATTTTCATAAATAAAAAAGACATAATACTGAGGACTGTTTCCAATTACACTACAAAATAAAGCGTCTCATTCAGTAAGGACATTTGAAGAACTACATTGATTAGAGAGGTCCAAAGGTTGATAGGTAAACTAATCAGACTCCTCATGGAGAAAGGTCGAGAAGCCAAAGAAAGATGATAAAGGAAAAAAGAAGATATAGGTCGAGAAACCAACACTCAGAGAAGTGATCGATACAATAGCTATGGGTTTAATTTGGGAAAGGGGGGGAATCCAAGCCAATAGAAAAATAGGTCCAAAGAAAGTTGGAGTCTATCAAAAACATGTCCATGGCTACGGTTTATCAGGTCTCCACAAGCACTAAGTCCATTTCATTCTCAAACTCTAACCTCATTTATGTAAAAGAGTAAGGAATGAACAATAGGTTAGATTGCCCTTTACTGGTCATTATTGAAATTACAAACTTTGAGGTCAAAAAATCCTAGTCGACAATAGTAGGTTAGCAAACGTCATCTTTTGCTGATACTAGATATGATAGATTGAGCTAAAATTTGAGCAAGTCAACACTCCATTTGTCAGGTCTGATGGCCCTGGGATCATGCCAATTTGATCCATATCAACATCATTTGGCACTACACCAAAATAATAAACTCTAATGATCAATTATCTAGTAATTGACATGCCATACATATATAATGCAATCATTGGGAGAACTATCCTAGATGATTTCAAGGCTTTTGTATTAACCTACCACATAAAGGTCAAATTTCCTACAAATGCAGGAGTTGGGGAGCTGCTATGCAGTATAAATAAAGCTTGGCATTGCTACACTATTTTAGTAGCAGCAAACAACCAAAACGTCTGACTGAAATCAAGACCCTAAGGGGATATCCCAGTAATGGGACCTGAGAAAAAGCAAACAACCCAAAAGAGGAAGCTAAAAGAGACTAAAGTTGAATAGGTAAGATAATTCAAGATTATTAAATTAGAGCTTAGGAACACCGAGAAGACCACCAAGATCAGTATGCATTTGGGCACCAGCACGGAGTGAGTGCTAGTTAATTTCCTCATGAAAAATATTGATGTCTTTACTTGAAAAGCATCAAACTTGCTTGGTATCAACCCTTATGTCATCATCCACCAATTCAACATAAACCCCTTCTACAGGCTGGTTAAACAGAAGATTAAGACCCTAGGACCTTTAATGCAGAAAGATGCTAGATCATTGAGAAGGAGGTTAACAAGCTTTTAGAGGCAAGATATATTGTTGAAATTAGGTACCCTACTTGGTTGTGTAATGTAGTCCTCATCCCTAAGAATAAGGGCAAATGGAGAATACAAAGATTTCACTAATTTGAATAAAACATGCCCTAAAGAATTTTATCCACTCCCTCAAATAGATTTATTAGTAGGTTCTACTGTAGGTTACGATTTGTTAAGCATGATTGATGCCTTCTACGAATATTGCCAAATTTGTATGGCCCCCGAGAATAGGGACAAGACTTTTTTGTGGTCCCTGATACCTTATACTATTTCTTAGTGATGCCATTTAGCCTTAAAGATGTAGGGTAATTTACCAAAGATTGGTTAACTTATGCTAAGAAATGAGATTGATCGAATAATAGAGGTCTATGTGGATGACATGATCATCAAACAAGGAAAACAAAGTCACTTAGTAGACCTCAACCATACACTCTCTATACTTAGAGCCTTTAGGATAAAGCATAATCCGAACTAGTGTACATTTAGGGTTTAAGAAGTCAAGTTCTTGGGATATATGGTTAGTTAGAGGGGCATCAAAGTAAACCTACATAATATTCAAGCAATCTAGGATATTTTACCACCAACAAGAGTTAGAGAAGTGCAAAGGCTACTCAAAAGAATTACAACCCTCAGATGGTTCATTTCTTGACTCGCAAACAAAAGTTTGCAATTTTTCAAAATCCTCAAAAATGTGAAAAAAGTTTGGTGGACATGAGAACACAACCAAGTCTTGATCGAGTTAAAGTAGTACTTGTCTATTCCTCTACTACAAGCCAAGCCATTCGTCAATGAAGTTTCGTATCTATATTTGGCCATTTTGATAGCAACAGTCAGTTCAGTCCTTATAGCAATCGATCATAGCACACATAACCGATGTACTATATCAACAAAGATATGTGAGGCCCTAAACAT
Source organism: Jacaranda copaia (assembly GCA_014898725.1). Lineage (NCBI taxonomy): Eukaryota > Viridiplantae > Streptophyta > Magnoliopsida > Lamiales > Bignoniaceae > Jacaranda > Jacaranda copaia. Next base: position 226,671 of record JACGDI010005343.1, on the reverse strand, counting down.
AATTATCTACAAATTGAGAAATTTGCACTTGCTTTAATTACAGCAGCAAGGAAACTAAGACCTTATTTTCAACCTCACTATGTTTTGATGAAACCAAGTGCATTTAGAAGGTTGACCAAATGGACTATTAAGTTAGACAAATTCAACGCCAAGTTCTAACTTCAAACAGCTATCAAAGCCCAAGTGCTTGTAGAAGCTCAAAGGTTAAGGGTCGAGTAGCCAAGTTTGCCCATGATGAGTTTGGACAGTTATACAGAAGTTTCCTTTTTGGTTCCCCACCGAGATGCCAAAAACTAGATAAAGCCCAGGGGGTGCTAAAATAAATCTACTTAGATATTTGTGGTAACCATTTTGGAGGTCAAGCATTAGCCCACAAAGTCATCAGATAGTGATACTTTTGGCCAACATTAATGAAAGATGTAGTTGACTTCACTAGAAAATGCCTATCTTACTAGGTACATTCCAACATCAGCCATTAGCTAGCCTTAATCTCAGTCCTAGTTAATATCATTTAGCCATTCAACTAGTGTGGAATAGATATTATCGAGTTGTTCCCAAAGGCTACAGGATAAAAAAAGTACATGATACTTGTAGTCGAATATTTTACCAAGTGAGTTGAGACAGAAGCTGTTCCAAAAATAACAAATGCTATTATAAGGAGTTTCTTTTAGAAAAACATCATTTACCATTTTGGTTTACCAAAAGTGCTAATATTTAACAATGACACACAATTCCAAAGCAAAAAGACAAGAGATTGGTATAAAAGCCTAAGCATACAACAAAATTTCACATTAGTAGGCAATCTGCAAGCAAATGGGTAAATAGAGGTCACTAATAGAACTATTCTGGATCATATCAATACCGAACTAGAGGGATGTAGAGGAATTAGGTAGATGACCTTCCACAGGTGCTATGGGCATATAGAACAACCCTAAGAACAACCACATGTCATAGCCTTTATAATTTGGTCTATGGTTTAGATGTTGTGATCCTCGTGAAGCTAATACAACACATAACTCAGGTAATCCACTACAACTTGATAAGAAATGAGTCAGAAAGACTACTCTACCAAGAGACAATCAACGAGCTATGATAGCATGCATATACAAAGATGCAAAGGTACAAGTTGAACATGGCTAAGAATTACAACAAGTTCATCCGACCAGGAAGCTTTTAGGGACTTTGTACTCAAGAAATGGAGGTGTTGAAGAGCATCGACAAACTACACCCAAAATAGAAAGGCCCTTACAACATTGTAAAAGTTGCCAAGGACAACTTTTATTGTCTAGCCAACTTGGAGGGCAATGAATTGCCCCGACTATGCAATGCTATGAACTTAAAGAAATTATATGTATAAATGAGATCCCATCTTCTAGAAATACTTGTTATTTTTTGAGATCATGTCTTCTTGACGTATTTATCAAGTTTTGAGACCAAATGTTCTCGACAAAACAACAACAACAACAACAATAGTAGTAGTAGTAGTAGTAGTAGTAGTAGTAGTAATAATAAAAGATAATTTTTATTAAGGTGAATTACTTTCATATCCCTTAAGGTTTGGTGTAGTTACAAAAAAAATCTTGTTATTTTAAAAATTACAATTACCCCCTTGAACCTATTTGTAATATTTTTGAATTTATGAGGGTTTATTCGATATATTTTTATCACCTTCATTTTTTAAAAATTTAAATTTATAACTTTAGATAATATATTTCTATTAATTTTGAGTTACGTATTTAATAATGATGAAATAGAAAACATATAGATAATAGCTTATTAAATTTTAGCATTAAATAAATAAAATAAGTAAAAATAGAAAATAAATATTTAAATATATTATCTTATACAACATGATTTTAATAATTTTAAGAGTGAATTATATTAATAATTTAATTAAATTTATTTATTATTAAAAATAAAATAATTTATTAAAAAAATTTAAATCATTATTTGACTATAATATAAAGGTGTATATATAAACATATATATTAGATATACAATAAACATATATAAATATATATATACACATATATATTTATATAATACACCTCACCTCAACCCTGGGATGCTGCTGGGCCATGGCTGGATCATTGATTGCTTGTTAACATGCCAGCGACCTATTGTGGCATGGCTATGGCTAATGGCTGGCTCCTAGCCTAGCTTAGGTCTTTTTATTATTATTTAATAAATTCTTTAAAATCAAAGGATAAATTCTAATAAATTCTTTAATTATCTTTTTTTTTTAAATTTTGATTATTTATTTTTAACCAATAAATATATTTAATTAATTATTGTAAATGTTTGTTATTTAATATTATTAAGTATGCACTTTAGTCCTTAAAAATATTAATTACAAATAAGTTTAAATATTAATACTTTAGTCTTTCTTTATTTATCCTTCTTTTTAAATTATTTATTCATTTATTTTTAATCAATTAGTATTTTTAATTAATTATATTAAATATTTATTTTTAATATTATTAAATATGTAATTTAAAATGCTAATTAATTACGTTTTGGTTCTAAATATTTTAGTGTTTTCTTCCCAAAATTTCACCTTTCGCACCTCTCTATTTGGCATTTCAATGCGCCGAATTTAGTTGATGGTGTGCTCCATGATGAAGCCATATTATTTTGGCAAGAAAATCAAAGAAACATGTGTTTGTATATATTGGTAACAAAATAAATGGTTATAAAATGTCTAGCCTAGATTCTTCTATATTTTATTATATTTAAGACCTCAAACAAAAAATAATAAAAAATATACCCTTAACCAATTAAAAAATCTTGCAATAACACCTTGGACGGTATTTTTGTCAATCACAAAAAGTCAAACTTGGTCAGAATTAAGTTCAGTTAGAATAAGAGCATTTTCAGCGTTTCACCTATAATTTTTAATGGTGACAATGCAAAACCATAACGGCGACTAACGATTGGGGTGACATGTTAGACGATGACAAAGCTTAGAAGGTTAAATGAAATTTGTAAAACTATGAGAAATTTTTGGTAATTATGCTAAACCTCAAGAGATATAGATGTAATTCACTCTTATTACAATGAGATCCCAACTTCTCAAGCGTTACAATTGTCTAGGAATAACCAATCAATAATAAAACTTATGAGATATAGCTACCTCATATTGCAATCAACAAAACACTTGGAACAAAGCTGATAGCAAAGCGATAACTGATGTAAGTCATGAAAACACTAGCACTTATCCTATTCACATACCAAAATGATCTAGAAACAGCAGAAATAGAAATGAAATTGAAAATGTTTAGCATCCATCAAAGAAATACATATTCAAAACAAGTTGTTCAAACAAAATCATTATAATAATAGAAAAAATAGATTAACAATTAGCTCAACCTAGCCTCTTTCTGCTAAGCTGCAGTAGTAACCTTACCTTTGGTCACAACCTTATGCATGGCCTTATCAAGATCATTCTCCCCAGTTATGTCCAAAGTGACAATCGAAGTTGGCCTCTCAACTTCTTGATCCTACCTTGCTGCAAAAGCATCAGTTAGGCGAGATGGTCCAACTTCATCATTAAGAAATTCCCTTTCAATAAGGGGAAGTATGCTGTATAGTCAACCTTTTTCTCCTTGATCTAGCATGTAAACAACATTGTGAAGTTGAACTCTTTTGCCACTAAAGGAATGGTAGGGTCTAAGATAGACTCCACTGCAACAGTAGATGCATCTTTTGAAGCATCTTCTGGATAGTATTCTAGGTACTTGTTCTTGTATACATCCAACTAAACTTTATCCTCCTCTCAGAATTGATAGCTAAGGAACTTAAGTTGTTTCACCATCTTCTCAAAGCCATCTTTGGCATCATCTATGCTAAAAACAATGGTAGCATTAAGGAAACAGAGGTCAAAATAAATTAGCACACTACCTTTGTAACACCCGTAAAATTTAATTTTATTTATAATATACAATTTTATTATTAATTAGAAATTTTATGAATTTTCTGTTATTAATTATTTTAAAAGTTTTGTGGATTAAATTATAATTTTTGTAGGCTTAATTGTATATACTTTTGATCAATTTGGGATTAATCATAATTTTCTAAAAATTTGGGGTAAAATTGTATAATTTAAAATTTCATTAAAAAAATGAAAATTAAAGAAAAAAAATCAAATTTTTGGACATGGGCAGGGGCATATTTTCCTCACTTTTTCCTTCATTTTTCTTCTTCTTCTTCTTCTTCCTTTTCTTCTCCCTTTTCCTCTCTTTTCCTTCCTTCTTCACCGAGCTTTCACCACCATCTCTAGCTATTTTCTGGCAGCTTTTTCACCACTCCAAACCAACCAAACTCTTTCTGTCACCATAACGAACACCTTCCACACCTCAAAGCCACCAACCGGGCGGCAGAGCAGCGGTGGATGGAGGAAAATTGAGAGTGCATGTCATGGTGGTTGCTGGGATTCTCCTTTTTCACCAACCATTCTCCATTTCAAGGGTAGAGTTAGGAAGCTCTTTATGAGAGGAATGTAATGGTGTCATTGCATAGAAATTTCGACAATGACAAGGCAGTAATCAGAGCTCATCGGAGAAAAGAGAAAGTGGCAAGTTTTGGCCCGTTTCAATGTTCCGTTGGAATCCTCACAATGATAGGAATAATCTAGTGGTGAAGTTTCATTTTTTGGTAGTAACAGGGAGACAGTCTCCTCGTCTCGATGCGATGATCGTTCCAGTACTTTTAGTTGGTGATTCTGAGCCTTCGTTAGTGAGATTGGAATTTTATTTGAATATTGTATGTTATATATATGTGTGTGCATACATGCTTGTAGTTGTTAGTTTTGTTTGGGTCGAACCTTTGAGTTTATATAGGTATTTTGATAATTATTTTCCTATACGAGGAATAAGGTAATAGTAGATATGATTTTGGACTCATATGTTGGTTAATAATAAGTTGAACATAAATTTTGATATTGGGAATCATTATAAGTTAAGTTGTACTGGAATGGGAAATTGACTAAGGATTTATGCTTAAATGTTGAATATGGAGAAGTTTGACTCATGGCATATTTTCTTGATTGGGTGACAACGAGCTAGGTACTAACGAGCAGTAAGATCAATTTTTGGCTATGATGTTTGGGACTGCAAGAGGTAAGGGTCTCCCACTCTGGGCATTACTTTATTTAACTTGCTTTGATATTGTTGAAAACCCCTCTAAGGGTCTCTCACTCTTGGTATTGTTTTGTTTAACTTGCTCTAATATTGTTCAAAATCCCTGTGAGGGTCTCCCACTCTCGGTATTGCTTTGTTAAGTTAATCTAAATTGTTGAAAACATTTATGAGGGTCGGCCAATTTGGTGTTATATTTCTTATCTGTGGTTGTAATAAGCACTTATGTGGGTTTCTCTATTTCTAAATCATATTCTAATCTGTATTTGGAATCTATCTGCTATCTATTATCTATTATTTGATTTGAATACCCCTGTGAGGGTTATCCCTGATGTTGGTTTTTTTTTTTTCTGTCTGTTCTGGCACCTAAAAATTCTATCTATTATCTGTCTGTCTCATATCTATATTGTTTGTACTGTATTTGTTGCCTTATCGGCATATCTGTTATCAACTTTATATTTATTAGTTGTGCTGACTTATCTATTTCATTTACTATTTTTTGTTACCTTAATGGCATACTGTTCCATTTTGTTTTGATCTATTGATCTAAAATCGACAGTACGCTAGGAAGTTTCCCCTAGGCATCTATATCAGTGATTGTTCTATTATCTGTATGGTGATAAGTAGGCCAAGGGCCATACTGAGCGATCTGTTTAGTTATGTAAGGGCATGCTAGGGATATTTCCCTAGATGTCATCAATGCACTAGGGATTTCCCCTTGGGTGCCAACCATATGTTAGAGATTTCCTCTTGGGTACGGGCAATAAGCTAGGGATTTCCCCTAGGTATCAGCAGTGCGCTATATAGTTCATATAAGCATCAGCCACATATGCAGTTGTTACTCTTAGGTAAATTTTCTATCTATCTAGTATAAAGTGAATCCACAATGCATGTCTTACAGCTTTTTCTTGCAATGCATATGCCTTAGGTTTGATTTGCCTAAATGATTTTTGTCTGCCTATAATCTATTCTTAGAGCAATAAGGTAGGAGAGTTTTCTATTTGCTTTTCAATACTGTCTGTCTATTTTTCTGAATTCTATTATATTCAATTTGAAAAATTATATCTTATCGAGTTGAGTTTCTCCTCGGTAAATACTGTTGTTACTTGTACATATCCCTTACTAAGTCTTTGGACTTGCCCCCTGTATTTCATAATCTTTCAGATAGGGATGGGCTCTAGTGGACGTCAAGTTGGAATGACATATATATAGTTATTTTATAGTAGGACTAGTGCTAAAATTAAGTATGGAATTTTTAACTGTTTGGTTGACCTTATAAACCTTGTGATGTATATATTTTGTTTGAAGTTTTTAGTATAAGAAGAAATGATGGTTTAATCCGTCAGAGACTATAATACGACTTAGTTCCCTAAACTCTTTTGGTATTTCCATTTTGTGGTTTATTAGGTATTGTTGGAGTTGTATCAGTATTCATTTTTGAGATATTTGAATTGATAAGCCTATGGTTGAATTGTAACTATGAGAAATAAGTTTGAATTAGAGTAGCACCTCAGCTCAGGTGCTGTCCTTAGAGGGGGCACTACAAGTGTGGTATCAGAGCCTAGGTTTAGATAACCTAAATGTGAACATGTGATAGAATTCTCAATGACCTCTAATTGGGTTATTTTGAATACACTTAAGGTATTAACAAGATGTTAAGTCATAGTAGGACCGATAGAGTAGTAGGATCCTAAGGCTTAGATTTAGACTGATATTGCTTGATTTTGTTGAGATGAATTCTTGAATTATTGCAGGATAGCTAACAGATCTAATAAAGGGAAGGCACCTGCGAATGACCAAAATGATGAAAACCTAGAGGATGAAATTGAAAAATTGATAGAGGAAAGGAAGAATCTTAGAAAGATTTACATGACTTTAGAAGAGAAATGTTATGACCAAAATGAGCATCTTCAGCAGGTTCGAGAAGAGGTGCGTACTTTGAAAGGAATATTAGGTGCTCAAGATTATCTGCATGATAAAGCCATGGGTGACCTCAAATGGGAGCATCTTAGAGTTAATATCGTTGAAGCACAAATCTAAAAACTTTGCTCCTTGCAGGCCAACATAGAGGTAACATTTCAGGCTTTGTAGTTTGATTATTAGAGATCGGTGCAGGTTTCTCACTCAATTGTAGATAAGTTGGGTCGAGCATTGGACTACTACTATAGAGCTATTAATCAGGCCATTAAAGTTGGTCTAGGGATAGACATCGAGGTTGGTCCTTCTGGCATTCATTGGATCCCTATTTTAGATCAAGGATAGGGTCGATAGCAACAAAAATGAGCTCCAAAACCTGAGGAAGAACCAAAAGCTAAACCAGAAGAGAAACTAGGAAAAATCCCCAATATAGAAGTCAACCCAGAACGTCTAGTCTTAGCGCCACGTGAGATAGACGACGAAAAAGATCAGTGGATGACAGATGAGACAAGTGAGCTATCTGATATCACCGATGAAGAGAAAGATTAGATGTGAGTCTTGGCGTTGTAGTATTTTATTATGTTGGCAGGCTGTATTTGATGGCTCCTAATATTCAACCCTTGTAACCGCAGTAGAAAACTTTATGACCATGACTGATATCTTTTTCCCTTTTCCTTTGAACGTCTTATCATTTTGTCTTCGATTGGGCATTCCGTTAGCATAGCCAATTTTGCTACCTTACATTGTATATTTGCTTTTGTAATTCGTTATTGCTAATCTCTATTATTCTAATGTATGACTCTTTGGGGAAAATTATTTTTAACCTTTCTTTTTTGTTATGAATTTTGAAAGTTTACTTAAGTTATATTGTTTTCTTTACTAAAACCTGAATTATTAAAGGGGTATTGAGAATTTATATATTGACTTCAACTTTTAATTTCATGTTGAGATATTGCTGAAATCTTAAGATAGATGGCATCCCATGACAGTGCCCGTAGACTTGTACCATTCCGATTAGGTCAGTGAGGAAGACCTTCTAGACAGCAATTTCAAGACCATCGTGCCCCTAGACCAAGAGTTCTGACTTATTCTCGAGATGAGCAGAGAGAGGAGGTGTCACAAACTCCTTCAATTAGGCAGTCAATGAGACCTATATATTAGAGAGAGCCAGAGGTCAGGCCACCAGCCCAACCCATGGCTAAAGATCGAGCCCTAGAAAGATTCCTTCATTTTTAGCCCCCTAAGTTCCATGGAAAACATTTTTAGGGGTAGGACTAGTCACTGATATCTTGTATCGAGATTTCTCGATTATGATTGAAGGTCGAGTGTATCCAGTCAATTTAATACAAATGCCTATATAAGGATATGATGTAATTCTTGGAATACATTGGTTGTAGAACCACCAAGCATAAGTGAATTGTTTCACTAAGTGCATAATACTTGGGGAAGGGATGTTGATATCTTCACATTCTTTCATAGATAAAACCTTTTTGATACTGATCATATCAGTTGTAGAAGCTAGACAGATTATGAATGAGGGTGGGCAAAGAATCCTGACATACCTTATCAACAAACCTCAGGACACGATCAGAATTAAAGAAGTAGAAGTGGTAGCAGAATACCCTAAAGTATTTCCTGAGGAGTTAAACTCGCTACTCCTTAATAGGAAAATAGAGTTTAGTATTCATACTCTCTCGGGGGTTGCACTATTTTCCAAAACTCCATACCAGATGGCACCTATTGAACTTAAGAAATTGAAGAGTCACTTGTAGGAGTTGTTAGAAAAGAAGTTTATCAGACCTAGCATGTCGCCTTGGGGAGCTCCAGTGCTATTTGTCAAGAAAAAAGATGGGTCTATGAGAATGTGCATCGATTATCGAGAGTTGAACAAGGTCACTATCAAGAACAAGTACCGACTACCCCACGTGGAAGAATTATTTGATCTTTTACAGGGATCAAGAATCTTCTCGAAGTTAGATTTAAGACAAGGGTATTATCAGCTAAAGATCAGAGAAGAGGATATTCTAAAGACAACTTTCAATTCTCGATATAGCCACTACAAATTTGTGGTGATGCCATTTGGCCTAATTAACACCTTGGCAGCATTCATGGATTTTATGTATCGGATATCAGACCCTATTTAGATCAATTTATGGTCATCTTTATTGATGATATCTTAGTTTTCTCTAAGTCCAGAGAAAAGCACAGGAAGTACTTACACATAGTTCTGAAGATCCTAAGAGAACATCAGATGTATGCTAAGTTTAGTAAATGTGAGTTCTAGATAGAGAAAATAGCCTTCTTGGGTCATGTAATCACTCAAAATGGGATAGAAATTGACCCTTCCAAGATAGAAGTGATTATCAATTGGAAAAGACTTGAGAATGTTATGGAGATTTGAAGCTTTCTGAGATTAGCTGAGTACTATCGAAGATTTATTCAAGACTTTTCCAAGATAGCCAGCCCACTAACCATGTTGACCTAGAAAAATGAGTTATTTGTTTGGAATGAAGAATGTGAGAAGAGCTTCCAAGAATTGAAGAACCATTTGACTACAACACTAGTATTGGCCCTTCCAGATGGATTGAAAGATTTGTGGTATATACAGACGCCTCATATAAGGGGTTAGTATGTGTGTTAATGCAAAAAAGGCGTGTTATTACCTATGTATCTAGGAAGTTAAAGCTTCATGAGGAAAACTACCCCACACATGATCTAGAATTAGCAACAGTTGTCTTTGCACTATAAAAAAAAGACACTATCTTTATGGGGTTATATTTGAAGTGTACATAAATCACAAAATTCTCAAGTATCTACATTCGCAAAAGGATTTGAACATGTGACAGCGAAGATGGATGGAATTTTTGGATGATTATGACTTTTCCATTAATTGTCATCCTGGAAAAGCGAATGTAGTAGCTGATGCTCTAAGTCGGAAAGTAGGAATGACTCATCTAAAAGATTCAAAGACATTAAAAAATTTGAAAGCAAATGCTATGATAAGACTAAAACAACAAGTTTAGATTGCAAGAGTGAAAGTACAACTGGAACTATATAAAGATATTCAGCAAGCTCAAGCTAGGAAGAACTGGATATTGAGATAGAAAGAGATGGTTAAAAGCTCTGTAGAGTCTGAATTCAGCACAGATAGCCAAGGTATCCTACTCTATAGAAATAGAATCTGCGTACCAAAAAAGATGAAGTAAAAGATATTGGAAGAGGCACATCGAACAAGATACACTGTGCATCCTAAAGGAACGAAGATGTTCCAGGATTTGAAGACATAATTTTGGTGGAACGGTATGAAGAAAGATGTATCAAACTTTATGTCGAGATGCTTAACCTGTCAATTGGTGAAGGCAAAATACCAGCGACCATCAGGTTTGTTGTAGCCACTTCCCATTTCTGATTGGAAATGGGAACAAGTGACTATGGACTTTGTGACTGGTTTACCTAAGGCTAGAGGAGGTTATGATAGTATTTGGGTAGTAATAGATTGACTAACAAAATCCTCATACTTTCTACCAGTTGGGACTGATATAATGTCAAGAAATTGGTAGAATTATACATTAAAGAGATTTTCAAATTGCACGGAATCCTAGTGAGTATTGTATCTGATAGGGACCAAATATTTACATTGAAACTTTGGAAGAGTTTATAGAGACATCTAGGAACAAGATTGCAATTTAGTTCAACAGCTCATCTACAGACTGACGAAAAATTGGAAAGAGTCATTTGAATTTTGGAAGATATGTTACAGGCATGTGTTTTGAACTTTAGTGGAAGTTGGATTCAACATTTGCCTCTAATTGAATTTGCCTATAATAATAGCTATCAGTCTGTCATTTGACGGCACCATATGAAGTATTGTACAGTCGAAAGTGTCAATCCCCACTATATTGAAATTTATCGGAATATAAAGGTACCATTAAAGAGTCTCCAGGTATTATAAGGCCTAAATTAATCCAAGAGACTATAGATAAGGTGCATATTATAAAACAATGAATGAAGGCTACCCAGGGCCGATAGAAGAGTTATGCTGACAGGTGGAGAAAAGACCTAGAATTTGAGATTGGCAATTGAGTGTTTCTCAAAGTGTCACCACGGAAAGGGATCAAAAGAATAGGCAAAGGTGGAAAACTAAGTCTAAGATACGTGGGGCCATAAGAGATATGTGAAAGAATTGAACCAACGGCTTATCGTCTAGTGTTACCCTAGAGTTTAGTTGGAATACATAATGTCTTTCATGTGTCATAGCTACGAAAGTATTACCCAGATCCATCTCACATCATAACTCATGAACATATGGAACTAGAAAACGCCCTATCATATGAGGAACAACTAGTTCATGTCATAGATAAAACGTTTTGAGAGCTTAGGAATCGAAAGATTCCTCAGGTGATGGTGCTTTGGTGCAATCACAATGTTAAGGAAGCAACTTGGGAACGGGAGGATCTCATGTGCCAACAATATCCCTAGTTATTTCAATATTCAGGTAAGAATCTGGGGATCAGATTCCTTTAAGGGGTCTGTAACAACCCTAAAATTTTTATTAATTTTATTTATAATATACAGTTTTATTATTAATCAAAAATTTTATGAATTTTACATTATTAATTATTTTAAAGGTTTTGTGGGCTAAATTATAATTTTGTAGACTTAATTGTGTATACTTTTGATCAATTTAGGGTTAATCATAATTTTCTAAAAATTTGGGGTAAAATTGTATAGTTTAAAATTTTATAAAAGAAAATGAAAATCAAACAAAAAAAAATCAGATTTTTGGACATAGGCAGAGGCCCTTTTTCCTTCTTTTTCCTTCCTTTTTCTCCTTCTTTCTTTTTTTCTTCCTTTTCCTCTCTTTTCCTTCCTTCTTCATTGAGCCTTCACTACCATCTCTGGCCATTTTCTGGCAGCTTTATTACCACTCCAAAGGAACCAAACTCTTTCTCTCACCACAATCAACACCTTTCACACCTCAAAACCACCAATCAGGCGACGGAGCAGCGGTGGATGAAAGAGAATTGAGAGTGCATGTCATGGTGGTTGCCGAGTTTCTCCTTTTTTGCCAACCATTATCCATTCCAAGAGTAGGGTTAGGAAGCACTTGAAAAGAGGAACACAATGGCGTCATTGCATGGCGATTCTAACGATGGGAAGGCAGTGATTGGAGTTGTTGGAAAAAGAAGAAAGTGGCGATTTTTGGCCCATTTTGGTGTATATACTGCTCGAAATTGGAAATGAAAGGCGGTGTTGGAATCCTCACAATGAGAGGAACAATCTAGTGGTGAAGTTTTATTTTTTGGAGGTAGTAGACAGCGGTGGTCTCACAGCGGTAGAGAGACAGTCTCCTCATCTTGACACGATGATCATCCTAGTGCTTTTAGTTGGTGATTTTAAGTCTTCATTAGTGTGATATTTTCTTGATTAGATGATGATGAGTTAGGCACTAATGAGCAGTAAGATCGATTTTTAGCTATTGCTGTTTGGGACTACAAGAGGTGAGGGTTTCCCACTCTGCATATTGCTTTGTTTAACTTGCTTTGATATTGTTGAAAACCCCTGTGAGGGTCTCCCACTCTGGGTATTACTTTGTTTAACTTGCTCTGATATTGTTGAAAACCCCTATAAGGGTCTCAAACCCCTGTAAGGGTCTCCCACTCTGGGTATTGCTTTGTTAGGCTAATATAAATTATTGGAAACCCTTGTGAGGGTCTGCCAATCTAGCGTTATATTTCTTATCTATGGTTGTAATAAGCCCCTATGTGGATTTCTCTATTTTTGAATTATATTCTGATCTATATTTGGGATCTGTCTACTATCTATTATCTGTTATCTGATTTGAATACCCCTGTGAGGGTTATCTCTGATGTCGATTTTCTTTTCTGTCTATTCTGACGCCCAAAACTTCTGTCTGTTATCTATCTATCTTATATCTATACTGTCTATACTGTATCTATTATCTTGTTGGCATGTCTGTTATCAGCTCTATATTCATTAGCTGTGTTAGCTTATCTGTTCCATTTACTATTTTCTATTTCCTTAATAACATGCTGTTTTGTTTTATTCTGATATGTTGATTTGAAACTGATAGTGTGCTAGGGATTTCTCCCTGAGCATCTATATGAGTGGTTATTCTGTTATCTATACGGTGATGAGTGGGCTAAGGGCCATACTGAGCGATTTGTTTAGTTATGTAAGGGCCTACCAGGGATTTCTCCGTAGATGTCACCAGTACACTACGAATTTTCCCCCAGGTGCCAATTGTGCACTAGGGATTTCTCCCTGAGTATAGACGATATGATAGGGATTTCCCCTTAGGTATCAGTGGTGCGCTATTTAGTTCGTATAAGCATCTGCCACATACCAAGCTGTTATGTTTAGGTAAATTTTCTATCTGTCTGGTATAAGATGAATCCACAATGCATGTCTTATAGCTTTTTCTTGGATTGTATATACTTTGGGTTTGATTTGCCTAAATGATTTCTGTTTGCCTGTAATATGTTCTTGGAGCAATAAGGCAGGAGAGTTTCCTATTTGCTTTTCAGTACTATCTGTCTATTTTTCTGAATTCTATTATTTTCAGTGCAAAAAATTATATCTTATCGAGTTGAGTTTATCCTCGGTAAATACTGTTGTTACTTGTATATATCCCTCACTATGTCTTTGGGCTTGCCCTCCTGTATTTCATAATCTTTCAAATAGGGATGAGCTCTAGTGGATGTCAAGTTGGAATGACATATATATAGCTATTTTGTAGTAGGACTGGAGTTGAAATTAAGTGTGGAATTTGTAACTATTTGGTTGATCTTATAAGCTTTGTGATGTACATATTTTGTTTGAAGTTTGTAGTATAAGATGAAATGATGGTTTAATCTGTCAGAGATTGTAATATGACTTAGTTCCCTGGACTCTTTTAGTATTTTCATTTTGTGGTTTATCAGGTATTGTTGGAGTTGTATCAGTATTCATTTTTGAGATATTTGAATTGATGGGCCTACGGTTGAATTGTAACTCTGAGAAATAAGTCTGAATCAGAGTAGTGCCTTAGTTTAGGTGCTATCCTTAGAGGGAGCGCTACAGGATCTTTTAGAATATCAAGCACCATCTTAAAATATTTAGCTTAGGCGTATCAGTGACAACTTTTATAACCCTTTGCTCACGTGACTAAAGCAGCATCTTTGATCTTAACCCTCACTTTCTTTAGCAGTTCCTCGAAATAGCTTTTCTCAGTGACACCCACCACTAATTGTGTATCTTTCTCCTCAACTAGTTTCACCAACTCCTCGATCCTGATTCAAGCGAGTCAAAATTCATCTTTGAAAGCTCCAACTATTCTTTCTTCAACTCTTTGTACTTGCATTGCCAATTTCCACAATTAGCTAACAACAAGTGGAATCAACAATGAAAATTATAAGCCCAGTGCTCAACTTATAATAAATTGTAATAAGATTAACAACACAAAAATCCAAATACTATAAAAAGTTGAATGAAAAGACCACACCATGCTAGTGTGGTATGTAAATGCTTTCAAGGCTTTAGTAGGTTGTGTATCCAACATCTTTGTTTGGTCCTTTAAAAACACCCTAACTTTTAAACACTTAAACCAAAGCATGATTCAAGAAAGTTAGGTAGATCAAACAACTCCTCATCCAGCAACAGTTGTAACTTATCAAACACTTAGATGTCCTTGAAAACAATGGTTATCATTTTCTACATAGTAGCCCTTTTTTTGATAGTTGGTTAGGTTAATCCCCTTACCTTAGCAATATTTCTTTTTGGCTTCGCCGTATAACTCATGAAGTTGGGAGTACTTTGTTAAGTGGGAGGGGAGGAGTTGATGGTAGGGCATGTTGGCACTCGATAGCTAAAGATACGACTTCTTGATTGGCATGGTCAACCTTTCACCCTTCCTACAGTTTTCACTGCCTCGCCATAGCAAGTTGGTGTGTTTGGTTCATTATCAACCAATCTGCAAAAAAATGAATAAAAAGATCAATCACAAATGTGAACAAAAATAACACCAATAGCGCAACAGAATTGACTTTACCTAAATGTGCATATAATAGCACCTTTAGTTGAGTGGTCAACAATCCCACTAACACTAAGTTTCTTTTCTTGATAAACCTAACCAACTCTATCCCACCAAATTCAGTTAGGTCCTTGATAAACATATTATGCTAACTTGGTTTTTCATTGCTTGGCATTTCCACCTCACCTTTGAACCAACCTTGTGAAATAGTGAAGCCTTCTGCCCTCCGTGTGTTTGAAAATCAAACTAAGAAGAACCTTTTCTTCCACCCATAAAAATATGAGGAAAATGGGTATTAATAATACTTCGACAAGGTTGGTAGCAAAACACTAAGATCTCAATTCCTCAAAAGTACCCAACTTTCCAGACATTGGCAAATGAAAAAGGTTATTGAAGTTAACAAAAGACAAAGGCTGAACATGAATCAACATCAAAACAACAAAGCTATACAAGATGGAAAAATAGTTTGGCAATAACTAGATAATGTAAACCCACAAGCCTATAAGTAGCTTGACTATGGACAATGCGATTGGCAACTTAAGACTGCATTTCAAAGCATCCTTAAACCCAATTATACACCCTTTTGAGGGATTGTTCTTCCTATCTCTCACCTTCTACATATGAATATGAAACTTATGCTTAATCGACTATAAATCATCTTAAGTAATAGCTAAAATAATATTGTATAGTGGGAAGTTGTAAACAGCCTCCCTCTCAATACTAGATGTCGACTAGCTTCCATAAATAGACCACTCTTATCCACTTCAATCCTAGATGGTCCACTCTCCTCATATTCCTCAACTTCCACTTTAGCCCCACTATTTTCCCTAAAGTGACTCAAATTGGAACTATTACTGAAGAAATCCTTAGAAGATTTACTATTACTACCATTAGAAGCCCTAACTATTCGGGTCACCTCGGAATCAGTCATCTCATCTCTCACCATCTATAGAACCTTAGCCATACTATTGATGTAGAATGCAAAAAAATAAATGTATTCAAGAAAACTTAACAAATGGAGAAGAACGTACAAAGAAAAAGTGAATAAAAAATCCCAAAGTCACCAAAAAATAGTTGCAACTAATAACACTTGAACAGAATTTCATGAGCTCAACCTTATGGTATTGTAGTAAAAATGGTAAGTGAGCAGTCAAATGGACTATTTATAGCCCACCCCAAGAAGGTTAATTGGCTAAAGGGATCGACTACCGGCTAGTTATGGCATAATAGTTGATCATTATATTTAACTACCCAAGGTAACTACCTGAAATCCCTTGGTAATTACCGCAAGATTCAAATTTTTTGGTTGAGGAACATTGAAAACAGACCAACTACTCCTTACTCCAACCTTTTGCATGCTTGATTAGAACTTAAGAGTGGGGGGATTCATGATATAGGTGATGTAGAAGAGCCCAATAATTTTAGGCCCACATATCTAGTATATAAAATGAAAGCTCAAACTCCTGCATAGGCCTAAGCAAAGTGTTGCTGAAGTCCTCAACCCTAATCTTGGTCATTTGACCACAAAGCTCATTGTCCCTAAGCAAGGCCAGTTGAACTAGAGAGATGACCCCCAATCCTATGATCCCTACAACCAAAAATTCTCTCAATCATAGAGGTCAACTAATATAGCAGACCAAGTCATCTCCAAAATAAGGCCATATTAATTGTAGTGTCTGTCACCAGTCACATCTATATTTAATGCCACCAGACCACTATAATGTCTACATTTACAACTCCATCAGTCAGTCACATCCATATTAATTATGGTTGTGACTCCCCTATTTATGGTTAATTAGAAGCATGGCTACTAGCCAACCCTAAAAGGGCCTTATAAAGAGAAGAGATTTTGTTAGATAGTGAGAAGAATATGCTTATTTGGACTCCCACTGTCTCTGTTAGACAGCCAACACTATAAACACCCTTATGTCAGAGAGAAATGTGTGATTTAACATACTTCTAAGTCCTCACTATGCTAATTTACCTTCCAATCGAATCATTACTAACTTATGCTTCAAAGAGCCTTAGCTAAAGGCACATTTGGTGAGCCTAACGTGTATTCATTGGTCACAGGGCTCAACTCACTCCTCTAGCTACCTCCTAAGCATATCATTCTAGTTGATTGACCCCTCAAGTCAACGAATAGGATAGTCTCACCAAAAATATCCATCATCACTACTTCACTGGAGATCCAACCTTTTCTATCAGTTGTCCTTAGTACTAAGGCCCCATTTGTTTTCATTTTCTAAGCCTATTCTCATTTTCAATACTATTTAAAAAGAAAAAATAAACTTCTATCCATTTTCACTCAAACATTTTCCTTATTTTTATTATTCATGTTTCCTAAACCTGCCCTATAATTCTATTATCACGTCAACTAAATTCAAATTTGATTAACATAAAGTACCCACTATCATTTTAAAATTAATAAAACATTCCTATATATTAAAAACATAAACCATTTTAAACATAAAAAGTATAAATCAACTAATTTTTCAACCATAAATGTACTCTAATTATTATTTTCAAACAAAATATTCAAATGCAATCTCATTTTCATTTTCAAAACTACAACTAAATTTTTAATTTTAAAAATGATGACAATAGAAAAAAAAAAAAAGCGTATCCAAGTGGGCTCTATATTTCTGACCCTAAATCCCATAATTTGGTCCCATAATTCTTGTGACCAACTTAAATAGATTGGTTATAATTAATGAAGGTAAGCGATACACTATGGTCCATAAATTTAAACCAAAATAGGGAAAAATTAAACTAGTTATCTCCATCCCAAGGATCTATCTACATACCTTAAATTAAGATTTAGAGGTTGAAAATTTACATTCTAAGAAGGAATCAAAGGAATCAAGTAGATCTCCTAAAGGACACCTCCAAATGACACCTTGATATGATTTCTCCACTTCAAAGCCTCACAAACTTTCACCACCAAAAGCAGCATCTAAGATGGCTGAAAGTGGAGGGGAAATCTAATCCAATCGGTCAGTAAAAAGTCTCTAAAACAACCAAAAGGAGGTTTAACCAACCAATTATACGCTTTTCAAGCTTAAACTCTCTAATGCATAGTCCACACACCTACGAAGGTCTCTCAATCCACAGACTCTTTGCTAACTTTCCAACTTGCTAAATCTTCATTTAGCTTAAATTTGTATTTCATTTCATAAATTAAAATGCCAATTGCATAATTCAAATGGGCATTTCCATTTGATTTCCCTCCAAAGCTTGAATTCCCTATTTAATTAAATAAACTCTTTAATTTAACTAATTTAACTTAACTCATTAAGTAAATTAAGTGAACTTAACTCCTTAAGTTAACATGACTAATTAATGTGTCATATGCACCAATTAAATTAGCACCTTAATTTAATTGGCTTAACTTAACTTCTTAAATAATTTTGATTAATTTAACACTTAAGTTAATCAAGCTAAAAATGGCCAGTTGATAATTAGTCAACGTGTTCTCTCTCCTTAGGCAAAAATTCCTATTTTGAATTTTCTAATTCCTTAGACAATTTCTCCCATCAAATAAGAGTTTTCTTAGGCCTTTGTGTGTGACCTATTAGGTTCATCCTTTTATTGGACATGGGCTCACAACTCTGTGTGATATTTTGAATATTAAAAGTATTTGAATTAGTTTAAACTTATTTAAATTAATAACTCTTTTAATTAATCTCTATTAATTTAAGTGTATTCAATCTTCATGGTCGATGTTTAACAATAATCCCATGGAGCCCAAATAATTGGATGAATGAATTATATCTTGATGAGCCATTATAACTTATGCCTACCATGCAAATACAATCCTTCCATCTCTCATCTCTCAAAAGAGGCCTAAGGCAAAATATTTATCAGTTTCCTAATAGCTTTAATAACTATGTCTCTACATCTAATGTTCGATTCCCCTTTATGACCTTAGCTTTGGAAAATGCCTTTTACAAATAGTCATACTACCTTGCGTAAGGATTCCTTGGAATTGATCACTATAAAATACATAGGAAATAAACCCATTCTTCACAACAACAAGCAAGGGATTCATTTTTGGATCCCGCAAACCTTCATATTTAAGTAGCTTATGCCCAATCTAAACTCGAGATGACCTACTATGTGGTCAGGGAAAAGTCAAAGCATAAGGACCTAAACACAAGGTTAAGTCAAAGGATAAATTATATGCAATATCATAAGCTTTGAGAATTCTTCATTACCAACTTCTACTTCGGCTATCTTGTGGATTCTTCGAGTGAGCCTTTAGTGAACTTATTCTCTAACGAACACCTACTAATATACATCTATATCTAACACAGATTGCCCATGAAATGGGGTAACATCCAACCTCTTGCAGTATGTATTGTTAATGTAAGTCTATCAAAATTTTAGATGCTTTTTCTCATAAGATTATATAACTTCGAATATTTAAAAGCAGAACCTTAGAGACTTGTTTCAAGATCATCATCATATGCATGACCAAGTCCCATAGTCTTGTATAATTTAAGGGCTTCAACCAAATGTAAGTGAAGTGTAAAAACATAAGATGAAGATTAACATTTTATAAAGAATATCATTTACTCAAGATTATCTCAAAGTTGGAATACTTTTATGTGCCAATTGTAATTAGCTACTAGGTACTATTTTAACAATCTCTCACTTGGTCTAAAGCCAATTCCCCATGGCCTTGAAGCCCATCTTCTCAAAATGTTTTTCAAAGACCTTACGTGATAAGGATTTAGTCAGTAAATCTATTATATTCTCTTTTAAGCAGATGTTGCCTCTATCAATGATCTCATGAATCAAATCATAATGCCTTAAAATGTGATTGTATTACTAATGAGATCTTGGTTCCTTTGTTTGCTCAATAGCTTCATTGTTGTCACAAAAGACAACTATTAGCTCTATAATACTAGGCATTACGTCCAACTCTTGGATGAAGTTTTTTATTTGAACACCTTCTTTTGTAGTGTCTAAAGCCGCAATATACTTCCCCTTAGTGGTAGAGTCTGCTGTGGTATCTTGCTTGGAACTCTTCCAACTCACCATGTTGCTAGTGAGATAAAATATAAATATTGAGGTGGATTTAAGGTCATCTTCATTGAATTGGAAACTAAAATTCAAAAATCCTTCAAGTTTCAATTCTCCATACCGTATACCAAACATAAATATTTAGTTATTCCTAAGTACTTTATGATTACTTTGACAGCAATCCAATAACTTTCACTAGGATCAAATTGAAAGCAGCTTCTAACACTTAGAGTGCATGCTACATCCAATTTGGTATATTGAACGACATAGATTATGCTTCGTACTTATAATATGATTCCTATGGTTGATGCATAAGGTATGTGGGACATTTCTTTTTCTCTCATCTTCAGTCTTAGGGGCCATAGATTAGAGAAACAAAGACCATGTCCCATGAGAAGGTATGCTTTCATGGATTCTTCCACACTAAACCTTTTTAGTAACTTGTCAATGTAGTTTGTTTGGGAGAGCCCCAATATCCTTTTTATTCTAACTCTATAGATCTGTATTTTCATGGAGAATTGTGAAGATAACCTCACTTTAGTACACTCTAACACTTTTTTCTCATTCTCAATAAGAAGAATGTCATTGATATAAAGTACAATAAAATAAACCAAACTCCCACTGACCGTTTTGTACACACAAAGGTCAAACACATTTTAGACAAAATCAAATGATTTGATTGTCTTATCAAAACATATGTTCCAACTATAAGATGCTTGCTTTAGTCCATAAATAGACCTTTAGAGGTTGTAAATCTTTTGTTCACTCCCTTTGGATGTAAAATCTTGTGGTTGCTCTATATAGATTTCTTCCTCAATGTTTCTATTGAGGAAAACGGTCTTCACATCTATTTGTCAAATCTCATAGTCGTAGAAAGTAGCTATGGCAAGATAGTCTTAATGGACTTAAGCATTGCAACCGGTGAAAAGGTTTCCTAGAAATCAAAATTAGCTCACAATTGGAGTAGTTTTACATGCTAATTCTAATTAACTACATGGCACTATTCCAACAATTAATTGTACTTTTGATCCAAATCAATAATATCTATAAAAAAGCATGAAAATTCAAATTGTAGAAATAAAATAAAATTGTAAATTAAAGTTATGACTCAATATGCAACGAAACAAGTTAAAAACTAGTTATCTATATAGAGTAGATGTTTTTTCATTTTCCCATTATTTTATATTTATGATTCAACAATTTAGGTTATTTTACATAATTCATTTACTCTAATTTTTTTTTTCATTCATTTAAAATTGGTTCTAAATAATAAAATATATTATATTTTTTCCTACTTGTATAATAGATTACCTTGAATTAAAAAGTTATTGTAATCATTAAACAAAACCCATTTAAATAATTAACCAATGTTTCATTAAAATTAAATGTTTAAAATACACTCACCTTTATGTTAAATAATGGACCTTGGGTCTAACTCACCCCAAAAGCTAGCTCAAGAGGTGAAAATTGTCCAATGCTATATATAGAGACCTTATTTATTTCACTAATGTGGGGCTCTAACACAACCTCTCACATGCCCAATAATGAACATCTGGGGCGTGAAATTATATGAAATGGGTAGCCCAACAATACTAGGTAGCTCAACATTGGGACTCAGTGGCTCTGATACCATATTGAAGGATAGACCTTGGGCTTAACTCACCCCAAAAGCTAGCTCAAAAGGTGAAGATTATCTAAGACCATATATAGAGACTATAATTTATTTATTTCACCCATACAGGACTCCAACACACCTCACCCATGTCCATAAATGAAAATTTAGAGCATGAAATAAAATAAAATAGGTGATCTAATGATATTGGATAATATGATATTGCGAATTTGGTGAGTCTAATACCATGTTAAGGAGTGAAACATAGGTCAAACTCATCCCAAAAGCTAGCTCATAAGGTGAGAATTGTCCAAGGCTATATATAAAACCACTACTTATTTATTTAACCAATGTAAAACTCTTAACACTTTGCTCTCCCCCAATAGAGGTGGCCCTAGTTGCATGTTGTTGGTGTGCAAAATTGATAATGTAAACAATCACACAAGTACAAGTGTCGCAATAATTAATAAAGTGATGAGAAGAGTATCAATCCCATGAGGAACTAAATTGTTCACTACTAATTACTAATTTATCACACACTTGTTCTATTAAAACAAAAATCAATTATGTAGGAATTAAAACTAAACTAATGAAAATAAGAAAATGTATATTGATTAGGATTTCTACAAGGATATAGAAGCCTAGGATTATGATTTCATCAATCAAATGAGTTGATTACATAATTTTCTCCCTCTGAAATTATTAACAAATTATTAGTCTTAAGTCTTATGCAATTACGGGGTTCTTTTGAATTATCCGCAATTAAATCCCTAATTTATTCAATTCACTATATTCCTATATGAATTAACTAAATTATGGATAAAATTGTACCACTCAAATAACACCCTCGGGCAAGCAAATATATTCTTTTCCTGCTCACAAATTAATTAATTTATCAATTTGAACAACTAAACATAAGGTTTTCTATTGCCAATTAATCCTTAGATTTGCTTTCAAGACTCCTTTAGGGTTTAAAAATATACTAGACTGTTGATAAGATAATCAAATAGAAAAAGCACACAATAGAAGAAATAACTTTAAGCACTACTAATTTCAAGGAAGAAAATCATGCATCAATTTATTTAAAAGAAGCCATCATAATCCTAGAATAATGAATTAGTTTATGATTGAATAGTTAAATAAAACATCATCTCAAATTTAGAATAAAAAAGAAAATCAAAGGGAGAAAACAAAACTCTATTCCTAGACAAATTCAATCTCCACTTTGTCCTTCTTTGAATGCCGCATTCTTGTGATACTTCTAATCTCCAAAATAGAAAATCTAGATCTAGTCCCCCAACTAAGTATCTGAAGGGCCTGTTTATCACTGATTAAAAGAGTTTTCTAATTAGAATATGACTCAAATAAATAATGACCTTATGTCTCTCTTTAATTAGATCATGAGATGTCACCCAATTAGCATTCCCACCAATTTGTGTCAATTTGTACCCTTTTTTGTAATTTTTCCACTTGTATTCTTGCAATTCCAAATTTTCATCAATTGGCAAGCAAATTATATTTGTTTAAACAAGAAAATTATTTGCTAAGTTCTAAATATAATATTAAGATTAATATTAAAGGGAACCTAACAAACACTCCTAAACTTAATACGTTGCTCACCCTCGAGCAACACAAAAAGACTCAAAGAGATTTGAATAAAAACAAATCAATACTAAAACACATATACAAAAATGTCACTTCTTTTTGTTACTCTCATAACTATTTCAAAGCTATGCTCATAGTCAACCACAATTGTGATATAATTTCACTATGCTTTTATAAGCAGATACAATGTTCAAATGAATTTCCCATGTATGTGTGTGATTTCTCTTCAAATAGTTACTAACAATTTAGATTAATTTAAGTACAAGTACAAGAGTTTGCTCTAATACTCCATAGGTTTGCTTTTCATCTATATCTCTACTAATGTAGAATACACTCAGTAATGGATCGTTTAGGACTTTCAGAGCTCATAATGTAGGCTTTGGTAAAGGTAGGACAGAAATGGATAATATTAACTCGATTCCCTCAACACTTTCACTACTCCCCTAAACTTACTAAACAGTACTTCTCAACTTCGTTCTTTCTCCCCTTTTTGGTGCTTATTCTACTATGCACTTTTTTTTCTCTTTTTTTGTGTTCTTTTATGTTTTTATTTTTATTTTTATTTTTTTTTACATTTTTGGGAAGAGAGGGGAAGAAAATCAAACTCATGGGCACTGTACTGTTTGTTCCCATCTTCATAAGAGTTTCAAATAATCTAACAAGCCATTGTGAGATTTTATTTAGTGGTATCATGTGTTTAAGTTGGCTATTGAGTTGGTTGCCCAATAAAAAGAATACATAAAATAGGCTCAATAGGGGACCCTAAGGATATAATATCAATTGGTAGGCCTAAAAGCCTTAAATTGGTTAGAAATGGCATAAGTTATTTCCCTTATTTGAGTGTTTTCTAGGATTTCGCCTCTATAGGGAATCAAACAAATTCTAAAATTTAAAATATTACCTATGTTATTTGTGTATAAATGTCCTTTAAATCAAACCAATAAGTAAAAGTGAGAAAGCAAGTGCTAAAAAATAGGCAAGGCCATCCTAAGATTGCTTCTACTCAAAGTGTAGAATTTCATCATCACACAATTATAATTTTCCACGAAACACAAAATTAAAGGAGTAATATCTTCATTGATTCAAGAAGATTAATTTCTGTACATGCAGAACATTGACTCAATTACTAAACCATAATCATAACCAAAATGACAGATGATAATGGAAAACAAAAGACTAAGAATTGACTTGTGAAGCATCCCCCAAACTTGAGAGGTATTTTGCCCTGAAATTACTAATACTATCAGGATAGAGAAAGAAAGAACATAAGAAGAAAATGAGACACTAATATAAAAAATAAAAATAGAAATAAAAATAAAAATAAGAAATAGAAAAAGAAAAGGAAGAAAATATGCCCTAACCAATCGATGATGTCATCATCCTTCTTGACCTTTGGTGATGGAATTGCAAAATCAATGTAAAGATATGGTGGTAGTGGTGAGAATTGACTATAAACAAAATTACTCCCAATAATACCTAAAAAAATCAAGAAATTCCAATCAATAAACCTACATCCAACAATTTTATCTCCATCCGCATCCAAACATTTACCACTTCACTTTAATAATCAATCAATTATTTATCAAATAATCTTAAATAAACAATCAAAAAATTATTCAATAAATAATTTAACTAATTCCAAACTCTCAAATCAATAAAATAGGCCTTTATAAATGATAAATACCTAGAAATTTAAATCAATCTAAAAAATTAATATATCTAAAATATGCTAAAGGAAGAGTGATGAGAATGGTGGCGTAGGTGGGCTTGTTTGAGAAAAAGAAAGTAAATGAGAGGAGTAGAGAAAAAGAAAAATAGAGAAAAAGGAAAGAGGAAAAAAATAAAAGAAAAGAAAAAGAAAAAGAAAAAAGAAAGAAAGATAGTTGGGAGGGTGGTTAGGTGGGGTCGGCTGAGGGGTGGCATGGCAAATTGCTTAATGTCTCTTAATTTTGTCCTCTCTCTCTCTCTCTCTCTCTCTCTCTCTCTCTCTCTCTCGATATAACATTCGTGCAATGCAATTGTACCCCCAAGCCAAATTGTAAATGGTTTGTTTGATTTCGAGCCACAGCGCAATTGCACGCCCTTGATGCCTTGTGTGCAGAGGCGCAGGCCACTATCCCATGTTGTGATAAATTCAAATGTTGCATCGGGGCACAAATTTCTTATGCCTTGGCACACAGGTTACTACCCTATTTGTTTTTTATTTCTTTTAAATTTTCTTTTTCTCATTACCTAGCATCTTACAAAACAAAAAATAAGCGCAAATTAAATTAAAAATTAAATCAAATAAAGGAGAGAAAATTAAGTAAGAAAAATAGAAATAAAGGTAATTAAAAATTTGGGTTGCGTCCCAAGAAGTGCTTGATTTGTAGTCTTCAACTTGACCTTCAAGCTTCACTTAATATTGTTCAAGGTGTTTGTGGATTGTTGACGATCAAATTGCCTTCAAAATAGTGTTTGATTCTTTTCCTATTCGCCTTAAATTGCTTTCTTGAACTAATTCCTTCCAACTCCATCTTTCCAAGTGGAAGGATTTCAATGATGTGAAATGGCTACAACCATCAGGATTTTAGCTTTCTCGATAACCATTTAAAATGGGAGTTGCAGAATAGTACATGTTCACCTAGTTTTAATTGGTCTTTCAAAATTTTTCAATTACTCTTATGTTTAGAATCACCTTTATATGACTTGGGTTTTTTATTTGCCACACCAACTGCAAAACATTTGTTAATATCTTTTGGAAAATCAAATGCTTTAAACACATCAAAAGTCACCTTTTTATCTTCGACCCTCATGGTTAACTCCCCTTTTTGCACATATATGATAGTCCTATCTGTAGCCAAGAATGGTCTCCCAAGGATGATTAGCAATTTAGTATCCTTTTCGATGTCTAACACAATAAAATTTACAAGGAAAATAAATTTATCAACTTTTACCTATACATCTTCAATCATTCTCTTAGGATATGTGAATGTTCTATCCGCAAATTGCAAAAGTACACTAGTTGGCTTGATCTCGGCCAATCTAAGTCATTGATAGATGGAATATGGCATTAAATTTATGCTTTTTCCCAAATTGCAAAGTGTCATTCCAAAATATTTAGTACCAATTTTTCATGGTATGGTGAAACTCCTAGGATCCTTGAGCTTTGGAGGTAACTTCATTTGGATGATTGCATTGTATTCCTCTATGAGAGCCATTATTTCAAATTCACTCAAAATCCTTTTCTTAGATAAAATGGCTTTCATGAATTTCACGTAACTCGGCATTTGTTCTAAGGTTTTAGCAAATGGAATATTTATGTGGAATTTCTTGAAAGCCTCTAAAAATTGTTGAAATTCTTGTCCAACTTTTGTTTCTTAAACCTCTAAGGAAAGGGTGGAGATGGTCTTCTTGGATTAACTTCTTCAATTTTATGCTTTTCATCCTCTTCCTTCTCAAAGGGTAAATCTTCTTCCATTTCCTATAAAGATGGAGGGATCTTTTGAAATTCTTGGAACTCTCTACCTTTCCTTAAAGAAATAGCATTGCAATGCTCCTTGTCTTCTCATGTAGGATTTATAACAACATCACTTGGCAAAGTTATTGGTTGTCTCATACTCAATGCACTAGTTAGCTGACCCATCTATGTTTCTAACGTTCTAATTGAAGTTGATTGACTCTAAAGAGTTACATCAGCTTTTTCCATATATTCATTATTTATTACCATAAACTACATGAACATCTACTCTAAAGATGGTTTCTTTTTGTTGCTGAAAGCCCGATGGTGGAGATTTAGGAGCTTAAGTTTGTCCTTGGTTATTACTCTATGAAAAATAAGGGTGCTGTTTCCATCCAGGATTATAAGTATTTGAGAATGGATTATTTTGATTCCTACTGAAGTTTTAACAAATTGCACTGATTCCAAAGTATGCTTGCACTGATCACTCGAATGTGCACCCCTACAAATATTGCAAGTAATAAATTGGTTCTCTACTACTTGAAATTGTTGCATTGCCTTGGTTATAATACTTTCAAGTGTGTCCATCTTCTTTGTTAAAGCTTCAAACTATGCAATCAAAGATGTAGTCTCATTCACATCATAAATTCGTAAAGCTTTATTTGGTTGAGTTAATCGATCAATTGGCTTGATAACTATTTGTTGCATTCTCTTTGAATAACTCAAATGTTTCCCTATTTTGTTTCTACATAAGGGTATCTCCTACAGCAATATCAACTATTCCTCTAATTTGTGTGGTTAGTCCATTGTAGAATGTATTCACTTGAAGTCATTTTCTCAATTCATGATGAGGCCATTTTCTGAGAATCTCCTTATATCTTTTCCATGCCTTATAAAATGTTTCTTGATCTAATTGGACAAAGAAAGTAATTTCATTCCTCAACTTGACTATTTGTGATGGTGGAAAAAACTTCGCTAAGAATCTCTCTGCTGAATCCTCCCAAGTGGCAATGGATCCTGATGGCAAAGATGATAGCCAACTCATTACTTTGTCTTTTAGTGAAAATAGAAATAACATTAATCAAATTGCATCATCAGAAACTCTATTATATTTGAAAGTGTCAAATCTCCAAAACGTTAAGTAAGTGAGGATTTAGATTTTTAGTTGGACACCCCTGAACTGTACTAAACTTTGTATCATTTGAATGATAATGGGCTTGATCTCAAAATTATTGGCCTGAACAGAGGGTCTAGTGATTCCTATCCGAAAGCGTTGAATTAATGGGAGAACATAATCCCTCAAATATCCATCTTCCTCTGTTGTTTCTATAGAATCCTCATTTGCTTGAAATAAAAAAAATAAATAAATAAGTTAAAAAGAATTTGAACTAAAACTTGGCAATTAAAATTAATATTAGCAAAAAAAATTAATTTTAGTCCCCCGACAATGGCACCAAAAACTTGTTGTATGCAAAACAAATAATGCAAATAGTAACACAATTGCACGTGTTGCAACAAGTAATAAAGTGATGAGAAGAGTCACGATCCCACAAGGAACTAAATTATTCGCTACTAAGTACTAATTTATCACACTTGTTTTATTCAAATAAAAATCAATTATGTAGGAATTAAAACTAAACTAATGAAAATAAGAAAAAGGGTACTGATTAGGATTTCTACCAAGCTATGGAAGCCTCGGATTATGATTTCATCAATTGAATGTGTTGATTACATAATTTTCTCCCTATGAAAGTAATAGCAAATTATTAGTCTTGAGTTTTATGCAATTACGAGGCTCTTTTGAATTATCTACGGTCAAATCCTAATTTATTAAATTCACTATATTCCTATGTGAATTAACTAAATTATGGATAAAGTTGTACCACTTAAGTAACTCCCTAGGGCAAGTAAGTATATTCCTATCCTACTCTCACATTAATTAATTTATCAATTTGAACTATTAATCCTAGGTCTCGTATTGTCATTCAATCTTTACATTTTCTTTTCCAAGACTCCTCTAAGGTTTAAAGTTGCACTTAACTATTGATAAGATAATCAAATAGAAAAAACACATAATAGAATAAATAACTTTAAGCGCTATTAATTTCATAGAAGAAAATCATGCATCAATTAATTCAAAAGAATCCAGCATAATACTAGAATAGCGAATTAGTTCATGATTGAATTGTCAAACAAAACACGAACAAATAAAACATTGTCTCATATCCAAAATAAAAAAGAAAATCGAAGGGAGAAGAGGAAACTCTTTTCCTGGACAAATCCGATTTCCACTTTGTTCTTCTTTGAATCCCTTATTCCTGCGATACTTCTAATCTCTAAAATAGAAAATTCAAATCTAGTCCCCAAACTAAGTATCTGAAGGGCCTATTTGCAACTAGTTAAAAAAGTCTTCTAATTAGAATATGAGTCAAATAAATAAAGACTCTTCTATCCATCTTTGATTAGATCATGTAGTGTCATCCAATAAGCATTCTCACCAATTTGTGTCAATTTATCTAATTTTTGTAATTTCTTCACTTGTATTTCTGGAATTCCAAACTTTCATCAATTATTAAATGAATTGTAATTTTTTTTTAAAAAAATATTTATTAAATCCTAAATATAATATTAAAATTAATACTAATGACGACTAAACACATGCCTCAAGTTTGATGGGTCCTAGGTGGCCAGTGGCTTCACTTATTACAGGAAGACTCAAACAATAGATCTCAGCTACATTAATATGGCTCTGGTACCAATCAAATATGTGTGGGCGCGTGCTAGGATTAGCACAAAATATACGTGTGGTCAATTAATCTTAACCCCCATTCTGGGGGAGACATCGTGTTGTGTGCGGGGTAGGCAAATTTAATTCTCAGGTTTTCCAATTTCGGGGTTCATTGCAAGATATTTTATTTTTGATCGGATTTTACTCGTTTATCCGAATACGAGTTTGGCTGAAAGTCTTGGTCTCTAAATTTCGGGGGTTCATCGCAAGATTTGATTTTGTCAAATTTTGCATTATAAAATTATAAATATTTTTTGCACTAAATTTTTAGTTTTTAGGTAGAGTAGTCAAGTGCTTGTTGATTGCTCAAGAAAAACACTCATGGAACTTATAATATTTATGGAATGGTCATGTTGACAATTTGTTTTGAGGATGATTGTATGCTAATTTTTTTGTCTTAAGTTTTGATATTTCAAATATAAGAGGTATCTAGTAAAATTCTACGATGGTGAAAAGAAAACTCAATACAAGTAAATGGAGATTGTAGAACCACATAAATTTTTGTGTTTTTATTCTTTTATTGAAGTTGTAAATATAGTTTTTAAATTTTTGATAAACCAACCTCGTATTTAAATTATTGTCGTTGTGTGCGGCTCAATAATTATAAATTCCTAAATTCTCATGTGGTTGGCCTGTCCCAACCGAGTTGGAGAACTGTAAAGAAGTTGATTCTTACGCCAGCCCACATGACCACCATTACCTCAAAATAAAAATGATCAGTCAACGTCAGCAGTTGTTGTTGATGAAATTGAAAGTATATGGAACAAGAATTTGGACCAAGCAGAGACAACACGGATGAATTATTTGAGATTCGCTTTATTGGTGGGAACCTTAATAGATAGAAAGTCGAGTACAGAGCAACGGAAACCACTTGTTTGGGATCAACAACTACGCAACAGACAAGGAAACTAGGAACTTCTGCCTGCTGCAAATAGCATTCATAATGATAGAGAATGATCCTTGTAGCATTTCAATGTTAAGTTGTGTTTCGAATATATTATAGTGCTGCAAAGGATTTCAAATACACACACACACACACACACAAAGTTAATTGATATTACACTTTCATAAATAAATTTAAATCAGCGGCACGTAAACTAAAAAATATCCAAAGTGTTTGTTTTATCGTGGCTATGCTCTACTTGATTTATTGTATATTTTCAATATGCAATAGACTATAATACTGAGACATGTTTTTTTAGTCTAACCGGTAAAAACTTTTTTCTTAAGATTAATCACTCAAATAAAAGAATTCACAAATAGATATATTAATGTTATAACAATTCATAAATATTTGAAGTTTCCACAAAAAATTAAGTGCCTGTTTGGCTTTGTTCTCAAATTTCCCTTTCACTTTCTCTTGAAAATGAAAACAGAAAGTTATCAATTTCTCTTCTATTTTCACAAATATTTTCATTTTCAGTATATTTTTCCGACTATACTATTATACACTCTCTCTCCATTTTCACTTTTCATTTCTTCTACTCACATTTAGATGACTTTTAATATAAAAATACTATATTTTTCAAATACAACTCATTTTCAACCCTACATAATCATTACATTTTAAACAAAACCTACAAATAACATTTTATTTTTAAAAACATATTTATAACTAATTTTTTTTATTATTTTTCACTAAAAAATAAAAATACCTTTAAAAAATAAATTCAAACGGGCCAGTGTTGGACCTCATATTTCTTTTCTTTGCCTTAGGTTGTCACACAATACAACTTGAATTGCATTGGTCCCTGACTAGTCCAAGACAAATAAAAGAAAGCCCTACTGCCGATGCAGCAGGAGCAATGGAAGCAGTGGAAATAAGTCAATTTATGATAAGTTTCTGCTATAAACTAAAAAAATAAATGATTACTGATATAATCAGTCAATGAACTGTCACTTAATTATCTCATCAATAGAATTCATTCAATTAAAGTAATTAAAATTTTCAAATTTAAGTGATATTATCATTGAACCATCTCTCTCTCTCTCTCTCTCTCTCTCTCTCTCTCTCTCTCTCTCTC
>JACGDI010005343.1:50209-194991 GCA_014898725.1 Jacaranda copaia | reverse complement strand
TTTTTTTCCTTCACAATTGTCAAATTGGTTAAGGAAGATCCTTAGCCCATTTATCACCACTTTATTTTGAGTTGGAGTTTATTAATTGTGCAATAGTATATGGAAAAATGTAAGAATTCGTGAATTTGAGCATAATAAGAATGTCTTCAAGTGTCTTAAATGCTAAAACTCAACTATTAGGAAGTTGCATGTACAATGAAGAACTCTATATTCTATCAATTTATGAAGGTATGAGTTTGATAGAGTTATTGTTTCAGATTGGGAAAAAATGGCCTACAATTAGTTTTGAGCTTAATAAATTGCAATATTTTGCTCCACATTAGAAGATGTATGTTATTTTGAAAATTGATAATGATTTTTTAAATATAAGTTGATTTCATATTTTGCTTAAAATGGGCATTGTTGATATGATGGTTATATGTATTGGTAAGTTTCTTCATATGTTCATATTAGTATTGCATTAATTCTTCATTAGACTTCTGATGTGTTTTAATTAGTGCATAATTGTTATATGTTCTTCCTTCTTAATAAGATATTTTATTTATACATTATCATACTTAGTAATCCACTGAATAATACCAGATTAGTGCAATTTAGTACTTATACTCTGATATTTTAGTACTTTTGCTCAATCTATACATTAGTAGTTGTATGAGTTTTGAGATGATAGATCAATAATAAATTATATGTTGTGGATTTTCATAGTTGTATTTATATAAATTGTGTATATTGTAGAACAAGATGATAGAACACATTAAAAAATGATACAATGTTTTGGAAGCAAGCTTGTGCTTCTATTGAGTAAAAGTCACTTTCCTATCATTTAGTGCAAATTGATATGGCGACAGATTTATTTACCATTTTATTGTATATTTATACTTGTATTACCATTTGTCATTACTTATTAAATAATATTTTGATTGATTTTATTTCTCCTCTATTAGGAAAAAGAGGATGCAAAGAAGACAAAGGTTTAAAAGATAGATAAGAAATAAACAGTGTATAAGTGCTTATGGTAGCTACTAAATTCATCCTTGTCTGGAGGACGTGTTAAGTTGTAGCATTTGTACTATATTATGTTTTAATTGGAGACTTTTTATAAAATTATTTGTGTTGTATACTTTTTCTTTTTAACTATTTGGAAGGTTTATGTTGGACCTAATACAAACTTATTTTTCATTTTATCAAAAAACATATTCAGTTTTAGTAGTTATGTACTCCAAAATTGTGTTTATATTCTTATTTTGTCAATTTTGTGTACTTTTTTTTTGTGATTATATGCTTGCTTTTTCAAAGGCTGAGATGAGATTCAATTCGATATGTACAACAACACATAAGACATCACGATGTGACAAACCCAACATGACAAAATTGTAGTTTGTTGAAGAAATGGTCGTGATAGTATGTGTTGAAATGGTTAGGAATTCAAACACCAATCTAACTATTTATACTCTTATTCAGAGTAGCATAAACCATTAATACATGAGCTAAATGAATCCTCCTAACACCACCATACAAAACTATTGAACCTTTCATGACTATATGAGTCTTAGGACTAATATGCCATGAACTTATGATCATGCAATGGCTAGATTAGGTCGAATTGAACTTGATCTCTTATATGTTGAGAAGGAAACCAAAAATTGATCAAAAAGTACCTAGTATCGGTAGTTATATCCTTTAGAAGTGTGTTTATGTACACAGTTTACCAATATTGTGTACTTATTTTTTTTGTTTATGTCCTTGCTTTTTCAAAAGCTTAGATGAAGCATAATTCATTGTGCGCAACAACACATAAGATATCACGATGCGATAAAACTGTGGGTTGTTGAAGAAACAATTGTGATAGTACATGTTGAAATGGATAGGAACTCAAACACCAATATCCAATTGCTTGCACTCTTTTTTAGAATAGTATAAACCATAGATACATGAGTTAAATGAATCCTCCTAACACCATCATGGAAAATTAGTGAACCTATCATGACTAAATGAGTCATGGGACTAATATACCGTGGTCTTATGATCACATAATAGCTAAATTAGGTCAAATTGAACTTGATCTCCGATATGTTGAGAATAATACTAAAATCAACAAAAAAGTACCTAGGATTGGTAGTTAGTACTCCAAAATTGTGTTTATGTACTCAGTTTGTCAATGTTGTGTACTTACTTTTTGTGTTTATGTATTTGTTTTTCCAAAGACCGAGATGAGGCTCAATTCGATGTATCTAACAATACATAAAACACTCCAAAGTGACAAAATCGTGATTTATTGAAGAAATGGCCATGATAGTACATGTTGAAATGGTTGAGAACTCAAATGCCCACATTCAACTACTTTCACTCTCATTCAGAGTAGTATCAACCATTAATGCATGAGCTAAATAAGTCCTTCTAACACCACCATGGAAAACTAGTGAATCTATCATGACTATATGAATCCTAGGGCTAATATGCCATGAACTTATGATCAGGCAATGGCTAGATTAGGTTGAATTGAACTTAATCTCTTATGTGTTGAGAATGATACCAAAAATCGATGAAAAAGTACCAAGTATTAGCAGTTATGTACTCAAGAACTGCACTTATGTACTCAGTTAGCCAATATTGTGATTTATTTTTTATGTTTAGGTATTTGCTTTTCCAAAGGCCAAGATGAGGCTCAATTCAATGCATGCAACAACATATAAGATACTCCGATGTGACAAAATTATGGTTTACTGAAGAAATGGCTGTGATAGTACATGTTGAAATGATTGGGATCAAACGCCCACATCCAACTACTTGTACTCTTATTTAAAGTAGTATAAACCATTGATACATGAGCCAAATGAGTCCTTTTAACACCACCATGGAAAACTAGTGAATCTATCATGACTATATGAGTTCCAGAACTAATATGCCATGAACTTACAATCATGCAATTGCCAAATTAGGCCGAATTAAACTTGATTTCTTATGTGGTGAGAATGATACCGAGAATCAATGAAAAGCACCAAGTATTGGCAATTATGTACTCAAGAATTGCACTTATGTACTCAATTGGCTAATGTTGTGTACTTATTTTTTGTGTTTATGTATTTACTTTTCAAAAGGCCAGGATAAGGTTCAATTTAATGTATGCAACAACACATAAGACACTCCAACGCGACAAAATTATGGTTTATTGAAGAAATGGCCTGTATAGTATATGTTGAAATAGTTGGTAACTCAAATGCCCATATCCAACTCCTTGTACTCTCATTTAAAATAGTATAAACCATTGATGCATGAGCTAAATAAGTCCTTTTGACACCACCATGGAAAACTAGTGAACCTATTATGACTACATGAGTCCAAGGACTAATATGTCATGAACTTATGATCATGTAATGGCTAGATTAGGCTGAATTGAACTTGATCTCTTATGTGTTGAAAATCATATTGGAAGTTGGTGAAAAAGCACCCTATATTGGCAGTTATGTAATCCAGAACTACATTCATATACTTAGTTTGCCAATGTCATGTATTTATATTCGTGTCTGTGTACTTTGAAACTGCATTCATGTGTATTGAGTATTACTACTTACATGCTTATTTTAAACTAACTTGTAACATACATGTATTTATTAGCATCTATTTATAAATAAATTGCTAAGTTATACTATAAATTGTAAACACCGTCCATTCTAATCATCCAAATGCATAAATTATAAATATTATCCAATATGAATGTCAGAAATACTAAACTACAAAATAACAAAATAGTCAATTCATTCAAATAATAACCATTTGAACATCATCATTCTCCCCTAAATATATTAAACCATGCTCATCAGTTATAATTTTTTCAGCAATATGTGCACGGTACACATCCATAGAACATTCATTTGCATATTACCAGAAGTCCTTCGTGTTTTTTGCATGACACTTAGCCTAAAAACATAAATAAATTCCATAGTCTAGGTCTCCATTTTGTTGCAACTAAAATATATTTGCACTTCTTTTTGTGGCATAATATATCCAATGAAGTATTTTAGGTGTCCAGTAAAAAACTTAGCTTGCAAAAGTATTTGTTAGTTTTTATTCAAATACTTGGATGGATGCATCACAAATATGAGCAAACTTACAAAATCTTTTATCGTTGCTTTTGTTTGGGGAGAGTATTGAGAATATAGCTAGAAGTCTCTATTACTCTCAGTAGTTTGGTGTGCTAATCCTCAAGTTTTAGCCATTATTTTTGCAAAAAAAAAAGAAGAGAGACATAAATATTGCGTTAGCGATTTTGGAACAATAAGTTATAATTTAAATACTAAAAATTTGAATTTTTGCACCAAAAAGATTTGCACAGAATATTGAATTGGAAGTTTTGTATATTGCAACTCACAATTTAAATACTGAAAGTTTTAATTTTTGTACAAAAAATAAAAATAAAAATGAATAACACACTGATTTGGAGGTTTTGTATATTACAAAAGTTAGAATTAAAATATTGAAAACTTGAACTTTGCTATTGAAAAAACTAGAACATAATGCTGAATTAGAGATCTATAATGCAAGTCACAATTTAAAAATTGAAATTTTGAATTTTGATGCCATATTATTTGAAATAATCATGTTAATCATGAGTTAGTAGAAATGGATGCCCAAGAAAAGCTTAACACAATGTATAGACATCATATCCACCATAAATAAAAAACAATCCCTAAAATTCAGTAGCAAACAATTAATATACACTGCATCTTATATGAATTAAATAATTATTAAATTTATATAATTGATATTTGAAGCATACAATTAAGACAATAATTGAAGTATAAATTTACAACATTCAAGTACCAAAAAATTTATATTAGGGGTTTTCTAAGACCAACCATGGTGAATTGAGTGTATCAAAATGAGGCCTAAAATAATTAAAATCAACATCAAGCAAGAATCAAACAAAGTAATGTACTGTATTTCTTTTTATATTTCAATACAAAAATAATATAATAGAAAATTACTAAACTTACCTCATAGGCTATACAATTGAGGGGCGAAAATATAAACCATTCTAGTTACGACCACAAAAAAATGGAGAAAAGTCAATCCTCAAACAAGAAAGTGAAAGAGATAAAAATTTCATTACAACACTAGTGTGAAAATGGCAAGTAGATTGTTGTTGCAACACTAGATGTCAGGTTTGCACAAATGGAGAGAATGGGAAGAGAAAAATGGGAGAGAATACAAAGAGAAAATGTGAGTTGCGGGGGGGATTTATGTGAGTGTTTTTGTTAGTGGAAAAGTAAAGGGATTTTTGTCATTTTCAATTTAAGTGAGGGCTTCTTTATCTTTTTTACTTAAGTGAGGAGTAAACTATAAATTGAAGTTGAAAATGAAGAGTTAAAATTGTAAAAAAGGGTGGATGAAGATTGAATTCTAAAATGAAAATTGGTTTGAAAATTTTAAGCCAATTAACCGATGGAAAATAATGAACACAATAATGAACACCCTCTTTAATTAACTTGAAATCCTATTTAGGTCACTTTGGCCCTCCACACCAGGCTTTGTTTCCACAAATAAGAAGGGCCACAAATTTCATTAATATGCTATTACTTTTTCTTAATTAATTATTAGTTCAGCACAATCATCAAATATTTCCACCAATAAAAGATAACAACAGCATAATATACATATATAATTAAATAAATTTCATATAGTTATTAATACACTATAAACAATTAGGATAACAATTATGATGAATTTATAGCTGATGTTAAAATTTATAGTTTTAACTGCAAAATTAAACAATTCGAATAAATGCTCTCATAATTAATCTTTATCAAAATCAATTTATAGTTGATGATTGTTCTTTTATATATATATATATATATATATATATTATTTTCTTATGAATAATGCTAAATAATCTTTTATGCTTGGGCCGAACATGTCTATAAATTGATAATTAATTATTTTTGTTATTTATTATTTTAAAAAATTATACCTAAGATTAAAATTTTATAGCTATAATCTATAGCCAAGATATGAAATTTATTTCATAGTAATTTTTGCACAGCGAATATATATTCTGTTTTCTTATAGTAACTCAAATTTAGAGCAGACCTCCCAGAGTTTAACGTAGATCTATTAGGAAATTACTATGAACCACAAACTTGAGTAGATTAACCTAAGCCTAATTATTGTCCTGTAACTGTAAAAGTTGGCCCCTCCTATCATGTTCAGTTGGACCATCATTAAATGACGTATGTGATGGTTTTGGAATCTCAAAACTATTTCTGTCAACATCTTACATCATAACCCCCAACTCAACAGTGTTACCTTAGAAATTAAACACTCCTAAAAATCTCATTATATTTCCAAAAATTAATACATACTAGACAAATAAGAGAGAAATTTAACATTCTTACTTGCTCAATTCTAATGTTTTTTTATTTTTTTTGAATAAAGATTTTCAAGAAGCTAAGGAATTTCTAATCTGCAACAAGGGCAGTGAGCGTTGGCCTCCAACCATGGCACCAAACATTTGGTATGGAATCTATGGGCACAGGGCAACTGCATTAGGGATTCTCCCTTAATTAATTGGTCCAAGCACACCGCGCATTCCTCTTGTTCCGACGATTTCCAGCTCAATTTCAACCAGCTGAGTCTCTTCGATCCACTTTTCTTCAATTTAGGCACATCAGATTGATTCGTGGTGGGCATCTCCGCCAAAGATCTCTGTTGGCCATTGGGAGTTCTGAATTGGATTCTGTTTAAACAAACATAATGGTAGTTAATTGAAAATTTGAAAAGTGCTAGCTTGAGCCTTAAGTGAAGGGAAACAGCATCACCACTATCATTTTTTGGACATCTATTACAAGATGTTTTAGTTGGATACGGTGATATAACAGAAACTCCAATCATTCCTCTTTTGGCACAACAAAGATTTTAAAAATTAACTAATTTTGAGCTGGAATATTTTGCTTCATAAATTACTGGGGGGAAAAAATTGTTCCTGTTCTTACTTTGTGTGGGGAAAAGTGTCAAGCTATATTGCGCTACTTATTCTGGTTGACTAAGTTTAGATTAGAATCCACAAAAGCTTGTTTCATAATATTAATCTCAGATTACTTTCAAGGCATTCTGGTTTCTAATACGAAAATCAATTTAAAGTTTCAAAAAATATGCATATGCAACAAGTAAGCAAATTACTGTTAATTTATGATTATTATCCTATCAATAAAGGTGAAGAAAAAAAATTGAAGTGGACTATTTGCTAATTTGATTCAGTTAAACCAGTTTAGACTTGAAATTAAACTAATCCAAAATCCATTTACCAAACTAGCCAGCTATTAATTAAGTTCAATACAAACACACACCTCTTGGTTTCTGATCTCCGTTGTGGTTGCAGCCTCTCGTCCAACCTCTTCTTGGCTTCTCTAGCTGCTGCATCTAGCCTGCTCTCATCACACAATGCCTGCTGGCTTACTGTAATTGGATTCCTCTGCTCTCCCCAAACATATTTTCTAATCAAATATCTTGTAATAAACTCAAAGCCCTTTTAGAATATATATGATTGAAGTATATAATCCTATGTATAGTACGTACCAGGGAAGAACTAGAATGAAATTCATGGCTGCTTGCATACAGGCAGAAAGAAGAGCGCCTAGTACTGGAGCTGCCACAAGTGGTGGGAGATAGCTCAGAGCCATAAACAAGGTTGCTTTTATGAAATCTTCTTCTTCTTGCAGCTTCAACTCCAGGTAGCATACCAGCCATTTTATCAGCTTCGGATTCTTCGTAGCCAAGCAAAAACGATAGGCCGTCGCAGATTTTGGATTTCTAGCTAGTACTCTTTGGTATTTTCCAGGAAAGTTCCAGGCGGAGAAATTTAGTTGAAAATAGTTATAATAATTGCTGGTCTAATTTCCTTTATGTTTTCAAGATCACGAAAGATTGAATTAGTAGTTTTATGGCAGCAGAAGTTTCGTTGAAAGTGGGAAAGATTGAATCTTTATAGCAAATGGAGAAATGAAGCGTCTCGCCAGGTATAGATAAATTATTGGGAGACAAAGTCTCGGGCCTACCATTCATGATTTTGATTGTACCTTTATATTGGTACCTAAAGAGCAAAATAATTGCTGCTGCCATTGATCAATTAATTTGATATTTTTAAATAAATATAATAAATAATTTAAAACTTTTAGTTGGATTATATAAATTCTAATATTACTAGAAAAACCAATATAGAAATTATTTAGTTCAAAGATTCAATTTCTTATTGAATTTTATTCTGAAAGAAGGAGTAATAAATATAATATGGGCATATGTGTTTGTGTCAGAGAAAATTTAATCCAACCCTCTCTAAAATATAAATACGGCAGTTTATTCCTCTATAAAAAAAAGGATTAAAAAACCAACACATATTTTTGAAAATGCACAGAAAACCCTCCCTCAAGGCTAAGTGAAGTGCATGCGCCTTTTTATGCGAGTTTTTATGATTTTTATATGTAAAATGACAATCATATCTTTAGTACGTTAATCGTTGAATTTTTTTATTTAAATGAACGGTTGAAATGAAATAACACTTAGCATTAATAAAAAATATATAAAAGAAATATAAAAAATATTTATATATTAATACACATATATATACAAGATATCATATATATTATAATATATTATATATAAATATATATTTGGCAGTCATGACAACCATGCAAACTGATCAGATCTAACCAAATTCTTTCAACGGTTGCCGATGGCCGCACTCTGCAATAGCCGGAGGCTGACAGAAATTAATTTAAAAAAATAATTTTTTAATATATTTATGTATACATATTATATATATATATATATATAACATCACCATATATACCACATTTCAACTCCACCTCCCACCAACCTCCTCCCAGCAAAACTCGGCCATAAAATAAAAGAAAAAAAGAAAAACAACTTGGCCAAATCTGGCCAGTTTTCGGCAGATGGGGGAGTTATATTACATATATAAATGTGTTATAAATAATTATATATATATATATGCATACATTTAATTTTATATGCATATGATTTTATATATATATATATATGTATATAATATTTTATAAATATGAAAGAATTTAGTTTAGATTAAACAAAAGAAAAAGAAATATATATAAAGAAATATATATATTTATATATATTTTATATAAATATATACATAGATATGTTAAAATTAATTTTATATACATATATGTGTATATATACAATTTTTCATATGTATATAATTTAGATATATGTATGTATATATAACTTTATAAATATTAAATAGTAATTAATATATATAAACATGTTATGTTTTTTATAATTATGAAATTATTTAATTTAGATTAAATAAAAGAAAAAGAAAAAGAAAACTCTAAGAATATAAAATAATTTTTTATATATATATGAAGATTTCTTTGTCTATACAATGTAAAATTCAATTTAAATCGACGGAATAAGGTAATGAGCCACAATTTAAAAACATAAAATAGTGTTTTAATATTTTTTTTATCATATAAAGGTATACCGTCTATTTTACATTTTAAAGGGATAAAAATTTTTTAGCCTGTATGTGACATGCTTGGATCTCAACTTTTGCAAAGTTTTTTGGCCAGGCTGCAAGGAATGTTTTGGCTTAGAACATTATGATTCGATTGGATTTGACAATTAAATTAATTGATTCGGTTCAGAACTGACCGAACACCATACATATAATTAAGTAGTTTTTGACAGAAAAAGTTGAGGATTTTGCTAGAAAATGATAGGAAGGAGAAGGAGAAAGTTGATGGTAGCTGGCGGAGCATATGAACCAGGTGGGTGAGAAACCAGTCGTAGAAGCATTTGTGACATGCAGATAAGGTGAGCCATAGATTAACCAAACCCTCCTCATGTAATTCAGCCAAACATAAACAAACACGTTTTATACCTAAAAAATTTGGCCGAATAGGCAACTGTTTGAATAAAACAAAAATTTTGAGTTAATGCATTAGAGAAAAGGGGGATGTTGGAATGGGATCATTGCAATTTACCCCGTATGATATTTGTAATAGCCAAAAAAAAAATATTCCTATAAAAAAATATGTATTATTTTTATTTTTGTTTTCTGAAATCATGTACACCACCTCCCACTTTTTGTTTGTTACCCATTTAATCTAATAGTAGTATATAAAAATTAAATTACCTCATATACTTTCAATTCAACTTAATATTTATAAAAGTATATATAATATATCTTTCATTTATACTCTTATATATATAATATATACACTTATAAATTTATTTATAAATATATACATATATATTTCTTATTTATATAATACATACATAAATTTATCTATATATATATAGTATACATATAAAATTATT
This sequence comes from Jacaranda copaia, assembly GCA_014898725.1. Taxonomy (NCBI): domain Eukaryota; kingdom Viridiplantae; phylum Streptophyta; class Magnoliopsida; order Lamiales; family Bignoniaceae; genus Jacaranda; species Jacaranda copaia. The sequence goes on along the minus strand of JACGDI010005343.1, from coordinate 184,638 downwards.
TACAATATACCTATATGTATATATTTTAATATAACCCACCCACCCACACCTCTCAAACCCCAACGGCTGCCATGGTAGCCATGGTCTCACACTTCCTCCAACCCCCACGAATGCCATGATAATTGTGTAAAGTTTCTAGATCATGCCAAATCCAAATCTGACCCGACAAACACTACAACCAAATTTGCCTATGGTGGCCAATAGCCACCATCTATTTATATATTTTCTTTGGTGGCTGTTGTCATAACAACCAAACAATTGCCAAGCTATCCGGCTAATGATAGCCATTGCCATGGCAGCTAATAGTTGTTGGGTTGTCAACAACCATGGCTACTAGAGCTATCAAAAAATAAAACCACCGAAAGCCATAAAAACTGGCTGATGTAGTCGGTGACAACCATGGCCATAGTCATGGCAGCCAGTGGGATGTGCAAGTAAGGATAGAGTAGGGAGATAGTTATATATATGTGTATATGCATTATATATGTACATTATATACTATATTATATTATTATTTTTGTATATATTATTTTAAAAGAATATAATGATGTGGGTAAAGTAAACAAACCCAATACTTTTGACCTATTGGCCAAATATCCAAGATCAAGCCCAACTTTTCCCATTAGCCTAACTATAGGATCTAAATACAACCTCATCAAGTCCTTGACCTCAAACAAAATTAGTCAATCTGAGACTATGCCTAGCATCAACGTGTACCTGACGTTCTCCATGGCCAAAGTCCTCTCAACCATATGCAATTGACTATGAAGCGAATTGAGACCTCTTGATCACATCGGCATTAATTGTGGCGCCTACCACCAGTTATTTCTGTATTTAATATCACCGAACTGCTATCCTTTCTGCATTAATGACTCAGTTAGCCATTCACCTCTGCATAAATACAGCAAGGGTGCCCCTTATTTTCAGCTAGTAAAAGGTATGGTGGCCCGCCAACCCTAAAGTGACTTTTGAAACCCTATGTATAAGAGGGAACTCCATCACATAGTAGGGCTAATATGGTCCTTTTGACCCCTCCACTTCTCTTAGGCACCTAGCACTATAAATACCCTCATTTTAAAGTTAAATGTATATCTTATACATTTCTAAAAAGTCCTCACTTCGCTCATTTGTCTTCCAATTGAATTATTGCTGACTCAAGCATCGAAAGGCCTTAACTGAGGATGTACTTGACTAGCCTAACATGTGTTCCTTGGTTGCAGGACTTAACTTACTTCATCTCTGATTCTATGCTTATCATTCTGACTAGCTAGTCCCACTATCAACATACCATATTCACTTAATAAATACATATCACCAGCACCATCTGTCAGATATTGAGTCCACAACTATGAAAATAGAGAACACTAGGTGTACTACATTAGAGAGGCAAAGGGTTAAAAGATCCCCTCCACCTCATTCTCAACCTCAATAAACCTTAGAAAAGGTAAGCCCAAGTTCACACTCGAACTAAATGGCATTGACCATTCCATAGCTTATGCAGATCATAAGTGACCAACTTTCTACCTAACTATTAGCTCAACTCTCCATAACATTTATTAGGCATAACAGCTAGCTTACGCTTGTAGCAAATGTTTCCCCTCATCTGTCAAAACATAAAGAAAGACTCTCATGAGAGGAAAAAAAGCGAGAATAGACATAGCCCTAAGTTAGTCCACAAGATGACAGCCCGAGATGTTTCCCCCGTGAAAGAACCCATTCCCATTTCCAAGAGAAGATTATTGATTCTATTAATTATTTGGCTCGACTCTATTAAGCCCAACAACATTAAAGGGTTAAGCGTCCTAGGCCCTAACATAGTTAAAACTTGTCTCAAATAGATTGCAAAAAGTGAAAAGAAGTATCTCAGTAGGTACAACAACTAAACAAAAGATTGGAAGAAATCTCCAAAAGGAACTTTAAGAGAAACTTATAAGTCGATCATCCTCCTCTAAAGCGATTGACGCTAAAATCCCAATAAACTTGCCCAGATATATTAGGTCCACTGACCCAAATGAACACTTTCTGCAATTCAAACATATGATGCAACTCCATAAGCATAATAGACATATCCATGTCAAGAAACTAGTGACCATGTTTTTAAGGAATAGCCTTCGAATAGTTTGTTGGGCTGGAATCGACCTCAATATTGTCCAATGATCAGTTATGTAACAAGTTCTTGCACTAATTTTCCAGTTGAAGAAAAGCCAAGCTTCCACACACGCATCTTCACACGATCAAACAAAATGATAGAGAGTCCCTCATAGACTTCTTTGCTCAGTTCAACTTCGAGGTCTTAAAAATTGATAACCCCAAAATTGAATTCCTAATCGATATCTTTTTCTTGAGACTTAGGCACAAGAAAAGTGCCAACACATTACTAAGGGAAAGGCCACGAACAATGGAAGAGCTGCTCAACTTAGCTGAAAAATATATGACCTAAGAAGATATGAATAGGATGAAGTACGGAGGTTATAAGCAAGAAAAGAAAAATAATAAAGGAAAAGAAAAAGAAGATAAGCAGTTGAAGGAAAACAACCAATCCCCTATCATGAGATTTCACTACTGTACTCCTCTCAACATGTCGAGAAAGGATGCCTAGTTTGCCATCTAAAATGACAATATCCTGAAAAAACCAAGAAAGCTCAATGAAATAGCTTCTATAAAGAACTCCAAAAGTTACTATCACTTTCATAACAGAAAGGCCATGATATGGAAGAATGCTTTCAGTTGCATGATGAAATAGAGTAGCTTATTTTATAGGTATATCTAAAGAAATATATAGACCAAAAAGGTCAGAAAGACCAAACTCTATGTAAAGAAAAGTTTAAAAGCCTAAAGAGAGATGATAAAGGCAAAACAATAAAAATAAAAGTCAAGAAGTTAGCACTCAGAAGTATGATAGACAAGATAGCTAGAGGCCCAATGGGGGGACTCCAAGACAGCGAGGAAACAGGTCCATGAAGATCAAAATCCACCAAAACCACATCAACAAACACAATCTATCAAGTCTCCATAAGTATTGAGCCTATTTCCTTTTAGACTTTGATATGACTCATGTAAAAGAGCAGGACTAGATAGCAAACTAGATTGCCTGTCGGTGGTCACTATTGAGATTTCTAACTTTGAGGTTAGAAAGATCTTGGTCAATAATAGTAGTTTAGCAAACATCATCTTCTTGTTAACCTTTTGCAAAATGGATATGGGATAGCTAAAGTTTGAGTAGGTTAGCACACTACTTGTGGGCTTCAATAGTTCTAAAATCATCTCAATCAAGTCCATAACATTGTCCACATCATTCGGTACTACACCAAAGCAACAAACTTTGATGATCAGTTATCTAGTAGTCGATGTGCCATTTGTATATAAGGCAATCATTAGAGTTAGAACCTGGACACCCTAATGACACTAATAGGATTAGCACTGATTTGGACAACAATATGGAATACATGTTGGTTTAGTTCCTCCAAAAGAATGTTGATCTTGTTACTTGGGAGGCAACTAATCTCCAAGGGTTTGACCTCGTGGTTGTCGTCCATTACCTTAATGTGGACTCTTCTGACAAGTCGATAAAACAAAAAACTAGAACCTTCAATACAAAAAAGATACTAGATCATTAAATAAGAGGTCAAAAAATTCTTAGAGACTAGATACATTGTAGAAATCCAATACCCTAGCTAATTATGTAATGTAGTCCTTATCCTTAAGAATGAGCATAAATGGAGAATGTGTAATAACTTCACTAATCTGAATAAAACATGCCCTAAAGACCTTACCTATTGCCTCAAATAGATTTATTTGTAGACTCAACTATAGGTTATAATTTTTTGAGCAAGATGGATGGTTTTCAAGGATATTAACAAATTTTCATAGCTCTCCAGATAAGGACAAAACTTCTTTTGTAATCTCGAATAGGTTGTACTATTTCCTAGTAATGCCCATTGGTCTCAAAAGTATGAGTGCAACCTATCAAATATTAGTGAACTTTATGTCCCAAAATAAGATAGGTTAAAAAATGAAGGTCTACATTGACTACATGAATGTTAAATTTGAAAAACAAACTAATCATCTGGTAGATCTCGACCACACATTCTCCATACCAAAAGCCTTTAGAATGAAACTTAACCAAATAAGTGTACATTCGGAGTTAAAGGAGGCAAGTTCCTTAGATACATGATGAATCAAAAGGGTATCAAAGTGAACCCATAAAAGAATCAAGCAATCTAGGGTATTCCACCACTAAAGATAGTTAGGAAAGTATAAGAGGTTGGTAAGAAGTATCTTAGCTTTAGGTTGGTTTATTTCTCAACTTGCAGACAACAATCTCCCGTTCTTCAAGATCCTCAAGAATGTGAGCAAGTTTTAGTGGATAAAGGAACATGACCAGGCCCTAGCAGAATTGAAGCCTTACTTATCCACCTCTCTATTGCTAGTGAAGCCATCCAGTGGAGCAATGTTGTGTTTGTATCTTATAGTCTTAGTTGCTATGGTCAGTTCAATTCTTATATCAACCAACCATGATAACTATCAGCTAGTTCGCTACATTAGTAAAGCTTTGCAATGTTATGAGCATAATTATCTTGTGATCAAGAAATTCACCCTCATCCTTGTCATAGTGGCAAAGAAATTGAGATCTTATTTCCAATCCTACTTTACCATTATACTAACAAACTATCCCCTTAAATAGGTTTTGTCAAAGCCTAATAATCTGGCAGATTGACAAGATAGACCATCGAGTTTGGAGAGTTCAACATCATGTTCCAACTATGAATGATTATTAAAGGCTAAGTGCTAGAAAACTTCGTAGCTGAACACAAAGACCTCCTTATAGTAATCGAGCAACAACCATTCTTTTGGTCATTACACATAGATAGATCCTCTACTTCATTGAAAGAAAAAACAGAAATCTCCTTACGCTTTCCCCAAGTGTTGGAGTATGACTTTGCCATGAAACTTAACTTCCTAATCACTACCAATAAGGCCGAATTTAAAGCACTCATTGCTAGCATGAAAATGGCTATAACTAGAGGAGTGGAGTACCTCGCCACTATCACAAACTCTCATTTACTGGCTAAACAGTTCAATGGCAACTTTGAGGCTAAAGAAATATCTACGCCCAAGTACCTAGCAAAGGTCAAGAGATTACAACAACAATTCAAAAAATTCACACTTAGTCAAATCTTGAGGTCAAAAAATGAGAGACTAAATGCACTATCCAAATTCACCAGCTCGGTAAGGGAAAGCATAGAGAGAACCATCATATTCTTGGTCATGGATAAGCCCACAACAAAAAGACAAGACCACAACCAAATTCTAGAAATTAAGGGGTTACTGCCAAGTTGGCAAGATGACATCAAACTTTGCTTGAAAGAAAGAAAGCCTACATAAGATAAGTCAGAAACCAGGCGGCTAAAAGGTCGAGTAGTAAAGTCCACTCTTGATGAGTTTAGACAACTTTACAAAAAGTCTATTTATAGCCCCTTATTAAGATGCTTAAACCAAGAAAAAACACACGATGTGTTGAAAGAAATTCATGCAGACACTTGAGGCAACCATTTTGGAGATCGGCTGTTAGCCCACAAAGTCATCAAGTGAGGGTATTTTTAGCAGACTCTACTACTAAATGTGGTCAACTTTGCAAAAAAAAAAAATGCCAATTATGTTAGGTGCATACTAATATCAGCCACTAGCCAGCCTTGACCTTAGTCCCAATCGATATCACATTGCCATTCTACTAATGGGGGAATAGGTATTGTTGGGTCATTCCTATAAGCCATGGGATACAGAAAGTATATGATAGTTACTGTTGAATATTTCACCAAATGAGTCGAGGTAGAAATAATCCAAAGCTAACAAATGCCGCAATAAGAAATTTCCTATTGAAGAACATTATTTGCTGCTTCGATCCACCAAAAGTGTTGATATTTGGTAATGGAACATAATTTCAAAGTAAGAAAAGTAGAGATTGATGCAAAAGCTTCAGCATAAAGTAGCATTTCACATTAATGGCCAACCCACAAGCAAATGGACAAATAGAAGTTACTAATAGGACCACTTTAGACAATATCAAAACTCAACTTTACATATCTAAAGGGAATGGGGTCGACAACTTCCTGGGGTACTATAGGCTTACAGAACAACTCCGTGAATAGCCATAGGTCACAACCCTTCCAACTTAGTTTTAGTTCAAAAGCAATGGTTCCTATAGAATTAATACAACACACAACTCAAGTGATCTACTATAATAGTATAACCTAATAAAGAATGAAGCAGAAACACATCTCGACCTTGAACCCTTGATGAGAAACTCCAGTAAACATGCATGAAGATGCAATAGTACAAATCTATCATGACTAAAAGCTACAACAAATCCACTCGACCAAGAAGTTTTTAGGTGGGTAACTTTATCCTCAAGAAGGTGGAAGTTTTGAAAATCTATCATTTGCTTAACATTGCAAGCTCAATATAAAAGGCAATAATAAAGGAGCAATCAACTCCCAACTTATCCACAAATCTTGCAAAATATTACAAGATCGCAAAACACACTAAGTAGTGAGAAATAATAGAAAAATATCTCGTTCAAATATTAGAATTGTTCTAAGAAATAAAAATCATTCAAAATAAACATTATTCACCAAGCCATCATTAACATAAAAAATAAACATTGCTCAAATTACATCATAAAAATGATCAAGATCAGTGGTAAAATCAACCAGACCTAGTCATCTTGTGCTGCCCAGCATCAGTAGTAGATTTCCTTGCCTTAGCTGCAACCTCATCTATCACCTTATCAAGTTTATCTTCTCCAGTTGTGTCAACATGACAACTCAAGGAGGCCTATCGACCTTTTATTCTTACCCTGAAGTAAAAGCCTCTGCTGGTCGAGAAAACCTAGCTTTAACCTCTAAAAACTCTTACTTAATGGGAGGGAAGAACTTACTCACATTGACCTTCTTATTTTTGGTCTCGTAAAGCTAAGCTAAGCCTTGTCCACTTCACTTAATTGGTAGCCTAAGAACACCAGCTACTTCACTACCTTTTCAAAGCCTACCTTACCATCATCCATGCCAAAAACTACACTAGCATCGATGAAGATGGAGGTTAGCATAAACTATTATGCTATGTTCTTGTAAAGGTCGGGCAATATCTTGAAACATTTAGACCTAGTGTACTAAAGGAAACAATTATAATCCTGCACTCTTCCGACAGTAGTATCTTCCTCAATCTCAGCCTTTTCCTTCTTTAGAAGCTCATATAGGTGGCTCTTTTCAGTAATGACTACCACCAACTCCATATCTTTCTCTTTGAGCTACTTCAATGGCTACTCAATCCTAAACTCCAAAGATCGACCTTAGTCCATGAAATCTCTGATTGTTTCTTCTTCAACTCCTCATACTTTTACCGCCAATTGGTTCAATTAACCAACGATAGATAGAACTGAAACTATAGCCCCACTACTCGATCTATAAGGATAAATTAGAAATTTAATGACACAAAAAGATTATGCCATAAATAATAGAACAAAAAGATGTATTACCATATTCATGTGATACACAAACGCTTTCAACGCCTTGGTTGCTTGAGGATTGAGCATCCTTTTTTAGTCTTTAAGAAATAGACCAACCTTTAACACAATCAGTCAAGTCACTCTACTCCCATCCCATATTCATCATAGAAGTGGCATTCGACATCGGAATCCTTCTCTTAAACTGCGATTCAGGAAACTTTGATAGATTGTACAACTTCTCATCAGGCAATAGTTGGAGCTCATTAGATATGCAAATGTCCTTGAAAGTAAAGGCTTTTCTTTTCTCAACAACAATTTTCTTTGTAGAAGGAGGTTGGATAGATACCCCAAGCTTAGAGATTTTTTCTTCGATTACCTACTGGACTTGTGGCGTCTCGAGTAGCTTGTTTAGCAGAAGGAAGCATAAACTCAACAACTGTAGATCCTACCTCCCACAAGCATTGGCTATCTCTAGCCTCTATTGCACCTTGCGCTGCCTAGCCATCGTAAGTTGGTGAGCTCAGTATATTATCCACTAATCTGTAGTGAAAGATTAACAAACAAAAATTGATCACAAATATGAGCATAAACAACAAACATAATGCAATAAAGTTAGCTATACCTAAGTGGGCATGAGACAGCACCGTCATTGCAGCAGTTGATAATGCTGCCAACAACAACTTCCTCTCTTTAGTACCAACTACCTCCATCTCCTTAAATGTGACTAGGTCTTGGATAAAGGTGTAGTGCCAAGTTAGATTCTCATTATTAGGCATCTTAACTCGTCCCTTAACCAACCCCTCAAAATATTGAAGTTTCTTCATTGAGATATCAAATAAAGAAAAACCTCTTTTTCCACCCTTGACCGTAAGAAGAGAAAGGAGTGACAAATATTTTTCAACAGTAATGGGCAATAAGGTAATAAAACCTAATTCCTCGTACCTTACTTCCAAAACATCAGTAGATGAAAAAGGTTACAAAAGTTGACAAAAAAGGAGGTTGATTATGTGTCATCATAAGGATAACAAAACTATATGAAAGAGCAAAATAATTAGGCAAGAGCTAAGTAATACATAATCGAAGACCAATCACTAGGTTGACTATAGGTTGTGTGATAAAAAATTTAAGATCACATTTCAACACATTGTTGAAATAGCTATACACTCCTCTGGAGGCCTATTCATTCTAGCTCTATATCTAGGTTTAATTAACTTAAACTTAGGAGAGATGTAATACATGCATCTAATTGACTCCAAATCATTCCAAGTAATCTCTGATATGATGTCACTATAATGATAAGCTGTAAACAACCTCCCCTAGACACTGAAGGTCGACCAAGCTTGCTAGAGGGTCCCACCTCATCCATTTTAGGCCTAGATGGCCTAGCCTCCTTATGAATCTTGACCTTCAACTCAGCTCTACTATCCCCCTAGAGCCACTTGAACTACTAAAACTACTACTAGAAGAATCTCAGAAGATTCACTACTAGAACTAGTTAAAGCCCTAGTTGACTAGCTCATTTCATTTCTCCCTACCTCAAAAACGCCAACAATGTTATAGTTGTAAATAGCAAAAAATAAATGCACAAAAGCAAAGAGGACTTACAAAGAAGAGTTAACAAGAAAGTAAGAATGGAAACTAGCCAGAAAACAAGCTTGCAAAGGCTTTCAAATAAGGATACTTGAATAGAAAATACTAAAGCTCGACCTCAACGTAATGTGGCAAAATAGCAAATGGGCAGTTAAAGAGACTATTTATGGGAGGACAAAGGGCAAATCAATCTATTAAAATGACCAAACACCATCTAATAATAGCATAACTCTTTATGATAATTTTTAACTGCTTAAGGTAACCACCCAAAACTGTCCAGTAATTGCTGCCATTGAAACCCTGATCAAGATTCAAATTTCCAATTGAAATAAAGTGATAATAAATCAACTACTCCTCGCTCTAACCTTTCACACACTCAATTGGATTGAGGAATAGAGGGACTCATGATGTGGGTAAAATAATCAAGCCTAATACTCTCAACCCTTTAGTCTAATATCTAAGATCAAGCCAAATACTTCCCATAGGCTCAACTATAGGATCTAAACACAGTCTCATCGAGCCCTTAACCTCAGGCAAAATCGATCAACCCAAGGCTATATCTGGAGTTAACATGTATCTCACGATCAATGCGACCAAATCACTCTCGATTGTACACGTTTGATTATGAAGCAAACTAAGACCTTCTATTGTGGCCACATTAATCTTAGCATCTACCACTTGTCACTTCCATATTTAATACTACTAAATTGCTATTCTGTTCACATTAATTACAATAAGGGTGCCCTTTATTTTTAGCCAGTTAAAGACATGGTGGCTAGCCAACCCTAAATGACCTTTGAAGCCCCTATGTATATGAGGGAACTCCATCGTACGGTAGGGAAAATATGGTCTTTTCAACCCCTCACCTCTCTCAGGCAACCAATATTACAAATATCCTCATTTTTAAGTTAAAAGTATGCCTTATACACTTCTAAAAAGCCTTCACTCTACTTATTTAGCTTCTGGTCGAATTATTGCTAACTTATGCATTGGAAAGCCATAGCTGAGAATGTACTTGCTTAGCCTAAAGTGTGTTCTTGGATACAAGACTTAACTCACTTCAGAGCCTATCTTTCTAGTTGACTAGTCTTATCATCAACATACGAGATTCACCCGATAAATAATTGCATCATTAATATGATTTAATTTGAACCTTTGATTTTCTAAGAAAAATCTAATAACTAGTTAAATAAGGGTATAATCATCTTTATATTTATAAAAATACATATCCAGATATCTACACCCACACGTAACCTAAACCAAAGCTTTAAAGGGTACTCACTGCATGAATTTTTTCAACAATTTAAGAGAATTATTTATATATTATTTTTTTATAGAGGAATATTGTGCCTATTTTGATTATCTGATGATCACATGGTCGTCCATCATAATTTTCCCATGCTAGAATATTGAAAAAGTACCAAGTATTATTATTGGCTATGAGTGAGACTATAATTGAACTTCATAATTGAAATATATTTTAGGAATTGTTGCATTAGTTTTTATCTTCTTTTTTTTCTCTCTTTTTATGCACATGTCATACAACACACACTAAAGGCATGTATACTATTAGAAAACATAACACTAGTGTCAAAACATAACTAACAATGTGAAAATTATTATCAAACATAAGTTAATTAGTAATAACTTTTATTACGCCACTAATGATACTTTTTGAGTAATCATAATTTTTGTACTATCTCAATATAGCTTACAGCATTTTAACTAAGAACAATTAATGACAAATGTATAGTACTAATATAATTTGTTACTATAATTTATGGCAAAATTTTAATTATTATTATTAAACTTATAAATGTCATTATTGTGAAGAAATAAACTTTTTTGTCATTTAATGTATATAGATTTATTTATTTATTTAGTGACAAGTTTTGTATTCCTACCTACTATTTCATCACTAATTTTTCTATTTCATAAACTAATACCAATTATTAATAATTAGTGATATATTTATTTATGTCCCTATCACATATTAATAAAGTTCTTGTCTATCTGTATTCAGTTGTTAGTTTTCAAGATTTATTTTTAATTAATGAGTTGTCATTATGCATATATCACTACAAAAAAAATACTATATTAATGAAAAAATAATAAGTGATAATATAAAAATTATCACCAATGATATGTATTAAATTATAATAGCTTTTATTTTGTTACTAGTAATATTTTTTAAGTGATAATAATTTTTATTTTGTCACAATATGGTTCAATAGTGACAAAATTAACTAATATTTTAAGTTATAACCATTAATAATTAGTAACAATCCTATGGTGACAGCTTAGTGACAATAAAAACTACTACTATAAATTGTGACAAGATTTTCATTGTCATTAAGGGCTTGTTTGGTTGCAAACTCCCAATCTATTTTTCAACCCCAAATTCTTAAACAAATAAACAATCACATTCCCCAAACCCACTTTCCAAAACACGCAATTTATTTTTCAAAATACCTCTTACTATTCCCTGCTCCACTATATTCCCCCATGCTCTAAGTTTCATCATAATATGTCTCCCTCCCTTTCCCTCTGTCCTCCACTAACATACCCCACCCATCCTCACTTTACTGACTCTCATTCCCATATAACCTTCCTCTTCTTGTAGTGTTTTTACCTCTGTTTGTTTCTATTATTTTCTTATTTTATGGCAAAATTTTCTGATTATTGATGTTAATATACTAGTTTGCAGAACTTAATGTTTATTCAAGTGTATTTTTCATAGGTTTTGAGGATTACTGAGATGTCCCTTCTGTACTTGTCAGGGGTGTACTTGTCAAGGGCGATAATATTTTTCACATTCTCATTGTGAATGAAATGTGTTTTGTGATGGGTTTTGAAAATAATGCTTCATTTTCTACTACATATATCACGGGCTAGAATATTTTTGAAATTTTCAACAAGAATTGAGTTATTTTTTGATGAGTTTTGCAAATTATGCTTGGATTTCTTCTATATGTATCGTGAGCTTTAATATTTTTGAGATTCTCAACAAATATCAATTGATTTTGTAATAGGTTTTGCAGATTATACTTCATTTTCTTCTATCTATGTCATGGTCTTCTATCTTTTTCAGATTCCTAGTTCCTCTTGTTGCGAAAAGTCACTACAAGAAAAAAGTCCTTTTATTACAAATTCTTTTGCTATAGTAGGAATACTGCTCCTAAAGGTACTCAGTTACTACAAACAGTAATGCATAGCAAAAGACATGCCAAACAACATCATACTCATTTTTTACTACGACAAAGTTGGGGAACAAAAAATATTATTTGCTACAATATAATTTTTGTAGTAAAAGTGGCATCTCACCATAGTAAAAAAGATTGGCTCCAAAATTGGAGCCAAAATTTTTACCCACACAAATTTTCTCCTACCAAAACTTTTACGTTTCATATTTTTTGAAAAATTTCATCAAAATTTTCTTCTCTTTATTTTCATTTTCTCTTTGTTTTACTTTTTCTCTTTTCATTCTATTACCTTATTTCTTTATATTGCTTAGAAAATTCACCAAAATCTATTTTCTTCTTCATTTTTCTTTTTCTATCTCTACTGTGCTCTTCAATCTTCATTTTTCTCTCTTTCTTCAGAAAAGAAAACCCACTTCTCAAGGTTCACTTTTCTTCACGAACCTCCTTCATGTTTGTGATTTTCTCTTCTTGTTGCCTTTATCCATCACATAATCTACCAACCTATCTCTTCCTTCTTACAATCAGCTAAAACATAGAAATTTTTAAGAGCTAAGTGATAAGTTAAGTTAAGTTCACACACTATATCGATTGAGAATATCCAAGGTGAGTACTAACATTTCTTGAGTTATTTTTGAAATTCTAATGTTATTTTGTTAAAGTGCATTTGTATTTGATATGGGTTCCTCTGTTTTAGCTTTTAAGGGTTATGAATATTGTCATTCTGAAACATTAAGAATAATAAGTTTAAAATAGGAAATTGATAAACTCCAGCCCATAAACAATAATAGTGGAATGGTTATTTGAATTTATTTCTCCAAAAACTCTTACATAAATTTTTAGAAAAACATTTTTGCGATGAGTCATTTCTTTAAAAACTAAAGAGGCCTAGATTGTCAATATAGAATTTTTTCCTCTGGACTTCAAAGTTTGCAGAAGAAATTAATTGAACTATGTTTATGCATATGCCACATAATTAATTAATTAATTCTAGCTCTTTGGGTCTTCTATTCTTGTTGAATTAAAAGCAAAATGAATGATTATTGGTCTCTTATTTTTCTCCCGCCTTATTGATGTTTTCTTGTTTCTTTTGTGAGTGAAGAATAATACAATTTGTTTCACATTGAACAAAATTTGCAGCCATTATTTAGCCTCCTATCCCATACATGTATAACCTGTAGATATATGCCACGTGTGCATGCGTAGAACAACTATCACATTAATTTAGCAAACCAACATTCCTTTAACTTTAGTTTCAACCAAATATTTACTCTCTTCTCACTTTGCATGTCATCCAAGTATCTCCAAGTACTTCAACAGAAGAAAATAGTTATTATTGTATAATTATATGCGGTGTGTGTGAAAATAGTTATTCTTGTGTATCTTTGTATTTGCTATTGTATAGAATCATGGTTGGAAACATTTTATAAATTATAAATTTTGCTTGCTTAAGTGACTAGGAGAGTACTGGGACAAGAAACAAGCTACTGATTAGTTCTTTGCCCATGTGATTATATCATATCACACCCATTAACTAAAATTGGTTCTCTGTTTGTGTGATCTTGTAGAACAGAGGAGGAAAAAGTCATTAGGGCTTCTAAGATAGAAGTTGTCAAGCTTTTACTTTGTTCTAAGGTAAGTAATGCATTTTCAAATATAAAATGAATGCATCAATTTGATTTAGGTCCTTTTCATAGAAGATTTAATTATGCATTTGTAGTTGTACATTGACCTAAAAATCAACTTTTTGTTCTAGCCTTCTTTGAGCTTCAAGTTTTAATCTATTGAAGGAACAACAAGGAAGCCTATGTATACATGGTATCTTCTCTCCAAGGGGCATCTTAAATCTTCCTTTCGGTTAGTCTTCACTATGTTAAATAGTAGCCAATCTCTTGTGGCCTTGAGATCTTTCGAATTTCCTTTAGATTTTTCAAACCTCTTACAAAGTGAAATTGGGGAGAGAAGGTTAGAAAATAGTGGTAGGATTGTATCTTTTTGGGGTAGTTTTCCTTTCCTATATTACTTGGAATAGGTTCAAGATATATCTTTTTGAGTTGGTTGCATAAACAAAAGAGACCAGCTTGCTATATAGACCTATACAATCAACAATATGCCAAGTTTTAGGTAAAAAAGTATCTACTATTTTGAGGGGACATTTCCACTAGCAACCTGTACATGATGATGGTCAGTCTTCTACAAAAATTATCTTTCAAACATCATGTAGCATTTGGACAGAAATAGGGCATTGCCTTGTTGTGAATTTGCATAGTTTGTTGGAGAAGAAACAACAGGCAAAAAAGACAGCAACAAGACACATTCTAAATTAGATATTTGAACAAAATCTTTAACACATCCTAAACCAACATAATCTTTCCTATATCTACTCTAAGTGATAATGAGCATTTCCATATAAATTCTCTCCCTAATTTCTTTCCACTTAGCTTCCAACCATCTCCCATCCAATCCATTTCACACGGCGTACAACTTGATAAAAAATCTTCATGTATAGGTTCATATCCATGATATTTCTTCCCCTCATAGCCAACAAATTTACATTCACTAAAATCCCACTATCTTTGGTAGCAATACATTAGCAACAAAGTAAGGCTATGGTCTTCTAAATTTCCTAAAAAATGTTTCCAACCCCCAATAAAATTTAGAATAAAGGCACATTCCCAAATTTGTTTTCCCAAAACACTATGTTTTAAAGGATAAAAATGTTACTAATCATTAGACCTCTTTTTCAAAGAATACATTTCTATTTCTAGATATCCATATTTATGTTCAAATATTTATGAACAATGGATTGATATTATGCAAGATTTTGAAAAGCAACTATTTGCTGTTTGATTTAAAGAGAGAAAGGCTTATTACAAAGCTAAACTAGGAAAAATTCAGACCACTTATTCTAAAGCTATTATTCTCTCGTCGAACTTCTAACATTGTTCTAGGTATATCTCTTACAATTGGTTGTTACAAGTTTATATTTTATCTTTCTAAAACTATTATTATTAATATTATTTGAATGCATGTGCACTTGTAACAGTTTGTAAAAAGAAAATGATTTTCCAAAATGGACAAAAGTTGGATTGATTTATCTAATTGTCTATTTAATGAGTATGTCTATGGAGTTGCTAAATTCTTAGATTTTTCTTTTCTAGGTAAGCAAGATGGTTCCTAAATTTTTTGTCCTCATAGAAAATGTCGAGTTTATTTTAGCAAGATTCGTGAAAATGTGATACTACATTACCTTCGGGGTGGATTTGATCTTACATATAAGAATTAGACTTGCCATGGTGAAATATATATGCCATGTCATAGAAATGAAAATGTTGATTATAACCAATCAAGTTTAGGGGATGACATGGTTGGTATGCTGCGTGATGCAATAGGAATTCCAGATAAAGATGTACATATCGGTAGTGATCAACAATCTAGCATTAATAATGAAAATGGAGCTGATCTAAAAATAAATAGATTTCTTAAATTATTGAGAGATGTTGAGACTGAGTTGTTTTGAGGATGTAGAAAGCAAACAAAACTATCTTTTATTGCTCAATTGTTACATATAAAGGTGCTTTGCTGTTGGTCTAATAATTCTATGGACTTACTACTTGAATTATTGAGAGATTCATTCTCTAACAATGCAAATTTACTAGTTAACTACTATGAAGCCAACAAAATATCAACTAAATTAGGCTCCACATGTAAGATTATTGATGTTTATTCCAACAATTGCATGTTATTTCAAGGTGAAAATGTGAAGTCGGATAAATATGAAAATTTATGGTGAATCTAGATATAAGGATGAGGCAAAAAAAATAGAAACAAAGTGGATGAGGTATATTTCCTTGAAGCTGAGATTATAGAAATTGTTCATGTCATTAAAGACTATTTCACTTATGAGATGGTATGCTGAGGAACACATAGATGATGGGATACTTAGGCATCTTGCTGATAGCCAAGCATGGAAAAACATTGGCAAAAGAAATCCAACTTTTGCAAGTGAAATTCGCAATGTTAGACTTGGCTTGGCAACAGATGGATTCAATCTATTTCGAATAATGAATGCTAGTACCAGTATTTGGCCAATTGTGCTTATGACATATAATATATCTCCTTGGCTTTATATGAAGCAACCATCATTTATGTTGTTTGTTATCGTTGACGGACCCAAAAGACCAAGAAATAAAATTAATGTGTTTTTACAACCTCTAATTGAGGAATTAAAGGAGTTGTGGAATATTGGAGTGTAGAATTATAATGCCTAAACTAATCAAGTTTTCAATTAAGTGCTACATTACTATGGACAATTAGTGATTTTTCAGGCTATGGTAACATATCAAGTTGGAGCACCAAAGGTGTTTTTGCTTGTCTTAATTGTGGTAAAGAGACTAGATCTAAATATTTGAAGAATGGGCATAAGTTTTGTTATTGTGGTCATCATCAGTTCTTACCTATTGGTCATAGACTACGCAGGGATAGAGTATTCATTGATGTGATGATGAAACTTAATCAAAATCCAATTCCATTTTCAAGGATCGAGTTATGACAACAATTGGAGAAAGTAGCTACTGAATATAAAACATTTGGCAAAGAAAAGAAAAGTTGAGGAAAACACAAATACTATTTAGATGAAGAGAAGTATCTTCTTTGAGTTACCATATTAGGCTAGAAATGTTGTTTGACATAACCTTGATGTCAGGCATATTGAAAAGAACATGTGTGACAACATACTCTTTACATTGCTAGATGTGAAAGGTAAAACAATAGACAACCTCAATGCAAGAAAGGACGTCTAACATTTAAAAATTAAGTGTTATTTACACCACATTCCAAGGCCTGTTGGAGGTTTTTATTTACCTGCATCATCATTTACAATGTGTAGTAATGAAAAGAATATATTTTGCAATGTGCCAAAGAGTTTAAGACCTCATAATGGATATGCATCCAATGTATCACGCCATGTACAATTAGAAAAGCATACCATATAGGGTCTAAAGAGACATGATAATCATATTCTCATGCAAAAAATATATCCCATTGCAGCACATAGAGCATTATCTAAGAATGTTGTTGAGGTTTTAATGGAATTGAGCAACGTCTTTAGGAAAATATGCTCTAAGATGAGCACTGAACTTGACTATGAGAGAATTCAAGATCTAATTGCCCTAACACTTTGTCATCTTGAGAAAATTTTTCCTCCAGCCTTCTTTGATATACTGGAGCACTTACCAATACATTTGGCAGAAGAGGTATTAATAGCTAGACCTATTCAATTTAGATAGATGTACCCTATTAAGAGGTAATTTTAGTGTTTATTAACTTGTCGCTTGCTTAAGTAGAACATTTAAATGATTCTTATCCATGTTAAACATGTTTTAATTAAATTAGGTACCTATCTACCCTTAATAAGTAAGTGCGCAATCGATCACATCCTAAAGGTTCAATTACACGAAGGTATATAATAGAAGAGTGTATGAATTTTTGTTCTAAATACCTTAATAATGTGGAAAGGAGAGAGAATCGAGTGCCTCGCAACTATGATGGAGATAATCACTTAGGTTAAAGTTTATTTGTGAGGAAAAGATATATCATTGACAAGGATACATTACTTCAGATTCATCGCTATATGCTGGCAAATACTAATAAAGTAGTGTCATATTGTGAGTAAGTAATCCCAAATAGTAAAACTATTACAGGTATTTCAATACTTTAATTTTAAAATATTTTATGATATACAGAATACATCAAGGAACTATTAGAAAGAAAAAGCTATGAGCAACTCCTAGAGATATCCAACTTATCCATAGTCAAACTTTCCATGCGTTGTTTAAATCCTATGTAAGTATATACATTCTATTATTAACATTCATAAATTAAAATAATATTTTTACATAAATATATGACAATTGGTAATTATAGGTCTAATGTTTGCAAGAGGGATATAAGTCACAACTTTCCAAGGAATTAATTGCTCTAACTAATGACCCAATTCAACATGCAAAGAGATACAATGCATGAATTGTTGAAGAATATTGATATCATGTGAAAAGAAAATATAAGAATAAAAAGACTCAGTGTAGTGGGATTATAGTCAATGTTGATACATTGAGTTTTACTAGTGTGAAAGATTTAAATCCTCGCTTCGGAAATTTATCTTATTATGGAGTTTTAACTAATATAATTGAGATTCAGTATACCAAAGATACTCAATTCGTAATGTTTAAATGTGATTGGGTTGATAATGAGAAAGGATTGAAACAAGATGAGTTCAAGTTTACGCTTGTGAGCTTTAATCACCTGATGTATAACAAGAATTTATGTACTAATGAGCCTTTTGTTTTAGCAAGTCAAGCACAATAGGTTTGGTATATCACTTATCCTTTAGGGTTAGATTAGAATGTGGTGGTAACTATGTCAAGAAGAGACAATTATGATGTTTACTCAACAATTGAAACCGAACCACATAACAAGTTGCGACTAGATGATCATATTCCTAATTGAAATAAGGATGTTTGTTGGGTGAGGGAAAGAATAGAAGGAATTATCGTTGATGAGATAATTACATTTATGGAAAATGTTGAAGTGGAAGATGATGCTGACATGAAAGAGGATTTTGATGGTTGAATTTAATTGCTTTTTTCTTTCAAAAGAACCACTCACAACTTTATATATCAACATTATAGATACTAGTTTTTTAGTATGAAACTATGCCAAATATATTAAGATATTACATTATATATTTCTCTATTTGCATGTGTAATAATAAGCCCTTATATACCAGTACATAAAGTTTTCTTGTTTATTTTCCTAATCATAGAAATTATTATTTCAACTTACAAGCATGGGCAAAGAAAAGAGAATGCATATTGGTACAATGGGAGAGCTAATTCAAATAATGAAGAAAGAGAGTAGCTCGAAGGAAAAGCTTAAACCTGGAAATGTGTCTTCTTCACCAGTACAGTCTCCAAGTATGCTACGAACACATTCCTAATAGCATTTTCCCACAAGGCCACAATTAAACTCTATTTCCAGTAGATCGCAAACATGTTCTCATGGACTAAATCAAGAGCAAGTGATTTCCCATTTAGAAACACTCTATTCATTACAACAAGAATAAAAGTGAAATGAAAGTTAGTTAAAGATCTTATTTAGAATACTATTGCAAAATCAATTTTGGAACTAATTTTGAGTTAGTTTGAAATTAATTTCAGCCAATTTTGAAACTGATTCTAAACCAATTATAGATTTATTTTGAATAAGGTATAAAATTAATTTAGAGTTTTTTCATCAATTCCATGAGTGATTTTGAGCTACTTATTGAAATGACATTCAAAATTGATTCTGGAAGAGTAATATTTGTGTTCCAAGATATAAATTAATTTGGCATTATGTGTCATTTATTCATATATCTCATGTTATATATTTTTTTGTTTATGGCTAGGACCATGTGCAATCAATTCACCTCTAAACACATCAATTACCGCAAAAAAAATGAAAAGGTCCTACACAATTTCCAAAAGGTTGAGGAAGTGGGAAGAAATTTGAAGTAAAATTAGACAAACATGTAAGAGTGATTGGACCTGATGTGAATCAATACAAAATGAGAGTGGGATGTTTAGCTCGCATAAGGGTTAAATTACCTTTGAATTATGTGAAATTCCATGATATACCACAATATATAAGAGATATGGCTTGGGAGAAAGTGGAGGTTAGACAAATCATTACTTTCTTTTATTGTCTTGCTATTAATTCTTATTTTATATTCATGATATTAAACAAATTTTCATTTCTCTTTTGACATTCGGTTAAAATGACAATCTAGTATAATACCACTCTTCCCACAAAAGCTAAGGATGTAGTACTATGTAATCTCAACGACATACGGAGAAAACGAAAGCATGAGATTAAAACAAAGTGCTTTCTACCACACAAAGATGATGAAGAGTTTCTTTCACAGTTGCCAACTGAATGCATAAAACTAGAGCAATGGTTAGGCTAGATGGAATATTGGAAAGATGGGCAAGTATAGGACATACAAATTAATAGCATATGCATATTTTACACTAGCATACAAAATTTGCACAGCAATCATTTATTTTCCATATTCAAGGAAGATAAGGTTGCTGAAAAAAATGCAATAAATAATGGAAAAAAACAATGTCTTCACAGGATAGACGGAACTCTTTTGTTGTTTTAGAACAAGTGGTATGCTTTGCTTTTGCATAACTTCCTCCATATTTACAATAATTAAAATATGAATGCTAATTTTTATTTCTAATGGCTTTATTTTGCTTATGCTTTTGTTGATGATGAAAGGGGAAGATCCTACTAGACTTGATGCTTGGATGGAGTACCTGTCTTGTGGAAAAGCCATTGAGGATGACTATGATAAATTAGATTTATATGAAAGTTATACTTCCTCTAAAATTCTCAATAAGCTTAAATGTTTTCTTTGTTAAACATAGATCACAAAATTTCTTTTAACTACTATTCAGTTTAAGTTCATAGGTATGATTTAGTCATATGCCAATATTAATGAGTTTAGAGTTAAAATTTTGTTGAAGTATGTAAAAGATTAGGAAATGATTAGTTTTTCTCAAGCCCTAAGATAAAATATTTGTAAACATATTATATATTTAGAATTTACAGAAAGCTAATAAGTCGTCACATCATTTATTATTACTAAATATTGTTTATAGAATCATTTCACTCGAGAACTATCTAAAGTGCCCTAGTAAAAAAGAACAACAGATCTTATAGAAAAAATTTTCAAGAATGCCATGAGGGAGGAGAATTATAGCCATGTGAGATGCTTAGGGAGAAAACACAAGCGCATTGCATTTTTTGCAAGTGCATCAACCAGCTTCCAACTACATGATAAAGAAGAATTGCAGAAGCTCAAGGATGGACTAGTGGAGGAAAGAGAAAAACTGCAACAAGTAAAAAAGGACTTCATTCGTGAGAAGGAAGAATTGCTTATGGAAAAAGAGAAGATGAATCATCTAACTACGAAGTTGAAATTTTTGATAAGTTAATTTCCTACATTATCTTCTAGCATATCACACAATACTCAGGTAAGTAGTCATAATTTAAGTATCCATAAAATAATTCTTAAAATTTTAATACAATACAATTTGTGTTATAAGTTCTAGATGCATTAAGCTTACATAGATAGTTTTTGAATGGATTAGAAGATGTTCAATCTCTTGAAGAACAACAGGTATTCAATCCACCATGTTTCCTTTTTTATTATGTAATGAACTTATAACATGAATTTAAATATCTAAATTTCAATAGGACCCACAAAAAAGAATATAATGTGCTGAAAATTCTAGAATGTAATTCTTTATTCAGAAGAAAGCATGGGAACTAAATTGCTGAAAATCCTTGAACACATGACCACTTAATTTTTGTTTGCTGAAAATTTACTGTAGATACTTGGTGTATATATTGGTTTGGCTTGTTGGTGCTCAAAGTATATCGGCTGGAGTTGCTTTTTAATTTTGCTATCAATATGTAACGATATCTTCTTTGTGGAATTCACCTTCAAGTTTAAATGTATATGACTTATGAATATGGAAGCACTTGAATAGGATGGTTTATTTGATAATACAGTAGCTAATTTTTGGAAAATTGACTTCGAACATCTAGAAAAGGAATAGAGATTGTCAATTTGATGATATGGAAGTATATGATATGTTTAGTTACTTTTCTTGTAATTGTATTAGAAATAATGTCCCAACTTAGAGGGATATGAATACATAAGCTTTCAACTTAATTTTTGGATGTCATACATTTTCAATAGATATGAAATTTTACAATGCAAAAGTACTATTATTGAAGTTGAAATTTTGCAACATCATGATTAGTTTCTTTTACATTCAATGTTCAGCTTTTTTGTGTAAATTTGTTATGATATGCTTGTATTTTTTATTTTTTAGACTATAATTAGTGGTTATAATTTGTAGATGCCAAGTGTTGGCGAGAGATTTAAGAGGCAAAAGAGTGTGGACTATTTTCTATGTTTGTTAAGGTATGTATAATACATCAAAAAGTTATAATTTCTTTCTAAAATAATTTGTACAAGAATTTTTTTGTAATCTATTATGATTAAATAATTTAAAAGTTAACTATGTTGGTCATTTAGATTGGGACTCAATTACACTTATTTTGTCATGGAATACCAAAAAAAGGTTGTGGCAAAATGTATTGTTGTTGCTATGATAAATGATGACGAGGGAGTTGGACCATTATTTGTGAAGGTTTATATTGCAAAGGCAATGATACCCAATGAAAAGCTACTAGAAGTCATGAAGGGGCTAGGACCATTGGAGATGTAGTTCACAAATGTATTGAATGGGAGTATGTGAATGTACGTACAAATTTTGATCTTTCCTTTTATTCCAACATTTGAAGTGTTAAGTTTGTTTGTTAGAAATACTTCATTTGTTTACCTAATCTTTTGATTATGCCATAGGTCATGGAGATTTGGAAGATAAAGACAACATAACTTTATATGGATGCTTTGACAAGAAACCATTCCGTGGTTTATGTTGTTTTGTACGTTATGACCTTTTGTGATGTTTTGTTAGACAAGAGATGTTGCTTTGTTGGGTGAGAAACTTATGCTTTGGTTATTAGTAGCTTGACTTTATTTGCTACTAGATGTAGATGGAAATTTGGATTGACTACTGATAGTATGTTATGCTCTTTACTACCAGATGTACGTGGAAATTTGGGTTGATTACTGATAGTATGCTATGTTCTTTTCTTATAAGAACTTACGAGTTGTATATATTAATTTTAGTTGACATGTTGTGTTTTTTTAGATATGTATGTATTTAAATTTTTCTAATATACTTCTATCTAGTTGTTTTGAACATTTTGAAACATATAGAAAATTTTAGATTTAATATTACAAAAATAAGCAGCACTAAAAATTAATTTAACGTGTATTTAAATGAACTTGTTTCCTACATTTACAATACTGTAGTAAAAAGTACTAATTTTCTATATCTATTTGCTATGAAAATTTAACTGTACTAAAAGATTTAAATTGTAGCAATAACATTTTCTTCTCCTATGGTTAAGATACCATAGTAAAACAAGGCTATTTTGTTTTATCTATTTGCTATAAAATTATTATAGTAGCAAAAAGTGAAAAAGTTGTAGCTAAAAGTATTCGCTACGGTAGTGAATCATAGTAAATTTTTTTTCACACCTGCATTTGCTAAAGCATAAAATTTGTAGCAAAAGCGTAGCAAAAGACATTTTGCTATGAAATTAGACTTTTTACTACAAAGTATCTTTCATACCAAAAAGTGATTTTTCTTGTAGTGAGTGATGATTCTTTGCTATTTTAGTGTATTTCAATAAGATCTACTTACAGGCCCTAATGTCTATAGTGTATTCTCTATGTAAATGGCATGGTTGTATAGAAAGCCTAGTTTCAAAAAAAAAAATCATTATTTTTTGGTTTTTCCTAGTTATTTGTAGTAAGGTTGCACATAGGTTGCAAGAAAAGTGGATTCCCTTGTTTTATTATTGGTTATTCTATTTTTTTTCTTGTAGCTCAGTGTACGATGATGAGGTTGGATACATACTATGATGAAACTGGTGTGCACGTAATTTTTCTGGACATGGTTAGCATGTTTTTATTCTAGTAACAATATTATATAATCTGGTGCTAGATTGGGAAAAATCTTATTATATGCAAAAATAAAGTGCATGTTATTTTATATAGTACACATGTTATTTGTTATATGCAGAAATTGAGTGCATACTATATGTTATTATATGTTATGGTACACATGTTGGTTACTTGAACTAATTGGGGTGCATGTTAACCTATATGTTTTACTCTGATATATAATTTTGGTGATGTTCTTGATTCATATATTTTTTTCCTTAATTTGAGTATTTAACTAATTTAGTCTTTGTACAATTATTTAATATGTTAGCAGCTCATTCAATGGATAGGGATCAGATTATGCAAATTAGAGGGCAATTATGTTGCATCCTTCTTTCTATGCTACGATTTTGTTTATCTAGGTCACTTAATTTCATATGTACCTACCTATGACCAAATGGCAAGCTTGAAGCCAAACAAGGTAGTCATGACAACTATTCTTTTAAATTGTGAAGCAAGGTTTTGTTCTTTTTTATCTAAGACTGCCAAACAACACTATACACATCACATAACACCACTTTACTCCCAACCACTCCAACTACCAAGACTGCAAAGCATTCAAATCTTCAACATGTTAAGGTTTCTCCTTATAAAATAGCTTGTGATGGCTTGAATATGCCTCAGAACATCCAAAAATGTCAAAGTATTTACTAGTGAAAAAAAAATTCTTAAGTTTGACACGACACATGAGCACAATGGTGGAAGGAAAGACATCTTGTTTTTCTTTTTAAGGATGGAGGGAGCAATTGAAGTGAGCATCAATTAGGAGTAGGACTTTGAGAAAGAGAGGTTTTGGAACCATCACACTCAACTTGTTTCATTTCACCAGTGAATGTCACTACTTGTTGTATATTTTACCTTTTGTACTTATTGGCAAGTGTTTCACTTGATGTTGCTTGTATAATTTGAATGTTTTATTTACCTGATGCTTTTATGTTTGAGTGATTATATTGCTATTTTTATTAAGCTACTGCAATGATATGAAACAACAATGATGAATTTTGTCAGTAGCTGTTTGAGTATTTAAGGTAATGTTTTTATTGTTTGTGGTATACCTCTCTTATTTTATCATGTACTAATGGCACCATAATTGGGGTTTCTACACCAATTAGTGGAGAAGTAATTCCATACCTCCATGGTTGCTTGTAGGAAATATGGTTCTTGTAGAACATTATTGTTCTCCAACAATCCTCAACTCATAAGTTGATTTGTGAGATGAAATGGCATTGTTTACAAACTCCACTTTTTTAGGGCATGCTTTTTTGTTAAACTATGGAAGTCCATATGTGCTTTATAGTAAGTTTTTCACATCAATTGGGCAAGTTTTGTGGTTCTAGGATGTCCATACAGTTAAGGCACAGTCATATTTTCATCCTTGTTTTTTGAGTTGTACATGTAGTCTTTTGTTTGTCATGTTATCACCCTAATATGAACACAATTATTTTTACTCCTTTTTTGTTCAAGTTTTTAGTTGCATACCACTTTTGTCCATCTTCTTTGTTTGACCAATTACAAAATATGTCATGTTTTGTGGTTCTTAATTTTACACCACTAAGTATTGTCTCAAGTTGTCCTTGGTAATGCGGGGTAACATCTTGCACATATTACAACCTCATGTTCTATCATTAACCACTTTTGAGCAGTAAAAACATTACATTTTCAATGAAAGTCTCTAGAGTTACTACATATGTAAAAGGTCTTTAAAGACATTCAAAATGGAGACGTTTATTTTGGATGTCTTTGTGGTGATAACAACAATAAATTTAAAGGATTTAATGGCATATTTTGGGGTATGACTAATCTTTGTATCTTTCCCCTAAGTACTTTAATCCCACATTTCACCTATATTTTCAATTGTTTAGTTGAACATAATGTTCAATTGAGCTGTGATAAAGGGCAACTGCTATGATTTATGGATTTTGTGGGAACCATGCTATATTGTTTTCATTAAGGACGCAAACATGCATCAGATTATAGTTGTAATTTTTTGCTATTCTTATGGATGTATTGTGGCATACTATGGATATAATTTTTTAAATGGCAATCTTTAGAACTTATTTTGATATGGTAGTACCTTATGGCAACATTATTTTTCCTATTTTTTGAAGCCCATTTTTGTTATTGTATACATTTATTGATTTGTGCTTATAATTTTGTGATTTTGCTAATAGTTTGCCAAGTTTCTTAATCCAATTCAATCATTGTTCTAGCATTATATATCTTAGAAATTATATATGAAGCAAAATTAGCATATGTTAAGTTTGAAAATATATTACTAATGAATAAAATAAATTTAAATTGAAAATTTGGAATATTACTGTAACATTAATTCACATTAATTTGAATTAAACAATTTACGCAAACCACTGAAAATTTTTAAGAAGAAATAAAAATTTGGTCGTCCATTTTAAAAGTTTTATGCCTACCACTTAAATTTGAAGAATTGAAGAATTGAAGAGCCTTTCTCTTTTAAAATATTGTAATGGACTCACAATCTCACCCACTTAATAGTTTTTGCTTTTTTAATTTTATTGTTAAGGAATTGAAGAGATTCATTTAGACTATATTAATAAAAAACAAATGTTTACAACTAAAGCTCAAAAGAACATCTATTGCAATGATAAGTAACGAGTTTAAATAAAGGATTAATATAGATGAAGTATTAATTTTGTTACTACACTAAAAAATATAGAAATTTACTAAATATGGTGAAACATAATTTTATTTAAATGTTACATATAAAATATAATAGAGTTTATGATTATGATGTTAGGTGAAGTTCGATTAATTGACCTTTTAATTGAAATTCTTCCCCTATTGGTATATTCATAAACTTTACGACAATCAAAATATGCAATGACATTTATATGTACCCCAGGGGAAACAAAGCATAATCCATTTCTAATGTCAATTCAACAAGGGCTATCAGCACTCAATGGGCAATCAAGATGAAACACTTTTGCTTGAACTTGCATATGAGGAGTTTACATAGCGACAGCTTTTAACTACTACCTTCACACCTTTCATATGGAACCAAATATGCAACAAGCTAAATCAGAAGTTGTACCAAATACATAGTTACACGATCTAATAGAGCAAGACCAAGTAGTGTAAGTTCAGTGTCGCATGGCCATTATTTCGTCAATTAGTCACTAGTGAGATGAGTTATGGAATGAGACTATGAGAAGAATACTATCACGGGCCTACTAGACCATATACAGCAGTGGGCCATGGTAGTTATTTTTATTAACTACTTAATAAGGTAAAAATGAATAATATTAAAATCACTTAATAGGTTTATGATTTATGCCTTATTTTCTAAAAGGCTAGGAGAATCTTGACCATGCAAATCTCCTTAATCATGGGTTACCCCATTACAATTACTGTACGGAGATGTTCCAATTTAGTGTAGCCACAAGTTTGCAGTCCAAATCCTCAACACAATCACATTCATCAAGTGGTTACAGCTGACTAAGAAGATCATCCAATCACAAAGAAAAGTTAATGGATATAGTTGAAAGTAAAAGAGGATCATCTCGTGGGAGAAAGGTAAACCATGTGGTTGAGAAGGATGCCCATTTATCATTGGCTCTAG
This sequence comes from Jacaranda copaia, assembly GCA_014898725.1. Classification (NCBI taxonomy): domain Eukaryota; kingdom Viridiplantae; phylum Streptophyta; class Magnoliopsida; order Lamiales; family Bignoniaceae; genus Jacaranda; species Jacaranda copaia. Next base: position 157,054 of record JACGDI010005343.1, on the reverse strand, counting down.
ATAAATAGAATGACAAGATAAAGACCAAAAGTAATAGAATTAGGACTAATGCAGAAAAAATCTATTAATTTGTGCATTAAGGCATTGTGTTAGATGGATGGACTGCCTGATAGCCTTTTGGCAAGGTAATTAATGCTTTGAAAAACAATCTCATTGCTTTGAAAAACTCCACTACGAGATCTTTTTTCAATAAGCTTGATGATCGTGCAAAGCGAATTGGGTTTGAGTTATTAGTAGACGATTGATGAGGATTCCATCTATGACATGATCTACTATCTGTAGCTTTTCCCATTATCTTATTATATTATTGCTTTATTAAATAATTTGCCTTTGCTATTTTAGACTTTATTTAATTTTGTTTGTAGACTTCTTTGTCCTTGGATGTGCTATAGATTACTATTCATTATTATATTCTATGCTACTACTTTATTAATATATACATTCAGTAGAGGTATTTTATTACATTAGTACTTATGGCATTAAATATTTCTTATAACAATTTTCTCATGAGAAGCCTAAGTACCTTAAGATCTAATATCTTTGAAAGATATGAGGAACTCTTTATTGTCACGAAAAATGATTGCCCCAAACTTGTTGTGGGAGAAAAAACCACGCAATAGTTCTTCTTTCCAAGGTTGGATTAGGTTGGTGATGCTAGAATAGTGCCCTGCAAGCCAATTAGATTGGCATGTAAACTATTTTAGTTGTGATACAATTTTAATTAAATGATATTTCTTATAAATGGCCATCTTCATCTTATGATTTTATTACTTCGCTAGCATGTAGTTGAAGCCCCTAGATCACACAAGACTATAAGACTTGGTCACACACTAGGTGATGATCATGAAATAAGTCCTACACAGCCATGATGTTAAATATCCTAAGTCAAAGAATCTTACAAGATAGGGCATATAAGATTCAGATAAGCTTACAATAATGATGCATAATCTAAAGGTTAGATATTGCTTGGTTCCATGAGCAAACCATATAAGATTGGGTGTATATTAGTGGATGCTTGTTAGAGAACAAAACACTAGAGACCTACCCGGAGAATCCATTAAAGAGCCGTAGTGACAAGTTGATAGTGACTAGTTCTCTATCTTATGCTAGTGCATATATTTAGTTCTTAGACTTAAGGATCCATTGTAATCTTTTGTTTAGGTCCTCATACTTTGATTGTATCTTAGGCACTTGGCGAGCGCTCCAGTGGTAATTGGGCATAAGCTACTTAGACATAGAGATTTATGAGATCCAAGATAGGATCCGACTCCTTATCTTTGTAAAAGGCGAGTACATCTCCTGTGCATTCTACAATGATCAATTCCAAGGAGTCCTTGGTGAAGGCAGTGTGACAATTTGGAAAGGAGTTTTCCAAAGACAAGGACACAAATCAAAATTGAACATTAAGAATAGATACATAGTAATGAGGCTATTAGGGAGCCGACAAATACCTTGTCCTAAGCCTCTTTTATGGAGATAAGAGACGAAAGGATTGTATTTTCATAATACACGTAGAGGTAGAATAGTTCACTAAAAGCATCATTCAGCCCATTGTTGGGCTTCATCGGCTTGAGGTTGGACATCGACCTTGGAGATTAGATACTCTTCAATTAATAAAGATTAATTGAATTGAGTCAGTTAGTTTAAAAAAGTTTAAACTAACATGAATATATGATATTCTAAAGTCACAAAGGTTGTGAGCCCATGTCCAATGAGCAGTAGAACCTAATGGGTCACACACAAAATATAATCAGCAATCCTAAATATTAAGGGGAAATTTCTAATTGTTAGAAGAATTTTTAGGTGGCTGAAAATTGAGGAAATTGACTGACACGATTTTTAGTCATCTTGGCTTCATCAATTTAATTTAAGGAGATAAATTAATTTTTAAATTGATCTAATTAAATTAAGGAGATAAATTAAGACCAATTAAATCAAGTATTAATTTAATTTGGTGCCTCATAACTATCAATTGGTCAAATTAACTTAAAGTCTTAAGTTAACAAGATCTAGCTTAAAGAGTTAAGCTAGTTGAGTTAAAGGTTAAGTCAAAGTTTAATTAAATTAAAGTGTTTAATTTAATTAAAATGAAGAATTAATTTTGGAGGGATAATTAAATGAAATGTTCATTTGGTGTTGAATTATAATTTAATTAGGTAAATATTTTATGAGATGAAATATAAATTCCAAATTAAATTTGAATTCAACATAAATTAACATGCAACTTGCGAGCATTGCAAGATGCTTGCAAGTTGGCATGCTTAGGTGGCACCCCCACCTTGAGTAGGGTATGATGCCACCTTGGCATCACACCATCTACACTCTATATATGTAGGTATGGTGGCCAGCACTAAGGAAATACACACATTTTTGTGCATCTAAAATTAGATCCAAATTTTGCTCCAAAAGTTATTCTCTCATAAGTTGAGGCTTCACTCTCTTCTTCACCTCCCTCACCATTTTGGCCTCCTACCAAATTTCATTCTACTTTATGTTTTTATCTAAATTGAGGAAGAAAGGATTTTCAATTGGTGTGTGGACTTTGGCATTAGAGGCAAGACAAATTTCAGATTGCTTGCTTTGGTGTTCCTCTGTTCTTATAGTGTGTTTCTAGAATCTATTTGAGGTTTTTCTAGAGTATTTTGGTGCTAAAATTTTTATTGGATGTTCTCCATAGAGTTTTTGAAATTCGGTCTAGATTTGGCTTCATTCTAAAGTGATTTTCCCTATCAACAATTGATCATACTCCGCTGCGCCAGAAGCAGTCTGTCTTCAGGAAAGGAAACTCTACTTTGAGTTTTTGGTTGGATTTTTCTTGAAAGGTAACAATAGAACCTTAATCCATTATATGGACATGATTTAGATCCTTGGACTAGTTTAATCTAAGTTAGATGTCAATTTTTAAATGTTTTAAATTGGATCCTTAGCATTACATCTCTTTCAAGTGGTATCAAATCCTAATTTCATGCTATATTTTGGATTTTTCTTTGATTGATTCATGTGATGAATTGATCTATATCTTTGAACACTTGTTCTAAATCATATATTGGAGTGTTTGGATGATGATGCTTGTGGCTCCTTTTATGATAAATAGATATTATGCTAATATATGTTTTAAGTGTTAATTCATATGTTAGTGTAATTTGATTCATGATTAGCTAATGTTAAATAATGATATAGCATTGGATTATGCTATATATTGATATAGCATGTTTTATTTTGCCTTAATTTATTTTGGTCATTTTTTGATCCAATTGGATTGGATATAATTGGAGATTTTTGAAGAATGAGATTCTCACTTTAATTTGATTTTTGAAGCATGTTTGAGCTCTTGTTTTTTTTTTTCAAATTTAAAAACCATTTTAGATCTGAAATTTCATCCATTTTGCATGGAAATGATGTTTAGAAGTTGTACTAAAAATTTGGTGCACAAAAGGTTGAGCAAAATAGAGCTACATTTGCCAAAACCAAGTGAACAAGCACATCGCCCAGCTTGGCCAGGCATTAACCACCAGTAGGCGCACCATGTGCACGCCTATTGCACGGCACCATGCCTAGCAAGGCTGAGTAGTGGCATGGCCTCGGTCTAGGTAGTTTTTTGGCGTAAATTTGGCTCCTTTTTGTGATCAAAAGTGTATTATTTCACACATAATGGATGCACAAGTGTTGTACAAGCTCTTAAATCTATGTTTGCATATTAATGCTATCTTAAATCTTGTTAAAGTTAATCTCTAATAGTTGCAAAAATAGGATGCATAAATATAATGCTTGTTTTTGCTTGGCCAATTAATTGTTTATATGATGAGCAATTAATTATTGGAATTAAATGTTAATTCTTGATTTATTTATTGTTCATTTAAGTGTCGAATGAATGATGAATGATGAATGAATAGAGATGATCATGAGCCTTTAACATTGATTTTATCTATTTCAATTTATTGAAATGCGTTGTATTAAATGGGGTTTGTATGCCTCTTATTCTATCTTGTAAAAGTTAAGAGTGTAGAATCACTAGAAGTGAGGTTTTTTTCGTTTGTAGAAGTTGCAAGGAGCAAAGAAGATCCATAGAGGGTTGAAGACCCATGAATGTATAAGATACACTCATGTATTAGCTTAGTTTAATCAACCCACCTAAAATCAACTAAGTGATGCACTTATGGCTATAAGTGCATCATTTGGTTAGACTCATGGCCATCCTACCCTATGAGCATGCTAGGCACATTTACTTATTTATGCTTTTCATATCCTGTAGATGTATGTGATGCATGGATTAGGATATAGAAAACTTAAATAAGAAGATAAAATTGGTAAGATATTGGCAAGCAAGTTTTAAATTCCCTAACTTAGAATGTCTAAGTGTTTTCAAATATTAATTCAAAATGGATATAAATTAAAAGTAGTTTTAATTAATCCATACCTTCTACCAATAGTATATGACATAACAATGCTACCTAATTTATGTGATGGCACTTGGTCGTGGGGGTCACACTTGGGGGGAACGTTGTGAACATATACTTAATATATGATGCACCTTTGATTTGGTCCCTAACTTAACACTTAGTGGTGTAGATGTCACACCAGTCGTGGGTTTATTGAAAAGTGAGGCAAAATATATCAAAAGTTACATATGATGCCATTAACAAGTGTTGCTTATCCTTAGATTGTTCGTGGATGGCACTTGGTCACAAGGGTCCACTTGCAAGTCTTTAAAGTCTTGATTCTCCCTAGAAAATGTAATTTCCCAAATTCTTCTAGAGGATGAAGGATTTGATAAAATAATGAGAGAAAAACATGCTTGAAAGATCATAAACATGTTTTCAAAATATTACTATTCAATCACATGCTTATATTCTCTATTATCGCCTTTTGTAGATTTGCAAAATCTTCAAACTCAAAATAGCTAAGAATCTACTCACAACAATTTTGGATACCAATAAACTAATCAGGCCTAATTTCCACAATTAGTTGAGATACCTCAAAATAGTACTTGACTCCAAAAAGAGGACTTACGTTCTTGATCAAAGTCCATCAAAACCATTAGCAATGATGCTACCAATAAGGCTTGTGAATTGATCACAAAGTTTGTAGATGATGCTCTACAAACCATGTGTCTCATGAGGGAAACTATGTTTGATGAGTTGTAAAAGTCTCATGAGCATATAAAATATGCAAGTGAGATCTAAGCACACTAACAAAAGTTGTATGGTGTCTAAACTAGACATAAATGGTTTGCTTTGTCTAGAAATCTTTTTAGAAATAGAATAACTAAGGGCATGAGTGTTTATGATCACAGGATTAAAATAATTAGTCTCATTGAAAAACTTGGACAACTTGATGTGACCATGGACTACGACCTCTATGTGGATCTGATCCTACAATTATTGCCAAGTACATTCGACCAATTCGTTATGAACTTTAATATGTCCAAGAATGGGATGACGATTAACGAATTGGTGTACATGTTGGTTACCATTGAGGCGACTATGAAAAGGGAAAAGCCTCTTATGCTTGCATCCTCCTCCAAGTTTAAAGGCCCTAAAGGTCTAAGGAAAGGGGATAAGAAGACGAAAAGTTCATCTTCAAAAAGGAAGCAATTCTTAAAAGATTCAGAGGGCGTTAAGAAGAATAAATAGGCTAAAATTGATGTTGTATGTTTTCATTGTGGTGAAAAAAGACATTAGAGAAGAAACTACAAAGCTTATCATGCAACCTTTGAAAAGGGTATATACATGATTGAAGTACATTTAATGACTAATTCTTTCTCATGGGTATTTAATACCGTATGTAGTTCTTACCTTTGTACTTCATTACAGGGGTTGGAAAGAAAAAAAACATCTTAATGAAGGGGATATGACATCCACCTCGAAAATAGAGCAAGAATTGCTGCTGCGGTCTAAGGTGTACTCAAGTTGGACTTGAGAGATTCTATGATTGTACTTGATCCTTATTTCTTTGTACCAAATCTTATGAAGAATATAATTTCAATTCTCTTTTTGCATAATGAAGGACATGATTTTTCTATATCTAATTGGAAATTAAAGGCATAAAGAACAGTTCTTTAATTGCTTAAGGTGCATTGAATAATGGATTGTACATATTAGATTCACAAAAATCATTAATACACATTCAATCAAGTAAAAAAAAAGCTAGATATCTAAGAAGATGCCATTCTATGGCATGCAAGACTTGGGCATATTTCTAAAAATAGGATGAACAACATAGAAACTCTCAAAGCACTAAATGCTAGTGGCATTGAAGAACTTCTACCTTATGAGTCTTATTTGAAAGGAAAATGAACAAAGCTCATCTTGTAGGACAATCAGAGCAAAGTACAAGTCCTTTGGATTTAATCCACAAAAATGTGTATGGTCCACTAAGAGTTAGTGCACAAAGTGGCTATTCTTACTCATTACCTTCATAAATGATCACACACAATTCGGACATGCGTATCTTATAAAGTATAAGTCCAAAGCCTTTGAAAAGTTTAAAAAGTATAGGTGTGAAGTAGAAAGAAAAAAAAGACTTAGTATTAAAACTCTTCAATCGGATCAAGGATAGGAATACTTAAGTACCTAATTCTTTGATTACTTAAAAGAGAAAGGGATTCTCTCTTAATGGACTCCACCTGCCACGTCCTAACTTAATAGAATAGCTAGAAAGAAAAATTGTACCTTGTTGGACATGGTATGCTCCATAATGAGCTTATTTGATGTACTTATATCCTTTTGGGGATTCACCTTAGAAATGGCCGCAAGGCTGCTAAATGTAGCACCCTTTAAAGCTGAGCCAAAAATGCCACATGAGATATGGTATGACAAAGCACTCTCTTACCATTTCTTAAAGGTTTGGGGGTCTCCCACATACGTGAAGAGGTTAGTGAGAGACAAGTTGGATAGTCAATCCTCCTTGTGCAAGTTTGTGGGTATCCTAGAGAGTCTATAGGTTATTATTTCTATGATCCCTCGGAACAAAAAGTGTTTATCTTGAGGAATGCCACCTTTTTGGAAAAGAAATTTCTATTAAATAGAAAAGGCATTGTTGCTAAACTTGATGACGTTCAAGATTATCAAAAAATCCCACAAGCGGTGGAAAACAAGTAGTAAGCCTCACACATAACCTTTACATAGGCTAGACCAAATCAAGAAGCAACCCGAAAGGTTTGGATTTCTTCATGAAATGGGCCAATCGAATATAGATCTGAAGACCTATGAGGAAGCTATGTTGGACATAGATTCGGGACATTAGCTTGAAGCCATGAGATCTAAAATGGACTCCATGCACTCCAACAAAGTATGGACTTTGGTAGATCCACCAAATGGAATTATTCCTATTGGTTGCAAATGGATCTATTAGAGAAAGCTAGAAGTTGATAGAGAGGTTATGACCTTTAAGAAGTGTCTAGTAGCAAAAGATTATACTCAAAGACTCAATATTGATTTTGAGAAAACCTTTCACCAGTTGCAATACCTAAGTCCATTCAGATTCTACTTGCCATAGCTGTATATGAGATATGGCAAATGGATATGAAAACTACCTTCCTTAACGGCAACATTGAAGAAAAAATCTATATAGAACAACCATAAAGTTTTACATCCAAAGAGAGTGAGCAAAAAGTTTACAAACTCCAGAGATTCATTTATGGACTCAAGCAAGTGTCCTGAAATTGGAACATACATTTTGATAAGGCAATGAAATCATTTTACTTTGTCAAAAATGTGTATGAACCTTGTGTATATAAGAAGATGAGTGGAAATAGTGTACAGTTTATTGTGCTTTATGTCGATGACATCCTTCTCATTGGGAATAAAATAGGTATGTTAAAGTGTATTAAAATGTGGTTGTCTACTCAATTCTCAATGAAGGAATTGAGAGAAGCATCCTATGTATTAGGAATACGTATCTATAAAGATAGATCGAAGAGGATGCTAGGGCTATCCCAAACCATGTACATTGATAAAATACTAAAGCAGTTTAGGATGAAAGAATTCAAGAAAGGATTTCTTCCCATGAGACATGGTATTCATCTCTCTAAGTCTATGGCCCCAAAGACTGAGGCAGAGAGACAAAATATGTCTAGTATAGCTTATGCATCCGATATAGGGAGCATCATATATACAGTTCAATGTACAAGACCGAATGTGGCACATGCTCTAAGTGTCTCTAAGTGTTACGAGCAAGTTCTAATCTAAGCCTGGTGAGAGTCACTGGATAGCTGTAAAAATGATTCTTAAGTACTTAAGAAGGACTAAGGAATTATTTTTAGTATACAGCAATGAAGAATTGTAACCCAATGGGTTTTCGAATTCAAGTTTCCAATCTGATGTAGATGACTTGAAATCCACTTCTGGATTTATAATTTGCCTTAATGGTGATGCAGTGAGTTGGAAAAGTTCCAAACAAAACACCATGGCCAACTCAACTACTAAGGTAAAATATATTGCAACTTCAAAAGTTGCAAAGGAATGTGTTTAGGTCAAAAACTTCATCCTAGAGTTAGATATAGTGCTTGGCACGTCTGAGCATGTAGTTGTCTTTTGTGACAACAATGGTGTGGTTGCACAAGCTAAGCAGCCAAGATCTCATTAGTAATCCAAGCACATTTTGAGATGATACTATTTAATCTGGGAGCTCAAAGGTAGAGGCAACATTTCAGTGGAAAAAGCTACGTCAGAAGCAAATATAATAGATCCACTAACTAAACCCCTATCATAAAAGGATTTTGAAGGACATCTTACAAAGATGGGTGTCAAGATTATGAGGAATTAGCTTTAGGGCATGTGAGAGATAGTTAGAATAGTGCCCTGCAAGCTAATTTTATTGGCATGTAGACTGTTTCACTTGTGATACAATCTTGATTGAATGATATTTCTTATAAATAGCCATCTTTATCTTATGCTTTTATTACTTCCCTCGTACATAGTTGAAACCCTTAGATCACACAAGACTATAGAGCTTAGTCACACACTTGGTGGTCATCATGGAATAAATTTTATACGATCATGATCTCAAATATCTTAAGTAATAGAATCTTATGAGATAGGACATCTAAAATTTTGATAAGCTTGTACTAACGATGTATAATCTAAGATTGGACGTTGCTCCGTTCCATGAGCAAGCCATATGAGATATGGATGCATATTAGTGGGTGTTTGTTAGAGAATAAGGTACTAAAAACCTGCCCGAAGAATCCACCAGATAACTATAGTAGCAAGTCAGTAGTGACTAGTTCTCCAACTTACACTAATGCATATAATTGGTCCCTTTAACTTAAGGATCCATTGTAACCTTTTGTTTAGGACATCATGCTTTAACTCCATCTTAACCACTTAGTGGGTGCTCCAATGGTAATTAAGCATGAGCTACTTAGGCATAAAGGTTTATGAGATCCAAGATGGGATTCGACTACTCGTCTTTATGAAGGGTGAGTCCATCTCCTATACGTTCTATAATGATTGATTGCAATGAGTCCTTGGCCAAGGTAATATGATAATTTGAAAAAAGCGTTTTCTAAAAATGAAGTCACAAACTGAAATTGAACATTAAGAATAGATGCATAATATTAAGGCTATTAAGGACCTAACAAATATCTTGCCCTAAGCCTCTTTCATGGATATAGAAGACAAAAGGACTGCATTTGCATGGTACACGTAGAGCTAGAATGGTTCACCAAAAGCATCATTCAACCAATTATTGGGCTCCATGGGTTTGATGTTGGATATCAACCATGAAGATTGGATACTCTTCAATTAATAAAGATTAATTAAATTAATTCGGTTAGTTTAAAGGAGTTTAAACTAACATGAATATATAATATTCTAAAATTACAATGGTTGTGAGCTCATGTCCAACGAGTGATAGAATCTAATCGATTACACAATCTAATCAGCAACCCTAATTATTGAGAAAAATTTTCTAAGTGTTAAAAGAATTCCTAGGTGGCCAAAAATTAAAGGAATTGATTGACGCAATTTCTAGTCATCTCGACTTCATTAATTTAATTGTTAAATTGATATAATTAATTTAAGGAGTTAAATTATAACTAAGTAAATTAAGTGATAATTTAATTTGGTGCCTCATGACTATCAATTGGTCAAGTTTACTTAAGTGTTAAGTTAACAAAATCTAGCTTAAAGAGTTAAGTTAGTTGACTTAAAGGTTAAGTTAAAGTTTAATTAAATTAAAGTGTTTAATTTAATTAAATGAAGCATTGATTTTGGAGGAAGAATTCAAATCAAATGTTCATTTTTTGCTAAATTAGAATTTAATTAGGTAAACATTTCATGAGAAGAAATGTAGATTCCAAATTAAATTTAAATTCAACACAAATTAACATGCAACTTGCGAGCATTGCAAGATGCTTGCAAGTTGGCATGCTTAGGTGGCACCCCACCGTGAGCAAGGTGTGATGCCACCTTGGCATCACACCATCTCCACTCTATATATAGATATAGAGTAGGGGGCAGCCAACACTAAGAAAATACACACATTTTTGTGCATCTAAAAATTAGATCCAAAATTCTCTCTAAAGGTGATTCTCTCATAAGTTGAGGCTTTACTCTCTTCTTCACGTCACTCACCATTTTTGGCCTCCTACCAGATTTCTTTCTCCTTGATTTTTCCAGCTAAATTAAGGAGGAAAGGATTGTCAATTGGTGTGTGGACTTTAGCATTAGAGGCAAAATGAATTTCAGATTGCTTGCTTTGGTGATCCTCTGTTCAAATAGTGTGTTTATGGAATCTGTTCAAGGTATTGCCTAAGGATTTTGGTGCTGAAATTTTAACTAGATGTTCTACATCAAGTTGGTAAAATTTTGGTCTATATTTGGTGTAATTCCAAGGTGATTTACCTGATCAAAAGTTGATCACACTTTGCTACGCCAAAAGTAGTTTGCCTTTGGGAAAGAAAACTCTACTTCGAGTTTTTGGTTGGATTTTGCTTGAAAGGTAACAATTTGACCTTAATCCATTATATAGGCATGATTTAGATCCTTGGATTGGTTTAATCTAAGTTATATTTCAATTTTTAAATGTTTTAAATTGAATCCTTAGCATTACAACTCTTTCAGGTAAGTCCTTAATTGCCACGATGGAATGTTTTATGACAACATAAGAAAGACTAAACCCACTTTTTGGACATTAGTGGACATGTTGACATCTCAAGGCCTACTAGAACAATTAGAATACTCAAAGGCATCTATACATGAAGAAGCTGCTATGTTTATGCAAATAGTTGGAATGCACTAATTATAAACAACAACAATCAAACACTTTCAACACTTGCTTGAGACAGTGAATCGACACATCAAAAGGGTTTTACAAGCTTTAAATTACCTATCACCCAAGGTGATATACAACCCTAACTTTGATAAAGTTCCTCAGCAGTTCAAAATAATCCAAACTTCAACCCTTATTTTCAAGTATTACCTAATAAGGAAAAGTTCAAATTATTAAATGAAAATAAATAAGATCGAATCTATATTTCATAGTACCTGTTTATCTATGAACAGAGAGTGATTGGTACACTAGATGTTACTCTCATCTAAACATGGGTACTAGCTAATAGAAAGAATGCATACCGTTCACAAAAAGGTCATACTTGCCAAAATGTTCATGGCATATTTGATTTCAACATGATGTTCACATATATGCATGCTATGTGAAAGGGTAGTGCAAATGATGCTAGGGTATTATTCAATGTAATTCAAAGCGATCCATCCTTCCCATTTCCTCCACCAGGTGAAACAATAATTAATTACTGATTTATCATAATTTTAATTGCCACACAATGGCTATTTCAACTATGCCTTCACAATATATACTTAGAGGTTCATTAATAGTCATGTCTGTAATTTATTTTAGGAAAATACTGCACTTTTGATGCCGGATACACAAATTGTGCATGTTTTCTAAAGCTTTATAAGTAATCTCATTATCACCTGGACAAATTTAATGGAAATGCAGTGTATAACAGTCCTAGAGAGATGCTTGATCATGCGCATTCTAGATTGAAGAATGTAATTGAGAGATCTTTTGGGATTTTGAAAAAGCAATTCTCAATCCTCTCTTACGGAATGCTAAATTACTTTCTCAACCATCAAACTGACCTAGTCATTGCCCATTGTGTTTTGCATAATTGCATTAGAAAATTTAGTTAGGCTGATTAAATATTCAACAAGCCGTTGACTCAAAAAGAAATAAATTGATACACTTTTTATCATAAAACAATCTTGATCAAGCAAAAATAAATGCACATGTGGCATTTAGGGATCAAATAGCACAGTGAATGTGGGACGCGAGCAAGAACTAGGCTCGATATGTTTATTTGCTCATGTGGTGTTTGACTTTTACTATACCTATTGTACTGTATTTACTCTATGTATTATGCAGACTTCAACTATTGTAATGGTGCATGTTTACATTCTTTCTATCTGTGTGATTTCATTTCGTGCACTTGTTATTTATGGAAGTGATGTTATTATGCTTGTTTCAAACATTCCTAATTTTCTTGTTCAATTAAAAGCAAATTATGTATATGAAAATATATTTTACATCCAATGGTTCCATTTAGTTTTTGTGACTCATGATGTGATGCCCCTCTCAAGGTAACCCCAAGTTGAGATATCAAAATAATTCAATCTTACATGAAAATATGTAACAAAAATACTAGGCCCAAAATTTCCTTCAACATCATAACAAATTAAGTAGCAGAATTTATATCTTAATTGATACCATTATCATCAACATTCATAACCAAAAACTATTCTTAAGAGTAATATGCATATATGTACAATCCCAAGTACCCTTAACGTCTATGAAATAACACATCATCTCTAGGATTACAAAAACTTGCCCAAATATGCCCATTAGCAAATATGCATGGATACTCTAATACAAAATCATATTCGCCGATGCAACTGAAGTCCAAGATTATTATTCAGTCCTATTTGAGAAAATATAAAAGAAACAGGAGGGGTAAATCTAAAAGACTTAGTGAGGGATATTCATAATATAGAAAATAGGGGTTTATCAGGAAAAGATCAACTCAACAAATCGTTAACTAACAATAAGAACATAAACAAATCAGACATAGATAATCAAGCATTATTTTACAAATGAGTTAAGTACAGGTAGTCAAGAATGACCTTAGGGATTAAAAAATTCAAAGCTATCAAGAGGTACTAGCTTGAGGGTTGCAATTGTTGGCTCAAATGGCCCAAGATTATCTCAACCAAACCTGCACATGAGGTATAGAGTATCTCAATCGATCATAGTTGGGAGGAAATACAGATGGTTTATTCGACCTAGATAAAAATTCAATCTAGACCAAAAGACTTCACTACCCTTGCTACTCCACAAACAAGTTACACACAATCAGACTATTTTCAGCTATGGATCAAAATAAAATGAACTTATCAAATTCACCTTATCATTAGTCCCGAGCTTATAGTTTATCCCATGCACATAGTAGGGATTAACGCCCCATTACTTAACTAACTCACATGGCTTACGGCTAATTCCATGCATACAGTAGGGATTAATGTCTCGTTAATTAACTAAGTCACACAGGCTTACAGCTTATCCCATGCACACAACAAGGATTAACGTCTTGTTGCACACAGCAGAGATTAATGTCCCTTTACTCTTATATAACAATCACACTATAATAGATAACCAAACAAATGGATAATAGACAATCAGATAACCAACAGATGGAAGCAAGTGCAAAATAGAACAGACAAATATGCCAATAAGGAAATAGGTACAATACAGAACTGTACAGATACAAGATAAATATATATAAAAAATACAGATAACAGACAGAGGTTCTAGGTGCTGAAATAGACAAAAATTAGAATCAAACTCAACAGATATCCTTCACATAGGTGTATAGATAAGATAACAGATATAGATCAGATTTCAAATAAACGAGCAATACGATTTAAACAACCGCGAGCAATTACAATCAAACAAATTAACCCTCACAAGGGTTATGCTACAAAAACAATAGATATAACAAGGCCAAATGACAGACCCACACAAGAATTTCCAACAAACATGAGAAAGCTTATACAAGCAATAATTTAAAGAGACCTTCACCTTTGTAGTCTCAGAAACTACAATTGATGTTAGAAGCATACTGCTTCACAAGTCCCAATTCCACATTACCTAATTCAACATAATAGAATCACAATCAAATCCTCATTCAACTCTAATAATTCTTATTAATAACAAATAAACCTGTAATAGCCCAATATCACTAATTAACTGATTAACATAATAGTTACAGGCTTAAACGATACTAATAAAGCCATAATTATCATGACAAATCCTAATTCTCACATCAAATCTGATAATAGCACTTAAACTAGTCCTCAATTACATAATTTAATCTTATATTAGTTTCAGAAATCACAATAAACGGTCCAAATATCTTAATTATTCCAATTTATCATATAATAGTAATATTTGAGTTCACTAACTTATATGTACTCATTGCACAGGCATATCAATTACAATCCATATTTATATAGGCATATCAATACATCCCAAATCCTATTATTATCAAAGGTGCATGCTAAATAAGAAAGATACTACATATGTAATTATATATGTATTAAGGTACAACCACTTAAAGTTTAATTCATCACCCTCTATTACCCAAAAATGCTTAACAAGGCCTTGGAATCACAAACTAATGGTACCACTGTGATCGTCGAAATAAGGAGAATATTCTGTTCAAAAGTTGCCAAAGCACCACCGCAAGCCGTCAAAGCGTTGTCGTCGATCGCCATTAAAAAATCTTGCCACCATTACCAAGATGTTCTTCTTGAGCTCCCGGTTCCAAATATCTACTCCGTTCCAAGTTTTGATGCTGGAAAAGCCCTCAAAATCCTCTCCAAATCTACTATCACCATTTTTCACCGCCGCATGTTTAACTCCATTTTTCAACGCCACCGTTGATCGCTCATGCAAAGTCCCCACGTGCTTCCCTCACTCTACTCTACCAAACTATAGCTTTAGGACCACATTTGATTATCAAAACAATACAAACACACTTGCCCCATCGTGAAGTGCTTTTAGCCTCACTTATATTTGCTCGTTGAGAAAACCTTTCAGCTAAGCTTGGTAGTGTTGCCGAGGAGCTGGAAGTATAAGAAGAAACATAGTTGGGTTGGCTTGGTGAAAAGAGTTGCCAGTGGAAACTCGCTAGATGGTTATAGTGGTCACGGTGAAGAGAAGAAAGGAAAAATAAAGGGAAATAGTGATGAAATGAGATTCTACCAAGATTATAATCTAATTTTTCTAAAATTTCACATTAGCCCCTCCTTAGGTTTATAAGTTATGCAATTAGGTCCCCAAGGTGTGGTCCTTCTTCAATTAGGCCCCCAAAAACTTTAATGCATAGGATCAAGCCCTTTGACCGCAATTATTGACCATGCAACCCCAAAAAGTTTTAAAAGGTTCAAACCAAATCTCGATAAATTGTAAGTTGACCCCAAAACTTTTTAAAATCTTGTAATTAAATCCTTTTCAATTATTTTCAAACCCTAAAAACCCAATCAATTAATCCCTTCATTTCTAAATTCTCAACTTTTGAAATACTAATTTTTAGGGGTGTTACACATGACAACTAAAATAAGAACCCATAACCCATCATCGTGCGCGTGTGTGGTAGGACCTATGCCCATGTTCTTGGTAAAAACTCCTAAAAATTATGTAAGGTACTTTTACAGGTGTCCTATGGGTAGGATCATCCACGATCATTCTTGTGGGTGGATACCTAGGGTTAGCATGCACATCATACTAAACAATATAGTATATCCACCTTTCCTACTGTGCACACTGATTTGAATAGTAGTAGTTATATTCTAGCATTAATATGAGATACTTCATTTCATAAAAACTCTCGTGGTGATGATGACCATGATAGGGACAGATTTTCTCATCATGACATGTTTGGTGATGTGAGCAGTGGATCGGTTCTCTTCTCATTATATAGATGTGTCCTATTTGTTACATTCATCATTTTGATGCTTATTATGGCTATACTTATGAAATTACTAGTATATTGATTGTTACATACATTTAAATGTCGTACTCATATGTCTATTAATATTTAAAGAATAATATATGATATTGATAACTAATGTGTGATGGTATTACTATGATTGATGTCTTCCAAATTTGTTTTTCAATTCTTTTATATAATGCATTGCTATCCTAATCTAATAATGCAAGTGTAGGTCTTGATATGAATAGGCATAGATTGTTAGATGCTACATCTAGTTAGCTCTCTAATGTATGAGGACCAAAGGTAGAGGAGCATTTCATTTATGTGTTGTTAGATGCTAACACCACAAAGTCGTTGACTAATGAAGTCTATGCTATGATTATATGCCAGCTTTTGTGTATAAGTTGAACAAACAATTTCAGTGCCTTTACACTCTTGAATTCATAACTCAAAAGTTCTCTGAGTTGAAGGTACAACACCATGGAGCACTATTGAAGGACCTTAACATGTATTGCAATCCAGATTTAGGAGTGATGTATATAACTTCCAAAGCACAAGATCGATTGACTAAGGTAATTACATGTCTCATTAATATAAATATTATCTATCTTAGATCAAGTGCTTCAGTTTAGCTAATATGGCAAAATAAATATTGTGCAAACTAATTTTTTGTATAATTACTACCACTGAGGCTTATGTACTTCGAGGTAGGGAAACCAAAATTTGATCCCTTACATGAGATATTTACCAAGCCTGTACCTTTAGATCACTCTGCTATTCGTAGGGGTGTTGGAGATGATCTAGAGCACCCCATTGTCATTGCTAACTCAAATGCATATGGGGGCTCAATTCATTTTCAAGATTCTAACCAACATGTTTTTTCCACGTCAAGTCTAAGTGTCTCTTCATATTGTTGATACCACCAATAACCATCACCATATTGGCAGAGGATCAGCAATTAACAACGTCAGTACCTCGCATGATATCTTCCATCAATTAAGGAGACCACAACCGTCATGATCCACAAACACCAACAATCTAAGCATTATGTGATCAAGGATGTGCAACTTTCCCTCCTCGTAGCACACTACTTCACGTCTGAGTCCACTTATGTCTCTTAGGTTACTTAATCATGCTTGTACTTGGAACACTTGTAGGAGTCTATTTTCATGTATTTAGATTATTTTATCGCACATGTTTCTGTTGCTTATGGTGTACTTCACTTGAATCACTTAAGTCGTGTTATATGTTAACCACGAATATTTCTCATGGTGCATTACTTTATTCGTCCCATAATTATATGTGAAAAAATATATGAATTAAAAATTAATAAGTCGGTTTATTTTGTGATTAACCCATAAATTTCATGACATTTGAAAATTTTAAAGAAATAATATTTAATAGTTCATGAGTATGCTAGATAATCCATTTTCACATAATAATGTGAGTACACTAGATAATCCATTTTCACATCATACTTGGAAAATTATTAAATGAGTAGTTAAATTAAAAAAAATTCATATTTTTTTATTTAGTGTTAAATTTTTTTATTATAAATGACAATTGAATTTTTTTATAATAAATCTATAAATTTTCTAAAAAAATTATGGTATAAAAATGAAATTAAAAATTTTATTTTGTCATAATTTGGCCAAATTGGAGAGAGGTCCTAATTGAGGCATTAGTATAAAATAAGTTAAGTTAAAACTTAAGTTTTATAATAATGTTATAAATAAAAAATTTAATACATTTGGAAAAAATTACAGTCAAAAATAAAATTATTTTCCAAAACAATTTATTATTAGAAATTAAAATTATATTTTTCTTTTAGCTTGACATTGTGTATTAGCTTCTTATTTTAACCTTATTAGAAAATTCGGTAGGTTAAAATTGACATTGTATAATTTATATATGCAATTAGTTATTATTAGAAATTAAAATAATTGTAATCTAAATCAAAAATAATTTATGAATTTTATAATCATAATTTTTTATCCAAAAAGAAATCATTATAGTAAATTAAATTTTTTTTTTATAATTTGACGAAATTTGGCTTCCAATTTGAACCATATTATAAAATTCTCTACGCCAAAATTCATATTATTATATATTTATAACTAAAAAAATATTCAATGTCTAATTTTTATTGCATATTAAAAAAATATCTTGTATTTCTTCTCAATCATTTTAATATAATTTTTTTCCAATCATTATTTCATAATTACAAATATATGCACATTATACCAATCATTCAATCATATATACACATATATAAATAATTTAAAATTTTATTTCACTCCATCAACCCAACAAAAAATTTATTGATGTGACATCTTATCCCCTCTCAAAATACAAATAAATAAATAATTTTCTCCTAAAATATTTTTCACCTACCGCCCAAAATGCAACAAATATATATATATATATATATATCATATTCCCTAACCCCACTTCCGAAAAATCATTGTGCCAAAATATTTTAGCAATTTGCTCCAATTTGCAATCAAACAAGGCCTCTATTGTCACCATTGTTGCTATAGAAGTTTCACTAATTATCAATAGTGTCAACTTAAATACTATTCTTACCACTATTTAGTTTGTAAAAAATATTAAAGTGACAAAACTACATCTTTTACACATAATACACATAATTAGTGACAACTTTTGTATTGTCACTTACTCTTTTGTCATCAATTTAGTTTTTTCTTGTAGTGAAATAAAATCTTTTGTCACCTAATATATAATTAGTGACAATTTTTATATTGCCACTCATTATTTTGTTGGTAACATTCTATAACTAATTTCATTTTCTTGCAGCAACATGTATGTAGTTTTAGTCTTTTTAAATTCTAGATTTTGCATTTGTGTGTATTTGTATATATATAAAACTCAACAAAAAATAATTTAATTAAAATTTCTAATAATTGTTTCGTTTATATAATAACGAATAATGAAAATCAATTACCAACAAAAGATTACTAATATAAAAATTTTATTTATATATGTAGTATTGAATTAATAATGATGATCAATTTTTTTTTAGAAAAAAAAAGAAGAAGAAGAAAACTACTACTACTAATATAAAAACAGACCTAATATACCCATGCTTCTAGTTAGGACCTCAACTCGTCTCACATCGTAACTAGCCCACCACTTTTTAGCCTATAATTTGTGATAAATAATATTTTGATTTATCTTATCAACTTAAACTGATGATAATTATTTTGTTGGAAGGTAGCTATAATTGCGTTTGAATCACTAGCTCCCAAAACCAAAAAAGCAAGCATGCTCTCTAAAAAATTGAATTAAAAGAGATATACCATTAGCATAAACTACATTTACATTGGAAAATTCCTACTACCTAGATCATGTCTAGGAAAATATAGATTTCAACGGAGGGACTAATGACAATTAATTCAAATAATCCTCTATCTCCAAGGCACAGTTAAAATTTGAAGTAGGTCCAGCAGAATATGTAAATATCTTGAAATAAGATGTGTTCGTAAAAAGAAGCCAAATAACTAAAATGGCACTAGTTAATCTTTTGGACTAATTGTATGAGGTTTTGATTCAAAATATTTCAGATTTTTATGTGTCGGTTCCATTATCATTATTATTATTATTATCATTTTCTTTTCTTTTCTTTTCTTTTCTTTTTTGTTTTTTGTGTGTGTAGCTAATCACGAGTATAGAATATAGATATCTCCGATAGGCGAAGCCACAAGCGAGTTAATTCAAGATTCATTACTTTTATTTTTGCTTTTGTTTGTTTGAGAAATTAAATTGCTTCTTAATCTATATGTCCGTACTCATCATCGATCTTCGAAAGCATAACTCGATTTCCAAGAGGACAATGCCGCATCCCTCCCTAGCCCAGCCCCAAGGAAAAGCTTTTTTCTGATGCAAAATGATTTAGTTTTGTTTATTTGAACAGATGAATGGAAGATTACAAGATTTACAATAAAAAATCAAGCACATCTCCCCGTTCTCATTATTAATCACATTCCCATTCAACATGTGTGCTATATGTATAAACATATTATATACGTCAAGTGATTGGCATTTGGCATGCACAATAGAACCATATATTCATATAGCAACAAGGATGAATTTTCTGTGCGGACTGAGGACCACCAAGAATTTTGGGTACGTTTCATTTTATTTTTGGCCGTTTTAAGAGAAATATTTTTAAAAAAATATATTTGTGAGGAAGGAATTGGAAAATGTGCTGAAAAGAAAGTTATGTTTAGTTATCTCACAAGTAGTATTACATCAAAATTTTGTACCACTATATATTATTTTTATAATAGTACATTAATTAATGTTGTAATCCCAAATGACTAATATCAATTAAAGAGGAATGCCAGCAAGGAAATTTACAAACGGCACAAGATTCACATGGTTTGGCATTGTGCTTACATCCACAAATGAATATATGAGTTTTATTGATTTTAATTCCCAAAAATCTCACAAAAATACCCAACTATCTCAAATCTTTTTCTTCTCTATGAATTTGCACTAGCCAATGTTCAAAACTATGTTTCATGCCCCTAAAAACTAAGAAATATATCAAAAACTGGAGGAAAAACAAATGGGCCGAAAATGTCGAATAGGTTGGGCAAGTGACACGAGTTTTCCATAGTAGTTGCTGTGCTGAGGCACAGCCATCTTACACCCTCTCTCCATATAAAGTTTTTCACAACCAGTCATTCTTGACAGCGAGCATCCTCAACTCCCAGAATTTCTTCTTCACGCTTAAAAATCCATTTGCCAACAATTTTTTGACCTTTACATGCATTAACTAGCTCCCATGTGCCATTCTTGTATAAGGATTCTATTTCTTCACTCATGGCAACTATCCACCCATACGAATTTAAATGTGAGATGGCCTCTCTATATGTGACTGGATTATCTCCCACAAAGTCCTCTATAGAACTCAAACTCTAAGGCCCCAAATTTGAATGCCCTAATCGTTGTGGTGGAATAATCTATCTCCTCTCTCTATCACGAGCCA
Source organism: Jacaranda copaia (assembly GCA_014898725.1). Classification (NCBI taxonomy): domain Eukaryota; kingdom Viridiplantae; phylum Streptophyta; class Magnoliopsida; order Lamiales; family Bignoniaceae; genus Jacaranda; species Jacaranda copaia. The sequence goes on along the minus strand of JACGDI010005343.1, from coordinate 136,028 downwards.
AATGATAGTTTTAAAATGATTCAATTCCTTGCTATTGTTCTGGTGGCAATGAGCTCTCACTAGCTTTATCTACTATCTTTTGTTTCCCTTTTGAAATATCTTGTGGAATGCCAATCTCAAACTCCACCTTCACTATAATTCCTTACAAACTTTCATCCAACTCTTTTAACAATGTAGACTCATCAAAAGTCACATCTCTACTGATCATCAACTTGAAGTCCTTATTGTTAGCACACTATGAACATGCATTTTTTAACCTTCAGCTCAAATTTCCCTTCATGAACATAAGCATAGACCAAAGACACGAGTACCCTCAAAATCAAGTAGTCATCCAAAAACCTAACCATATATCAATTGGTGTCAAAGAGTCCAAAATAGTTGAACGTAACCTATTCAGCAAGTAGCAAGTTGTGTTAACATCTTTAGTAAAAAATCCTTAGAAACCCAACATTAAATAGCATGCATTCAACTCTATCTAAAAGTATTCTAATAATTGGTTCTAAAACCTTATTCTGCTATGGTATATGTATGATTGTAGTATGCCTTGTAATCCTTTTCTATTGTAAAATTCCTAAAACCCCTTATTGTGGAATTCCAAACCACTATTAGTCCTTAAATGTTTGACCTCTTTCCAATTTGCTTCTCAATCAAGGTCTTCCACTACTTGAAACTGAAAAATACCTCGTCCTTATGATTCAACACACACACTTGAACTCTCCATAAGAAATCATCAATGAATATCAGCATGTGCCTAGCGCTACTCTTTTAAGGAACTTGGAAAGGTCCCTAAAAGATCTTAATGGATACAACCCAAAGTGTTATTAGTCCAGGAAACAACTATGTTGAACTTCACTTTAAGGTGCTTTTGAAGAACATACTAATCACAAAAGTCTAACTCTCCGATCTCCCATCCACAAAGGAAACCCCATCTACTCAATTTTGATATTCTTCTCTCACTTATATTCTAATGCCCCGTGTGCTAATAACCATGTAGTATCTTTATCAGTATCTGAAGATGAAATTACAATATTACTAAAAACCATACTATATTGCTATTAGTATCTGATGATGAAATTGCAATCCTATTAGAAAACATACTACTTTCCAAGATATATAGGTCATTTCTATTTTCTCCCCTCTTAACTAGTATGGCATTCTTCGAAACTTGTAAAACTCTAACTCGAACCCTATACCCATATCCATTCTTATCTAATGTGCTTAGAATGATTCCTCTTCAAGTCAAGAATATGACACACCTCTATCAATGCCTCACAATGTGTATTTTGATACTAGCCGTGGTAACTCTAACTACTCTGTATAATATATTATTTTGGGCTAAATGTAGATTACCCCATTGTAAAATGTGAAATTACCATAAAACCTCCTATTAAAAAATAGAGTCTAATCTATACCTTATGTTTCTTCAAACTTGCCTCACTTACCTTATTATCATTTTTTGGTAAAAAAAAATGTAATGACAAAAATATCCATCTAAGTGTTGAGGTAGATTTTGGGCATTGTTCTACAATTTTTCCTCCATTGCTTTTTCGTACATTTGGTGTATTGAAGGAAAAACACAAAATTGTACAAATCCCAAAATCCTCACTTTCACTCTTGGGAAAAAAAAGAAAAAGTTTCACCTAAGGGAAATCAAGTCAAAGAGAATAGTTTTTCCACTATTTTCTGCATTTTATTGTGAATAAATCATCCTTGATCAAAGAAATTCATGACCCAAAATAATTTTCTTGGTGACCATACATTCTAGGTATGCTGGTTGTCATTTTTTCTTTTATTTTTTTTTTCTGTTTTTTCTTTTTTGGGAACTCTCCATAGTTGAAAAAATGAGTTTAGTACTACAATAAGTACAATAAACACATTTATTATTTAGTGTTTTGTTGTGGTGGGCATTTCTAATCAGTTAATGTGGTCCTTTCTGTGTTTATCTTGTCTGAATGGGCTGAATGGGGGAAAGAAATAAATCAAAACTGAAGAATGTCATCTTTCTTATTTTTTTTGAAATTTTTCTTTGTTGCTTAAGATTCCTTGAGTTGAGTTGGGGATAATAAGGCCATTTTTTTGTTATATGAGATATAAGTGTCCTACTAGCAAAGTTGATATGGGGGTAATCTGGCCTTTTTCCTACAAAGTCATTTTTGTGCTTTCTGTTTGGTTAATGAAGTATATTTCTAGTTTAGAAACATAGAAAATGCAACTGCCTAAACTGATGGGCAATCAACTAAGAAGAAAAGATTGAGCAGGCCACTAAAGATTGAATTTGAATAGAAGTTTTTTGTTTTTTTATTTGGTGGCTTAATATGTGGGTAGCCTTTTTTTTTATTTTTCACTCCATCTTTTGGAGCAAAAAGATATGCTTTTGCACTTTTTCTTTTTTGTTTGCTGTTGAAAATTGGTTGATAGGTATAGGGAGCATTCATTGATGCTTTTATAATTTTTGTATGTATAAACACCATAATACCAAATAAAAGAAGGGTTACATATTATATAAATGATCCAAGTTATCTATCTAATTTCTCCTTTACCCTTTTGATATTTCCAAGGGTCTTATGTATATTAATTATTATATAATATATTTTATAAAATACACCCTACAATTGTAGAGGATTAAATTCATTAGTAAAAGTTGAATATAATAAGGTGATTACATGGGGTGTGAATATATAAATTCTTTTGAAATAGGGTGGTAACATGGCCCTTTTTTTAAGTTATCAAGTTTGCATGGACAATTTCTCTCTTTTATGGGGGCTTTCTATGGCCCCTTTGGTTAATATAAGTGTTTGACTTAGCCTATAAAAACATTGGTTGACACTTTTCAGTTATTTACAGTTAAATTTTTAAGTCTAGGGAAAATCCAAATTAATAAAAACGAAAAATTTTAAGAAAAAAAGAATTCTGAAAATTCTATTTAAAAAATGGCCTACTAAATCCTAAAGGGCATTATGGACAATTCATACTCAAAATTGCATCTACTACTTTCATTCTACAAACATGTTCCCCATCAGGTGATTTTGTGGCAATTTTGATGAAACACAAGATACTAATTAGATTCTATTTTTTTTCACAAGGGATTTTGTGGTTATTTCAAATCTCACATAAGGGGCAATCCACATTTTTCCCTTATTGTTTCTCATAAAAACTTTACCACCTTCATATGTTCTATAGGTGGTAAACTAACCCTCTCACGCAGGCTTGGGAATGGGTTGGGGCGGGGCGGGTTTTCCTTAAACCCAAACCCACCCCCACACTTATTAAAATATTTTGAAACCCACCCTGCTTCACCCCACGGGTTTCAGAACTAAAAATTTCAACCTGCCCCACATTAACTATATAAAACCTGCACCCACCCACTCCACCCTGCTCTAGTTCACTCAACTGACAACAACTTAGTACAATTTCAAACAAAACAATAGCTTTGTTTTTATAAATATCATAGCAACAAAAATCAAACACAGATTTCGTTAAACCTTTAAATAATCTGTGCAGTATGTCAACTCACAACAATCTCATAGAAGTAAAAATAATTTAACATGACAATATCTAAATATGCCAATAAAAAACTAAAATATAAAAAAGTCGATCATAAAAATAATAAAATCTACCCTTGATACTGTAGCACAACTCTCCATCATCATTTTAAGAATGATGAGTGTTGAGTAAGGTTAAAGCAACTTAAATTTTATTTTATATTTGTAAAAATTAATAAAATATAATATAAAAATATATACCTAGGGTGAGGTGGGGCAGATTGGTCTTGAACCTGAACCTACCCCGCCTTACACAAAATTTGCACTTAAACCCGCCTCGCCCTATGCCGATTGGGTATTTTACTTGCCCCTCAAGGTAGGTTGGAGTTGGTACTTGCAGGATGGGTTCAAATTGCCAAGCATACTCTCGTGGACATGTATGATAAGAGCAATCATTATTTACAATATGGCAAAATAAAACCCTGAGGTCAAAAAAGTAAAAACCAAATAAGAGGCCAAACTAATTAATTAAATAAATAAGAAAAGAACTAATGAGCCCAGCTATTTAAGCCTATCAAGACAGGGTCTCCAATCCAAGTGTGCAAAAGTCCATTAAGAACTTAATTAATATAAATTCCAACTCTTAAAGCTAAAAGGACATATCAGCATTCATTAGCAAAACTCAAGCTTTGATTTTACATAAACGTGTTTCGAGAACAGAACTACAACATCACTAATTTCTAAAAAGTACCTAATTCTATTTTTATGCAACATTGCCATGGTGCCATCTATGGTAATACTAAGGATGCAAACAAGATCCAAAGATTAAGACTTATACATGCTAGTAATACCTCAAGGCAAGAATGAAATAAGAAATCGATTAGTTGCAGTCCTATCCAGTAGCTGGGCAAGCACCTAATGCACCTGCCATTAGAGGCGATGCTCGAGCAACACACTTAGCTCTCTAGAGAAACAACGTTGCAAAGAACTTATGAAGCATCACTAGCACTAGTGGAAGATGCCTTCTCACGAGCTATAGCCAAAATAGTAGCCTAGTATATTGACGAGCACCACCCATAGGAATAACATCGATTCTCTCACCAAAGCCAACAAGCACCAATTTCTTAGAGTGGATAGAATACAGGGCAAATAATGAATAACCTTGACAAATTGACATGCAATCTTTCTCCAAGCTAATCATTTGCAATGATTGCCCACTACAATAGGAGTTCCAACTTATTTAGCTAACCCTAAGTGCTTATGAGGCTTAGGAAGCTAATACTTTCCTTTGGCTATTATTTACCCTAAATGTAGCCCCTTTTGGTCAGCCATCTTGTTGGAGTCACTCTTCTGTGGCACAAAGATCACCAACCTCCTAAAGTTCAATAACACATGTGATCCCCATAAATACCTAGACAACGTTTTGGCACAAATGCAGCTCTAGGACCTGAGAGAGGCTACTAATTGCAAGATGTTCTACACCACACTTACCAAGTGCACTCTAACATGGTTCATCATATTTTGGGTGGATTCATCGCTAGTTAGGAGTAGTTGTCACAGTATTTCCTCTATAACTTCTCCATTAATTGCAAGTATCTCAAGGCGGCGGGCCTACCTATTCACCATCAAGCAGACATATGGAAAAATAATGACAAATCGAGAAATGAAAATATGGGAACCAAAAACTATAAAAATTAAATATAAATTCTATAATTTTTGAAATTGGAATACATGATCTACATTGAAGTTGAGTAACAATGATCTTTTATATCATAAATTTCACTAGTAACTAAATCAATATCAAAAATCTTTGAACATCATTCTTGATATAATTAATTAAGCAATTGGCCAAAAAGTAATTTTTTTTATTTTATTTTTGAGCCTATTTTGCACAATATTTATGCAAAAAAAAAAAAAAAAGTTATCACTTGTAGTTGTTGAAAGACAAAGAAAATCCAAGAACATCTTTTTAAAATATTCACTTACTTTTGTCACTTTGTCTCAATCTTGTTGAACTCAAAAAGATAAATTTTGGTTGTTTTGCAAGTCCCATAGGGTTCTTTTTAACTAAATACCTATAATTTTTCTCACACTAATAGAATGAAAATACTCTAATGGGCTCAATCTAATTGTACTATTTATTTGATTACTTGATTGAGAATATAACCTTTTAAAAATTTATTTTGAGATTACAAAATTAAATAGGTAAATTAATTAATTTTATTTTGATTGTTAATTAGAATTCAATAAATGTAAATAATTAATTTTTTTATTTAAGGTCCAACAAGAAAAGTTAAATCTTTTAAAATTAATGAATGTCAGTTAAAAATTAATTATTTTAGTGAATATTAAATGATGTATTCTTTTAAAATTTAAATTTAAGTTAACTATTTTTATAACGTTTATTACACACACACACAGAAAAAGAAAGAAAAGTTGGGTAGCGGCAATGGCACCTGGTTGCCCTCCCTAAATCCATCCATATGGAGAAACCCTAAAGGACTTCATCATTTGATTTGTCAAGCAGTTCATGAGATCTCACACATCAACTAGGAGCACCTTCCTAGTGACATTCAATAAAATTTGAAGCAATAAGAGTTCCAAGAATCCATAGTGGGGAAGGCATCCATCACCCTTAAGGAACTCCTCATCTTAGTAGAGAAGTACATACGAATCAAGGAAGCGATGCCTCTAACAGACACCAACAAGCAAGGCATGAGGGGAAGAAACTAATATTGGTAAAAAGATGAATCATCGGCATATCCTCCATGGACATCCTCTAGATTCTCTCCCTTAAATGGACCAAGGGCAAAGATACTTGTGGCTACTAGATAATAGGGTTTGTCAAACAACCCACAAAGATTGTTGAAATTTTGAAAATTTCCCCAAAGTATTGTAGCTTTTACCATGATCTAGCACATACTACTAAGGAATGTCATAATTTAAAAGAAGATAGAAAATTTGGTCCAGCACAAGTACCTAAAAGAATATGTGGCCCTTAGATAAGACAATCCCAAGAAGCAATCCAGTTGGAATATAGAGAAAAGTAGCATGAACATTAGACTAACAACTTACCTATTGTTAGAATCATCTTGGTGATCTTAAGAGAACTTGTAGGAGGTGATTAGCCTAGGCAAGCACAATCTCACATTTCGAAGCCTACTCTGTGTGTATATGAAGTGTGCCCCCAACTTCCCAATGTCACCTTTATTTAAAAAAAAAGATATTGAGACAAAGCGACGAGCATGATGGCACACTAGTGATCCCAGCCTCCCTCATCAATTTTTAGGTGAAGAAAATCTTAGGAAATAGTGGGAGTTCAATGAACATCATCTTCTATGATGCCTTTTTCTTGTTTGGCATAAGCACCAAACAATTGCAAAAAATCAACACCCTTTTATGGGATTCGCCACCAAAATAATAGAAATACTTAAAGAATTCTCTCTTTCTCTTTCTTTGATCAGTCATATCCTAAGGAGTCACAAAGACGGCAAAGTTCTTGGTAGTCAAGGCCCTATCTACCTACAACATTATTTAGGGAAGAGCACCTTGAACCTCTTCCAAGTAATAGAGTCAAAGATAAATTTCTCTACTCCATGTGGAACATGAGAAGCAATTGGCTACCAACGCACTTGTAAGGAGTCCTATACCAACATTTTGAAAGGAGATGAGACTACATGCTACCAAACGAAACAACCTCGAAGTGCACTAAAAGCAGCTCAGCAAATAAAGGCATAAGTTTATTCCTAAAGGCCAACACTATTACAACACCCCTATGAAAGGTCAACCCTCAAAGGAAGAACTCTGAACAATGCGGGGTTACAAATGAAGAAAAGCTTGAGATACAAGAAATTGTACTTGCTAACTCAACCAACACTACAAAAGTGGGGGAATGTCCTAACCTCAGTAATCACACCTCTTAAGGCATAGTAGACTTGAGTTTAAAATCATTTTGTTTACTTAAGCAAATTAGGTTTTCTTTTAATGCTTAAATTTCATTTTCAATAACTTAGGCAAGTTTTCTGTTTATTATGAATAAAAGATCGTCTAGTTTTGGAAGATAGCAATTATTCTTTTGCTGCTTCAATAAAATGTTCTATCGTACTTGTACACACTTATCTCTTTTGGCTACATGATAATCATTCACAAGATTAATGCATTTTGCTATAAAACCCAAGGAGGAACGTACCAACAAAATCATAAAAACAACAATAATATGTCTATAATAGATCCCAAGTGGCTCCCTCCATGAAAGATCTTTCTCTACTGGAGACCTCGAGTGGATCCCTTTATTTAGCGTTGAGAATAGGTGCTCTATCAACCTAAACCTCAACAACCTTAGCTACGTCATCCCATTTTATATCAAAAGATTCACCTAAACCCTTTTTCTCCTTGGCTTTGGGTTGTTTCATTTCCAACACCTTTTGCTTCCACAACTATAATATTTATCACTAGATTTAGGCTTATCTTAGGGCGTAGATTGGCATCTACCATTTTTCCCCTTCTCTCTTGGTCTCCCTTTTACAATCAAACCTTCATCAATCTCAATATCACTATTGCCTTAAACACTTTTTCTCAATTCATTAGAGTTCAGTGAATTTTAACATCCTCCATTGATATTGCATTTCTTCTATACAATAATGTAGTCACCAAGTACTCATAAGATTTAGACAAAAAAGACAAAAAAATTAAAGCTTGATCTTCATCATCCACTTGCATATCTATACTAGGAACTTCCAACATCACTTTATTAAAGTAATTAATGTGTTATGTAATGGATGTACCTTCCTTTATCTTCAGGCTATAGAATTGTTTCAAATACAACTAATTTGTAAGTGACTTCATCATGTACATACAATCCAACTTTGACCATAAACCCAATTACGTACTTTTTTCCACAACTTCTCTCAGTAACTGGTCCGTCAGTGATAGAACCAAAGCACAGAAATCCATCACCAAGAACTCATCTTTCTCCTCCTCCAAAAGCATCTCTGCTAAGAAATCTCTTCCCTTATCACTCTCTACAAACCTTGTTGACTCTGGAGTGCTAGCATCTTCATTTTCGGCAGCACAAAACCATTCTTCCCATCGAATTATTTTGCCTTGTATTTCATTATGGGCATCTTTAGTCAAACAAGCTCTAATACCAATTTGTTATAACCCAAAATGACCAAATACCAAAAGTAGAATACCCACAAAAAATTAATAAAGAGCATCAGATTTACATGGTCCAACAATATGCCTACATCCACAAATAAAAATATGAGTTTTAATAATTCTGATTAATATGCTGAAGTACAACTCATGCTCCACAAATTTCAAGAAAACACTCAACTCCCGAATCTTTTTATTATCTATAAATCTACACTCTTTAATGTTCAAAACTATGAATTAAACCTCCTAAAAGTTGAGAGAAGTACATCCAAAATTGAAAAGGAAAAAAAAAAACTCAAAAATAGGCCAAAAGCATTGAAAAGACTAAACGAGCAAAACGGATTTCTCGGGACAGCAGCCGCCACTCTAGGTGCAATCATCTTTGGCCCCGCTGCGGACGCAAGGCATATTGTGCGGCTATCTTGCTCCCCGCTCCAAGCTCAAGGCATACTACTTAAGGGAAGAATTCAAGGTGCGCACACACCCACAATTAGAAATATATTGATTAAAATAATGGATTGAAAGATAGAACATACATAGCTTTTATTAATTTAAAATTTTGAAATAATTATAGTTTTTAATAATATTTAAAAATAATATACTTTGATAAAATATTTAATTTTAGTTTGTGAGAATGAATTTCATTCCAACACAAACAAAACATAACCTTCGCATATTTCAGGTGCACAAGAAAATAAAAATTGGTGATCAAATAGCATATTTCAATGCAAAAGTCATCAATTAAGTATATATACATATATATAGATAGGTATCTGGAGTTTTACTTTCCCTCATCATAGTTGCAGAAACAAAATTAATCACCCTCGTGAGCTCTCTTTTCAAGAATATTTCAAAAGAAAGAACATGCCCGGTAAGAATGAGGCTTAAACGAGGAAAAAGACTGCATTGAATATCTAGACACTCTCACACTCACCAACAAAATAAGGCATGGTAAAATAGTAATCGAATAAAATAATTCAAAAAGTTAAAAATAAACACAAATTCAAAGATTTTATAAGAGGACAACGTTTCAAATCCCCGCTGAATTCATTTACAAACAAGCAACAACTTAACGAAGTGGAAGATCAGATTTTATAAGAGGACAACGTTTCAAATCCCCGCTGAATTGATTTACAAACAAGCAACAACTTAACGAAGTGGAAGATCTCTTGCAAGAAATTGAAATCAATTTCAATGGTAGCTATATGAGAAACAATAGCAGCTCAAACTGTAAAATTGAGATTGTTGGCAAGTAAAAATAATCACAAGAATCATTTCTGACGGAAAACTTAACTTTTGTGATCACAGATAAATATTTACAAGAATAATATTCCATCAAAGCCCTACCTTCAATCCAAAATTTTGGCAGCCTACTTTTTCTGTCGAAAAATAAAAATAAAAACTGTTTCGAGAAATCCCATTCATGTTCATGCCTTCTAATGACCGACCCAAATGAAGCAACTTTTTCCAATTTAGCCGCTTTAACATCCACTCTTCCTCATTGATCCACACCCATCTGTTTGTAAATGGCCCTGATCCTTTAACCTCCCCTCCACAGATGTTGGTCTTTCTCGCCCTCTCGGGTTCCTGAAATTCAGCCGTTGGTATTCACATAATTAGAACATTTTTTTCTTCTTTTTCTTGGAGAATCAAAATCAGATTTAGATGAATTTGTTAAAAGGGTGGATTCAATGGAGATTAGGGAAAATAAAAACGTAACATAGATTCATAATGCCACAAACCACTTCAAAATAAATTACAACAGAATGCTCATCCTTTTCCTTTTCCTTTCTCATTTTTCTCATTAAAATCATTAATAGCAAAATCAAGGGAAAAAATCCAACTTAACTATGATTGTCCATTTGGGTCTTGGGTCATAAACCCGGCCCATTCATCTGGACTAATTATTATTACAAAATATATATATATATATATATATATAATCAAATTCTTGACTAAATATTATCACCTTTTGATTTGTGATTTCAAATGGGTTTGCAGCCTGCGATCCAGTCTATTCTTGGCTTCTCTTGCGGCTGCTTCAAGCTTCTCATCATCACACTCCGCCTGCGTTACTGGTTCCGTCTCCTGTTCAACACCAACAAAACACAAATAATTTCAAAATTAATCATGAACACAAAAAAAAAAAAAAATGGGAAAAAAAACAGTAATAATTTTGTTCTTAGTACCATAGAAGAAGCTGAACTGATGCGGAATTCACAGTAATAATTGGTCGCATATAAAGAGAAAGAAGATCGCCTGCCGCCATTGTTGAGATTGCTTTGGTGAAATCTTCTCCTTCTCGCGGCTTCAACTCCAGGGAGCATGCCCGCCATCTGCCAGAGACACCAATTTAATTGGGTTTTTTTCCTTTCTTTTGGTAGAAAAAGTAGATCACAGGTTCGTATTATTTGCTGGAAGAAAAATGAAAAATAGTTTCAAGTATGGACTCTTGCAAGGACATTGTAGGCGAAAAGGACGAATATATTGGCTAAAGAAGGGATCATCATCACAAATTTTTTTAATCTGGCACGAAATTTCCTTCCTATTTCCTCTGTAGTTCCCACAGCTTGGTGGTTTCTTTGTTGCTTCGTGGGGTGGATGGCATCGGTGCGAATTTATGCAGCGGAAATTTCCACGACATGGGTTGGTTGCTATGCCTTTTTAATATTTTTTTTCCCTTTCTTTAAATATATTTTTAAAAAAATCAAAAACAAGCACGCAGGAGTCCTGTAATGGTTACAATGTCTACTTACAAAAAGTTATGTGCTCCTACATTCGGACCGATGTTTGATTTTTTTTAATTTAATTTTACAAATTTATTTATGTGGGTGGAATTTATAATTAAACTAGCAGTATTTTGCATGCATAAATATTTTTTAAATATTTAAATGATATAATTCTTTTAATATTTGAATGGAAGGTAAAATTGTATAGAGTTGGGAGATATAGTTGCTACAAGTATTTGCGGAAGTTGTTGATCGATTTTTGTAAGTATTTAATAGGTTAGTGGATTTTATGAAAACTAACATTTTAACATTATAATTGGAATATTTTTAAAGTAGAATTAGAAGGATGAAATTGGAATGTTAATAAAATTGGTGTCCAAACTACTCTCATATTTTGAATTCTCAATTTTACCTTCCATTTTTTTTTTTTTTTGAGGTAGAGGATATATATATTAAGAAGGACAATAGTACTACATTACATCAGTTATACACTAAGGACTTAAAGAGACCATGATACTCACGCAGATAGATGCAACAAAAAGACACCAAATCAAATGGACTATGACAAGGAGACCCATGAAGACATCTATTCCTATTATGCCATAATCGCCAACAAAGCACACTGAAGAGTTCAAATGCATCATGCGGAGTCTGTTGTCTCACAGAGTCAAGCCACAGTAAATTATTGGAACCTTGAGCATAGTAGATAAACGAGTTTAGCTTGGTAAGACCCTAGACCTCAGTAGCAAAACCACACTCACGCAATACATGTAAGGATGATTCGGCTCTATTCTTGCAAACTGCACCGCTAATATCAACATTAATATGACGTTAATGTAGACTAAGACGAGAGGGAAGGATATTCCAGCCCAAACGCCAAACAAAAGTCTTGATCTTATTCAGGATGTTCATGCTCTAGATCCTATGCCAAAGAGCCTTCAACTGATGATCATCCAAAGAAGCAGAGGTATCACTTGCAGACATGCGCAACTCCTTGCAGAAATGGTAACAGCTGCAGACAGAAAAGTTGCCATGTCTCGTGTGGGATCAACTCAAACGATCAGGAGCAGTGACTGGACCAAGAGAAGTAGCAAGGATTTGTTCTGCATCAACTGGCCAGAAGATACTGCAAATAAGTCCAACATCCCATTCACTGCCATTATCCTGCTAAATCAAGTCACAGACCTGCATGTGCACCAAGTCTAGCAATGGAGTAGTGATAATTCTGCTGTTAGTTGTGGAAGGTAGCCGATTGTCTTTCCAAACTAAAACACTTCGGCCATTACTAATATTCCACCTAATTCCTTGTTGAAGAACGTCCTTGGCAGACAGGATGCTTCTCTAAATTGCTGAAGGACGATAACCTGGCGAGGTGATAAAAAAGTCCCCATGAGGGAAATAACGTGATTTTGGAATTTGACTTAGAAGGGATTCTAGTTGTGAAATAATTCTCCAGCCCTGTTTAGCCAACATAGCCACATTGAAACACCTTAAATCTTTGAAATTGAGTCCTCCAGAAGATTTCAATCGACACACCTTATACCATGGTAACTAGAAAATGCCACGTGAACCCATGCTGTTCCACTAGAACCATTTAATTAGAAGTTCAATATCTTTGAGTAGGGAAGAGGGGAGTAAGAAACAGCTCATGGCATATGTCGGGATCGCTTGGATAATGGATTCTATCAAAATCTCCTTTCTGACCTTTGAAAATCAATTTTCATTCCACCCCTGTATCTTAGCCCAAACTCTCTCCCTAATATATTGAAATATTTCCTTTCGTGATCTTCCCAAAATAGAAAGTATGCCCAAATAGGTCCCAAATGCATCATGTACCTCAATGCCTAACTATCTTTGGAGGGTACCGTGATCATGTGTAGAACCATTTGGGCTTACAACACAAGTGGATTTGTCAGCATTAATGTGTTAACCTGAAGCATCAGCATATGCCTGCAGAACCTGCTTAATACTTTCAACATTTATGTTATTTGCCTGACAAAAAAGAAGAGAATCATCTGGAAAAAATAAATGTGAAATTTGAGGGGCTCTCCGCAGAATAGCGACACCAAGAATATTCCCACAATCCTCCTCATGACAAAGAAGTGAAAGCAATCCATCTACACAAAAAAGAAAAAGGAAAGGAGATAATGCGTCCCCTTGACAGAGACCTCGTGAAGGTTGGAGAAATCCAATAGAGACACCATTTAACAGAAACGAATATGAGACTGATGAAACACAAAGCATAATAAGTTCCACAAAACTAGGAGCAAAACCTAATTTAAGGAGCATACCTCACAGGAAAGGCCATTCAATGCGATCATAGGCCTTGCTCATATCGATCTTGACAGCAATAAAACCTTTATTACCTATCTTTCTTGATTTGATAAAATGATTGATCTTGAAGGCAATCAATACATTATCAGTAATAAGATGATTAAGGACAAAAGCAGATTGGGTGGGAGATATAATGTCACTAAGAATAGGTTTTTGAAGGTTCACAATACATTTAGTACCAATCTTATAAACAGCGTCGCATAGGCTAATTGGTCTAAAGTAAGTCATGGTAGAAGGCTTATGGCATTTTGGGATCAACACAACACGAGTATGATTGGCATCAAGAGGGAGAATTTTATTATTAAGGAAATCAAGCACAAATGAAATCACATCTAAGCCTATAATATCCCAATAGTGGTGATAAAATAAAGCAGGCATACCATCAAAACCCGGGGCTTTGAGAGAACCCATAGACTTAATAGCCGAGAGCAGTTCTTCACTTTCAAATGGTTTTTGCAGATTAAGGTTCATTTCAGCTGTAAACCGCACATCCACTGTATCCAACACCACATGTACGGCTTTTTAACACGGATTGGAGGACTGGAAGATATTTGAAAAATATGAGACAATCACTTGTTCAATGTTAGACACCATGAATCAAAATCATCCATAATACCCTGAATCTGATTTGTACGCTAACGAACTAATACCTTACTATGGAAGAATGAGGTATTACGATCCCCCTCCTTAAGCCATTCAATGCGGCTTCTCTGCTTCCAATGAATTTCCTCAAAAGTTAGGGCATGCTCTAGTTGTTCCTTTGTTAATAGAAGCTCCACCTAGGTAGCTGTAGTTAGTGGTCTCATTTGTGGATCATGGAGCTTAGACCGGAAGGAGTAAATGCACTGCTCACTAAGATTTTGCTTCTTATTCCATTTCCAAAAATGTTCTTTACATTTCTGAAGTCTATTTAGCAGCTGATTGGTTGATGTCGAGGACACTATAGAGTTCCAGTAATCTTTGATAAATTTCTGACAACCAGGTTGCCATAACCATGTAGCTTCAAAATGAAATGGATGATTTTGAAAAAGTGATGTAAAGCATTGAGGCCGAGTATGAATGTGTAAAAGGAGTGGAGAATGATCTGACCCTCCAAAAGGCAGATGCTTAACTGAACTATGCTGGAAAAGGGCCATCCAACCTGGGCCAGCACACACACGGTCCAATTGAACTCTAACCATGTATGGTTCAACACGGTTATTACACCATGAGTAGGGAAAGCCTTCAAAGCCAATATCTGTAAGATTACAAGAGAGAAGGGTATCCCAAAACATAGAGAGGACTCCCAATAATCTGCAAAATCCCCCCGATTTTTCCTCGTTAGACAGAATTTCATTGAAATCTCCACCAACAATCCATGGAGTATCTGACTGAGACGCCAACTGATTAAGTAGAGACCAAGATTTCCTCTTTTCCAACAAATTAGAATAACTGTAGAAACCTGGTAATCGCATTCGGTGTTCATGTTAAGGAATGATAATATCCGAGTCAATGAGGTGTTGAGAGAAAGAATGTAAAGACACATTGACATTTTTGCGCCAAAACAAAGCCAAGCTGCCGGGGACTTACCAACATAATTGACACCTAAACCATGAAAGTTGAAACGAGATTTAAGTCAATGAATTCACAAGCAGGAACATTTTGTTTCAAACAAAAATATCAAGTCAGGGTTATAGCAGATGAGATAAGCTCCAAGAAGATGAATTGTCAAGGGTCCCCCTATACCTTGATAATTCCATAGAAGGGCACTCATGGCGACTGGTGGGGCTGACCAACAGCCTCCACCAATAACAAATGAGAACTGGTAACAACATGAGATGACACTCTTTTGCTAGGCCGCCCATAACTTGTCTCCCCTGCCCCACATGGCATAGACTGATGCCATTTGCCAAAGACTGGATTCGTAGAACTATTAATGTCTACAAGTGAATCTTTCAAATTATCTCTGCCTTGTCTGAAGCAATCAACTGAATGGAAATGAAAGTGTTTTGTTTCAGTGATAGAAACTTGGAAGAGGACCGGTGATGTGTCGTCAACCCTGAAATCAAATACTACTGTCCCCCTAGCAATAGGACATGTAGGAGCATTTGGCACTGCAACTGAAGAGTACGACAGGGAATGGTCCACCATAAAATGGATAGCAGTGTGGTTCCCCATCCCATGAAGATCCGCCATAAGCCATGGCCCATACTGTAAATTATCATCTGAATCAACAAAGTCTACCTTACATCAAGAAGGACACCTTTTCTCTTAGTGACCAATAATACCACACAAATAATAAAAAGTTGGCTACCTTTCAAAGGTGAATGATAGCCACAATGATTGCCCTGAAATGGAACGTAGATGGAATCCACGTTTGACGAGATCCGTGATGTTGATAGACACTTTGATTCTCAGAAAAGAGTGATCGCCACTACTAATTGAAGGCATCATATCAATAAAATGTCCCAGACAGTTTCCAATACGTAGTGCAACTTCACAGGTACGTTGAGAGGCAGGTAGATTATAAATGCGAATAATAATCCATATATGGTTCAGAATTTTGTGGTGTAGGTCGTCTGTTGGTGAAAAATCCTCTAAAATGACGGCATTTTTCTCCATGATCCAAGGGTAACCATCCAATGCATTCTTTTTATCCAGGTAGTGGTTAAAGGAAATTGTAAAACAGGCCCGATCTAGCAAATTTAACTCTATTCCCTTAATCGGCTGTAGTAGATGTTGCAAATTTGATCGAATAATTCCTGTGGTGAAAATACGAGGAGCACTATTCTCCCAACAACCATAAACTGACCAATAGAAGCATACCCCTGCCAAATGTTGTCTGAGACTGTAATACCTTCATTTTTTGCTTCTGTCAAGGATAGCTTTTTACCCAATAATTCCACTGTTTGATCCGTGGTGTGATGCAATGAGAAACAGTAAATGAGAAGATGGGCGATATGAACCTTATCTCAAAAAATTGAGATAAAAACCAGACCGAAACAGACATAATCCGAATAAAATAATTGACTAAAGGAGAAAAAATACAAAACTCAACAAAGAATAATTTAAATGTAGAGAGACCGAACTAGAGAAGAAAACAAACACAAGATGAAATCGTGGTTATGATCATGGCTAGTTCCGATATGAACTCAACCCAGAGTTGCATCAATTAGCCTTCCCAGCGAGTACGAGAACTGGAAAACATGAAACAAACAAAGTTAGAGTACAAGAAGTAAATGACATAGAAAACAAAAACGAGATGGATGAAGAATGGAATATTGAAGATCGCTCTCATGCGAGAAAACAGAGTGCTCTCATGCGAGAGAAGAGAGTGCTCTAATTTTAGTCTTTCCCTTCCAAATTAAATTGTCGATTTTAGTTATAGAAATAAATTAAGGGTATTATTAGTAAAGATTCAAAAATAATTTCCATTTGAGATAAAAAAAAAAAATGTCTTCTCTATTATAATAATATAGAAGTATAAATTCTCTTTCATAATAGTATAAACATAGATGCTTAAAAAAATAAAATAAAATATTATTAAAAATTAAAACAAAAGATCCAATTGGCAAAAAGTCAAATGATGGAAGGTGGAGATGCAAACGAATTGTACCAACTCGCCAGTTTGATGAGTTAGTTCGAAAAATGTCCGAGCTCAAGTTTAAATTTAAACTTGAGCAAAGTTTAAATAATATTCAAGCCGAGCTCGAGCTAAATAACTCTTTTTTGTAAGTTTGCAAGCCTATTTTTTTTAAAAAAAAATTATATTTATACATAAAAACTATAATAATACATTAAACTTTTATATATTATAAAATAATTTTACATTTTGAACTCGAGTTTATAACTTTATCATAAGGTTGAGTTTAACAAATTAATCCGAGTTCAAATAAGGGCTCAAGTTGAGATCGAGCCTCAACTTCTTGAGGTTGTTGAGCTCAAGCTCAATTTATTAGCTCGAATTTAAAAATAGGTTCAAAACTTGATTCAATTCGAATTATTTGCATCCTTAATTAAAAAATGGGCAAACAATTGATGAAATTATGAAGAATTTGGAGAACTATTATATAGGTTGGTGGACCATGGATGTGACAGCAGTCCCTGGCCTAATAATATTATATTAAAAAATAGAATTAATTTTTTATGTTTATTAACTTTAGTTTTCATATAGTTAAATATTTATCAAATTCACTCCCTAGAAATTATATAACTTGACTAAGTTGCAGCGAACCAAGGATTACTGACTTTAAATTTTATATTATATTTATATTTTCTAAAAAGTTATTAAATTAAAATAAACTAAATGAGAAAAAGTAAGAAAGCAATGAAGCATAACATTTTATTTGACACATTTTTAAATTTTATATGTTTTAACGTTGTAAACAGGCAAACCTCTTTTTAAAATACAGAATCTCTCCGTTCTTCTAAAATACAAAATCTTTATTATGATTTTCATAATATTTATTCTAAGGATATAGTAACAAATCTAGGACAATTGAGAATTTAAAATATTAATTAGTTGTGAACCTAGTATATTTAGTCTTTTTGTAGCGTTGTACTCGGGATAGCCCCTAGTTAAGGCGCCATTCCAACTCAATCTTAATTTCGAATCCATAACAAGCAATAGGCCCATCAAACCTATCAGAAATAGCGGCGGATTTCAACTTAAGCATACCTTAACCAGAGTTATCAAAGACAGAAGGCATACCTCAACTTAATTAGCTTCCGTAAAACACTATATACAAGCTTTAGTGATCCTATAACATACCACATAAGTACTAAGTACATGACATTAGTAGTTCCAAAATGCTCAACATAATATATACACCCTGCAAATGTTAAATTCAAACTTAACATATCATAACATCTTTGGGGTTACAAAAACATGCCCAAGTATGCCCATTAGCAAATACACACAACTATTCTAATACAAAATTATAATTGCCGATCTGACCGAAAGTCCAAGCTTATCATTCAATTATGTCTAAGAAAATATAAAAGAAATAGGAGATAAGTCCAAAGGACTTAGTAATGGATATTCATAACAAAGATCAATAGGGATCTGTCAGGAAAAATCAACCCAACAAATCATCAATTAACAATAAGAACAAGGATAGATTGAATACGAGTAATCAAGTATTAGTTTACAAATGGATCAATTACAAACAATTAGGAACTATCACAGGTATTAAGAAGTTCAAAGCTATCGATAGGTACTAGCTCAAGGGTCATGACTATCTGCTTGAATGGCCTAAGATCATCACAATCGAATCTGTTCAGGAGGAATGGTCCATCTTAACCGAATCAATTTGGGAAAAAATAAAAATGGCTCATTCAACCTAGATAACAGGCCATTCTAGATCAAGAAACTTCATTACCCTTGTTACTCCATAAGCAAGGTACAAACAATCAGACTACAATCAAATTATAAAACAGAGCAAAATGAACTTATCAAATTCACCTTATCATTAGTTTCGAGCTTAAGTCTTATCCCATGCACACAACAGGGATTAACATCATGTTTCTTAATCCAAGAGTTTCAAGCTTACAGCTTATCCCATGCACACAGCAGGGATTAACATCCCATTACTTATTCGAGAGTTCAAGGCTTATGGCTTATCCCATGCACACAATAGGGATTAACGCACTTTACTCCCATATAACAATTACTAATCGTAATAGATAACAAAATAGATGAATAATAGACAATCAAATAACCAATAGACAGGATCAAGTACATAACAATATCAAGTACCGATCGAGACAAATAATAGGACAATAACAAGTACCGATCAAAATAAGTATCGATCAAGACAGATATGAGTTCTGGGTGCCAAAACAAATAAGAACGACTTAACAAAGTGAGACAAGTACTAACCCTCACAAGGGTATACAATTCAAATAACAGATTACGAACAAGTACACATTCAAGTACAGATCTAAATAAAATGAGCAAGTATAATTCAAGCAATTACAAGCAGGTACAATCAAGCAAGTTAACCCTCATAGGGGTTGTACCACAAGAACAAATAGGTATAACAAGGCCAAAATGGCAGACCCTCACCTTTGAATTCTCAAAAAATCGGCCACAAAAGCAATCTGTTGGTCCTCGAGACCTACTCTTTTGTCACCTATCCAAAGTAATATTTTTCACAATCAAAATTCACATTCGAACTCAATAATCATAACTAAGCCACTAATAGTCCAAATTTACTAGACAATTGATTAATATGATAGTTTTAAGTTTAAATGATACTATTGCCCCAAAATGGCTAATAAGGTTAATATTGCCAAAATAAATCTTGATTTTCATATTAATTCACTTATCATAATATAGACTAGTCCTTAATTATACAATTGCTTCATAATATTACCCTAAAATCACAATAATAGCTTAATTCTTCATAATTAATCTCAATAATGTCGCTTATATCTTAAATTCGTAAAATTAAGGTTTTCTTCTTACAATACTCGATAATTTCCAATAATCTTCATAAAATAATACTATCCAATTTTACTAAACTCGTACTGGTGCATGCATACATCGAGTCTTAGTCCCATATCATCTCAAATCACCCAATTATCACATCACAAGTTCTAATTTCATAAATCATAGTTAAATTGCTTAATTATCTCAATTAATCCTAAAATTACATAAAATAATACAGATTCGGGCCCACTAATTACACTATGGTCCATGCATGAAGATATATATTTATCAATCTTATACAAATCCTCATCCTTGGCATATTACAAGGTCCAATGCAAATAACGGCACATCGCATATATATGCATATATATAAAATATATGTCGTCTAACTATTTTTACCCAGGAATCTACTATCAAGGTCCCAAACTCACAAATCAAAAGCACCACCACGATCATCATGATGAGGCAAATATTTTATCTCAAAAGTACTGCCACTGACTGCCGTTCGTGATCATCTACTGTTACCAAAAAATGTCAATACCACCACCAAGAGCTGCCTTTCAACCTCACAAGTCCAATTCTATGGTTAATTTCATGTTTAGCTCCCTATAGTACCACCAATTAAACTTTGAAAGCCCCAGCACCACCACCCACTATTGCCTAGATTTTCTTCTTTCTTACCACTGTTAGTAGTTCAAATTCTCAACCTAATACACCAAAATGTCCCCTGAGTTGCCCTCTTTAAAAATTGCTGCCCAGGAACCCCTTTTCCACTGTCACTTCACTAGGCTCACCATTTTCCATTGCTCTTTAGCTTCGGTCTACTGTTGCTCTGCCATCCACCGATGCTATGTGTGTGCATGAGGTATCAATGTGATGCTAAGGTTGAGCGGAAGTGAGTTTTTAGGTTGGTTTTGGGGAAAAACTAGCTATCGAAAAGAGAAGGGTGTGGTGATGCGATGAAGAAGAAAAGGAAAATAGGTTTAAAATGTAAATTCCATATATATAGGCTATTTCTGCATTATTCTAATTTAACCCAAATTTAATCTAGTTAGTGTAATTAGATCTGCTCAATTAATTAAAAACATAGCTTGACACTATTAACTTCAAGCCCTCAATGCAAACCCCAACACTTTGAAAATGTGATTCAATCAAGTCTCTGCCAATTGCAATTTTACCCCTAAAACGCTTGAAATTCTTGCAATTAGGTCCTTTTGATATATTTTTTGGGCCCTAAAATCCAACCAATTAATATCTTGATTTTTTTAAATCCTTATTTTTCAAAAGTGCCGAATTTCATAAGTGTTAAAGACTCCTCCCTTAAGAGAATCTGGTCCCCAAATTCTCATTTGAATACTGTTCTGGCTTGCAAAAATTAAGTAGATTCAGTGAGTCGAACTACCTTCCATTTTCATTAAAGTCTGCTAGGATTGCTTCTTCAAATCTTGATACATCTTCATGCTTTTTGGGCGCATCGTATATCTTAACTTGAGTACCTTATCTAGTAATTTTTCTTCAAGCACTCATATCATCTTATTGAACAAGAGAATACCTTGAATACCGGTATTGAACTCAGACTCTCTAGAACTCCCAATTTTTTCTTCTATTTCATTATCCAAATATCATTAACTTAAGTTTGTCGCATTTCATCCCATAATTCGAACTGCACTTATATCTGCAATCCTATTTGCTGTATTAATTTTCAACACCATTCCCATTTGCAAGCTTCGTAATACTTCTATTTCTAGTAAGTCAGCTATTCTAGCCATTAGCTCAAGGTATTGGCCACTACATTCGCCTTTTCGAGTAATAAATGATGGAAGAATTGCAGTCTTCTAGTATTTCCATCCACTACGCTGTCTCATGTTCGAATCCTCTTTTTAGTTAAATAGCTTATTTCTCAATATGTTAGCTATTTTAGATAAGTGTTGCACAAATCTTTATTAATAACTGACAATCATGTTTTTCGATCTCTTCCAATTGACTGCCACTTCTATCTTAGAGAGGTCAACTTCTACCCCATCTCGAGATATGATATACCCAAGAAAAGTCACATTTTTTATTCAAGATCCGCACTTGCTAAAGTTAGTATACAACTAATGCTTTCTCAAAGTTTTGAGAACTATGTGTAAGTACTTTACGTGGTTGCTTCTAGTCTTCAGTCGGTAGGACTCCTATCTAACTCTAGCTTTGAAAAGATTCTGGTCCCCATAAAAGATTAAATAATACTTCTACGTGAGGTAGAGGTGATGAGTTCATTTCTTTCGAAACTACTCCCAAGTGTTCAGCTACCACTCTTTTTGTAATAAACCCTATTTTGTAGCTGCATATTTAGTTCAAGGAAATGCAACATGTATGAAAGAATGCAAAATACCAAGATCATACAAGGCATTATCATGGATTTCAAATATAGAAACCATACCTTTTGTCATTTCGTTAGGATCTGGTGCTTCTTCTTCTATTAGGGCATAGGCACAAGCTCATACATTTGGTCTTCTGCTAGCTCTTGGCACCTATATTTCCTTTTTTGTAGTAGTGGGGCCTCTCCATCTAGGGCAATCTTTCACATAATGCTGGTCGCTAGCGCAACTCACACATCTACCCTGTTTTCTCCAACAGCCAAACTTGTCAAAGCCAAATCCCCTATAGAATTCACATTACATGGGTGCTTTCTCTTATGTCACAATTGCCTTCTTGCCAAAATAAGGGCTTGTTAGGCAATGCCTCCTACCTGAAGCTTCAATTGTTTTCTTCCAACACTACTCTGCCCTTCAAGGTGCATCTTTTCCTTTCATCCACTATCCTCAATTTTTTGAATTTTTTGTTGTTCTTACTCAAGTTGCAAGGCTTTGCTTACTACTTGGTTGAAACTTAACAAATCACAAGTGGCCAAACATTTTCATAATTTGGCTGTAAACCTTGCATAAATCATCGAGCCTGTTAATCTTTATCACCTTACATGTAGGGAGCATATTGTATCAGTCGACTAAAAGTAGCCTCCTACTGACCAATAGATTGGGCCCTCTGAACAAGGTTCATAAACTCTCTCTCCCTTTCTTTCTTTACCACTTCTGACACAAATTTCATCATAAATTTTCTGGTGAAATTCTCCCAACTCTATTGGGTTCCTTCAATCGTCCATCTTCGATTGATCATCTTCCACCAACTTCAGGCAAAACTTTTTAGAAAGAATATAGCAAACCAAACCTTCTGATCACCTGAATAGCAAATGTCTCAAAAATATTTTCTAAATCCTCAATCCATTCTTTAGCTTTTCTATCATTAGGGCCTCATAAGAACTTTGGGGGATTAAAATAAAGAAACCATTCTAATGCCTAGTCTTTAGTCATCTCATTAACACCTCTTGCAACACTACCTGAATGTTGAGCCTGCAGCCTAAATCCCGATCCCCTCTGGTATGCGAGGTCCATTGATTGGCCTACTGAAAGGGTTTGCAAAACATTTTTTCTTACATGTCTTGTGAGTAAGCAAATGCCTCTTATCTTGGAGCCCGTCAGTCATTCACCCATTGATTGGGATATCTTTCCTATCATTCAATTCTAGGCAGCACGGGTGCACCAAAACATCCTTGCAATGCCATCACTTCTACCAACTCCTCCAAGCTTTTAAGAATAAAAGAATGAGAAGTGTTAGATAAAATCAAATTAAACTCTTAGGCACGCAAGTCTAATCATCCTATGATATACGATAAGGTCTTATACACATCTCGTAGTATGCAAACTCATCTTACTAACATCAACCAATAAAATTCATCTTAAATTTTTGAAATTACGTAAGAATTTCCCAATACGCAATATACCCAAAATTCAAACTCAAACTAACTCAAACAAAAGATCAGTCACAATTCCCAATGATACCCAAATGCTTAGGTCATTGGCAAACCAAAGCTCTGATACCACTTCTGTAGTGCCCCACTTGGGATAGCCCCTAGCTAAGCTCCACTCCAGTTCAGTCTTAATTCTGAATCCATAACAAGCAATAGACCCATCATAAACATTTCAAACTTATCAAAAATAACAACGAATTTCAACTTAAGCATACCTTAACCAAAGTTATCAAAGATAACAGGCATACCTCAACTAAATCAGCTTCCACAAAACACTATACATAGGCTTTAATGATCCCATAACATACCACATAAGTACTAAGTACATGCCATTAGTAGTTTCGAACTGTTCAACATAGTACATACACCCTGCAAATGTTAAATTCAAACCTAACACATCACAACATCTCTAAGGTTACAAAAACATGGCCAAGTATGCCCATTGGCAAATATACACGGCTATTCTAATACAAAATTATACTCGCCGATCCGACCAAAAGTCTAAGCTTATCGTTCAATCATATCTTAAAAAATATAGAAAAAATGGGGGGTAAGTTCAAAAGATTTAGTGAGGGATATTCATAATAAAGATCATTAGGGATTTGTTAAGGAAAATCAACCCAACAAATCGTCAATTAACAATAAGAATAGGAATAGATCAAATATAGACAATCAAGTATCAATTTACAAATAGATCAATTATAGACAGTTAAGAATAATCACAGGCATTAACAAGTTCAAAACTATTGGTAGGTACTTCTGGAGTTTATTCCATTTCACCAGTCACCACAACTTGGACCATTAATCGGCACCATTAATATCATCAGTATACATAATGATATCAAAAGATGTCATAAAATAGAATTATGATATTATTGTATGTATAATTTGATAGGTCACTATCCCTCACTTAAATGACATGAGACAAAGCCCAAAAAAACTAACCAACACGAAAGAAACTGATCGCCGCTTGAGTTGTGAAGTGGCCAACGAAGATAAAGCAAAAATTGGGTGTAATGTAAAGCTAAAGTGATAAAAAATTTGGAAAAACTATAAGAAAATATAAAAATAAAATAAAAACTAATTAATAAAGTAAACTTATCGGGTCTTCTTGTAGCATCCGACAGTGAAGTTTTTGTCTTAAATTGAAATTTTACCACATTTGTATAAATTTTAGTTTGAGTTGCAATCGGTTAAACTAAAATAATTGAAGTACTACTCGTATAATGGCGTAATCGAATCACGTTTGTCTGTATATTTGATGTATGATCACATGATGAGCACGACAACACTCGTTATTGAATAATTGTTGTTTCCAGACAAATCGCTCCACTCTTCTCACTTTTCTCTTCTATTTTTTTCTGTTGAAGGCCTTATCTCTCTTCTCCGTCCTCCAATGTCATTTTCTTTAAATTTTCCTCTCTTTATCTTTTTCAATTATATATAAAGTGCTCATCATAATTATCATGCATTAAAATGAACATATAACACTATTCAAAATTCCTACTCAAAATTAAAAATGTAAATAAGTATTTTTTTTTGTTTCATATATATGTATTTAGAAAATAAGCCTCCGCGTAGAGTATGTGTGGTTTATGAAAATTTGCCATTTTTGTCCCCTCAAAGTCCCTTTTTACAAGTGGATAAGATCAAAACACTCTCACTCTCGCCCCACTGCCCATACAGCCATTCCCCAGCGGATAGCCCGCAGTATTATCTTCCCCAGTCTCGCGCTCTTTTCCATCTTTTCGTCCTCCCCTTATAAGACCGATAAATACCAATCCCCACATCACTCCTCAATCCATGCACAAACACCCACTTAAGAGTGAAAAAAGAAGCAATGAAAATGGAGGACGACACTGCCCCGGCCTCGCCCTTCTCCCTCGAACATAAGCTCAAGCAATCTATGTGTTTCTCTTGCTGCTTCCGCCGCCATCGCCACCGCCTCGTGGTCCACTCTTCTCCGTTCCCGTCCGACAATAATCCCACGTTAATTTGGGACAAAACTAAAGGAACCCACGACCACTTCTTATTGGAAATCAAAGAAAAGTGTAGTAATATGTTGGGGATTTCCGGAGTTAAGCATAAGAGGCACTCATCGGCTGATTTTAGTTATGATCCATTGAGTTACGCGCTGAATTTTGAGGATGGGTTTGATTTTGATGATGAGGCGCCATTGAAGAATTTCTCAGCCAGGTTGCCGCCGTCGCCGCCGATGCCTGCTGCCATTAGTTGAGTTCATGTGATTTTGTTCTTTTTTATGGGTGATATTAACGGAAAATTTAGTGGTTACTATTCAAGAAGAAACCGCTTATGGCTGTAGACTGTGTTGATGTTGAAAATATAAATTTCATTTTTCTGTTTCTAATTCCTTGAAACTACAGGATTGCGAGTGAATTTTTTTTTTCTAACTTCTTTTTATCTTGCTGTTTTTTTTAGTCATTTTTTGAATGCGAACGCTAATGCAGTAGCTATTGCAATTGTTAATCAATTATGTTTTTGTTGACTGTGAAATGTTGAATTTTTAGCCTTCTGTTTCGTTTATGGCACAAATAGGATTTATGCAATGTTTTCAAAATTGAATTCAATAAAAACTTGATGACATTGTTGGTTACTAATTAAATTGATTTAATGGGTTGAATTAATTGGATTAATAGGATGTTATAATGCTATAATAATTATATTTAATTTTATAAATATATATTTTAAGATTAACAGAAAATAAAATTTCTAAAAAAAATATTATTTGAAAAAATTTTAATTTATTTATTTTTAAATATATTTTTTAAAAAATAATATAATTTCATAATTAGTTAATTATAAATAAATAAAAAGTAATATTTTATATTAATTTAAATAATCATTCGCTTTATGTTTCAATTCTAAATAAAAATAAATTCTTTTATATTAAATATTCAACATAATCTAACAAAAATTAAATAAAATAGAATAACAAATTAAATATAAGCATTTATATGTAACTACCACTTCATTAAATTAAAAATAAATAAATTTATATTTCAAAAAATTACGTATCCAAAATCATTAATCATCATCTTCAACTTATAATTTCTCTTTTTTTTTACTTTTTTTTTTTAAGAACCAATTGAATTGGTCCATTTTTTACTAGATTTGACCCAATCAATCAATTTTTGATCAATTTTAACCATCACCAATTTTCATACTTCAATTAGATCGGACTAGCCTCCGATCACTAATTCAGTCCAATTATGAAAACCTTGCATTTATGGAATGAAGTTGAACAGGTGGAAGTTGAGGTGATGGATCATGGACGTGCCTGTAATAATTGATAATTTGTTTTTAATTTACATACAAATGGAGAGTTTATTATTTTTTTAAGAGAAATTATAAATAAATTTTTTTATTCTTTTAATAAATTAATATTATTGTATTATGTGGAAAATCTCGTATTCAACCAGAGTAAACATCTTTGTGTCCACTTTACATGTATCTTTTGGTTGTGGTCTTGTAGAGTTTGTACCTTCATTTTCTTTGATTTGGGTTTAAACTGATCTTTTTTATTTAATAATTAAATCTATTGACTTGTTGTACATGATACTCTTTCAAAAAAAACAAAAGTAAATTAAAATACCAACTATACAATCAGATGTACATAAGGTATACAAAAGAGTTCATTCAAATTCAAATTTAAAACTTTCCACATAACAGGGGGGAGTTTATTAAATTTTGAATTTAGTGATGTTTTTATTTTTTATTTGTAATATGTATATGCATATTAACAATATTGATGAAGTTGAAAGTCATTTTTAGTGAATTGGTTAGTATTTGGGCTAATTCGACCAGAGAGGTCGAATAATTTAATAGTGATGTTCTTCTTAGGCTAAAATTTACAATCAATAGCAAACATCAGACTAGTCAAAGTGCCACTAGATAAGACACTCCAACACTCAAATTAGTACTAATCGAGTGTAATAATCAAGTAGTAGAATAAAAGCGTACAGTGTATATGGCATACCTGAAAGGTGGCAGGTAATAGGGTATTTATAGCCTTTTCCAAGTGGATGATATGTCTAAGATGCCCCGAAAAAATATAGAGCACTTTTGTCCTTACTTGAAAGTTGTTGGTCATTTTCAATTTCGGTACCATTCTAGTGGCATCATCTCCTATTTTCCAGGGTGAATAGTACTCTAGAGGTGCTCTCCCCTAACAGAGTTGGTGGCAGAGGCAGTACTGGGGTGGCACATGCCATTAATGCGGATGCACACTGCCTGTCAGAGCATTGAATGCGGCAAAGATATGAGTCAATTTTGGAGTGAGCACTCTAGTCGACCATTATCGACCAAATAAGGTGGTCGACCAAAGGGATGGTTGAACGGACTAGGTGGTTTGAAACCTCCCATCGAGTGGGCTCAAGAACTATTTGTTCGACCTAGCGATTATGGTCGAATAACTCAACCTAATTGGGTTTGGAAGTGCTGTTGGATTTTGATGTTAGGTGGGCCTAGAAGCCCTTTCTAGAGTCGATAGCTTATTGAGCTGGGCTTGTTAGGCTATCTCATATCATGAGTCCCACCCACTCATAGTCCTAATCGAGCTCGTTGATAGAAAGAAGTAAGGAGTAGATAACTGAATGACGGTTATATAGATTTGACCAAGGTTTTTGTACTGTCGATTGAGATTTTTAAATACTGGACTAGGGTTTTATGCATTTAATACATTAGTTACATTGTGGTATACCAAGCACTAAGAAGCACCAATGCAATTATTACTGTCACTTAGGTTTCCGCATCTAAGTGCCTATAAATAGACAGGGTAGAAACATTTATTTTTCAATTTTACTGAATTTGGTATGGTCGAGTTCTTGCCTTCAGAGCCCTTTAACCCTTTTATGCATTTTAGAGTTTTCTAGTGAACAAATGTAAGTTCTTCTCTAAGTTTCTGTTTTCCTTTGCTTGCTTGTAAAGATGTCAAGTTCATCATATAGCGAAGACACTAGGTCCCAGAGTGTATCCTTCCAGGGGAAGGTTGGGGGTGAGAGCACATCTAGGGTACATCTGATAGTTCATCAAGTGATAGCTCAACCTCTAGCAGCTCGAGTGCTGAAAGGGCTGTTTTTGAGGGCGAGGCTAGCCAAAGTAAAGTGCCAATATTACATGGTTGATTGTTTACCCTGAACCATTACAGTAAGATAGTCTCTAAAATCTCCTCTGTTGACCTAGTTTGAATTAGAGATATGTACCATATTTTAAAGGAATACGAACTCTTAGTGCTTGGACCGCAGGTTAAGATGCATCGACCTATGAGGGGGTGCATAATGGTGTTTGATGAGGGGTTTAGGTGTAGCCTTAGGTTTTCTCTAGTACCTGCAATAGTCAACCTTTTATGGGGCCTCGAGGTCTGCATAACACAACTCCTACCAAACTACTTCATCACCATATATAGTTTTGCTGTGCTGATGCATTTATTTGGCCGGCTAGCATTTTTTGCCAATTTATCTAACATGTTCCATTTGCCCATGTCCCGAAAGTTGGATAGTATCAAAGAGCCTAGGTTTTATTACTTGATAGTGCACCCATATCAAAAATTCTTAGAAGCCCCCTCATTATCATATGGTCAAGAGAGGAAAAAATATTTTCTGTATGTTTGAGGGCTAGTGAGTTTAACATTCCTAAAGAGTGGTAGATGGGGGATGTCGAAATGCTGGGGAACCAAACATCGAGCTGGCCCAACACTTTCATTCAGGACCTAGGCAAGTTTGGGTAGATTGAGGTCTTAGTTCTAACTGAGGAGAGATGTCTGGTGTTAGCTAGCCTATCACTGACTGAGCTCGACTTGCCTGCGGGTGACAAGCTAGGTAAAAATCTATGTTGATTTTGATAATTATGAATTTCATTCTTTTTGCTTGATTCTAATCATTTTTTATTTTATCCTTTGTTGGTAGATTAAGAAAAAGTTATAGCTCGCAGTTGAGAAGAACCTTTGGTTAGGGCCCAAAGAAATGATGAATGCCGTCAGGCGGCTGCTCGATGAGAAGCAGCTGCAACCAAGCCAGCAACCTCGACCACTGCCCTAACTATGCCACAGATCGAGCAGGTGCCCCAACCTACTCGATCAGCATATGATGCCCATAATAGCCCCGTGGGTAGGGATAAAAGACATATGACCGAGCACAAAGTCTTGTTACCTAAAATGACTGTGGGCGGGAAAGAGAAGCAAAAGGTAATCACCAATTATGACTTGTTTAGCAAGCGTGGCGACAGGGTCTTGTTTCAAATACCTAAGCTGCCACTACCCCGATTCGAACCTAGCCTCACTATTATATCATGAATTCAAACTCCATTATATCATCAAGGACGACAGGCATTGACAACCTTAAGTGCATAGTAACCAGGTTTTTGTAGTCGACCAATGGAAATTCATGAGTCTAAGCCAAGTTAGTGCACTCAGGGCTATAGCCTACCATTTCAATATGGTAAGTGATATAAGATAGTCCAAGCGACCCATTTTAGCCCAATAGGCTTGGCACCAATTCTAAATTGCCCAACAGGCCCAATACAGTTAGCAACAATTGTCTAGTAGAGTGTGTGGTAATCGACTTCACTCGACAGGAATCTGTATCCGTTCCAGCATATTTTTCTTTCTCTATAATCGACCAGCCCGGCCTGTTCGATTAATATATCGATCTGGGAACTTACTCTGATGTTGACTCGAATCCATGCCACATTTATTACTCTAACAAACAGTATATCTCTGAATTAATGGCACGCAATAGCCGGTACAGTGGCTACTACCACTCTGCCACTACCTTGGCCAGGAAGGCACCTACCAGAGGTACTGTTCACCCTGAAAAATAGGAGATGAAGCCACCTGAAATAGTACCAAGATCTAAAATGACCATCAACCCCCTAGTAGGGACTAAAGTCTAATGTATTTGATAAGGGCATCTTCATAAATCACACACCGAAAGAAGGCTATAAATACCTCATAGCCAACCACAATTGGGTAATGCAAAATACGCTATAAGCTCTCCATACTCTGTTCAATTAACTTATTTTGATCAGAACTAACTTGAGCATCGGAATACTTTAGTCGGGGGCACCTCAACTAGTTTAATGTGTGTTATTGTTGCAGATCTTAGACCTCGAGAAGAACAGTAGTTAGACTACTCGACCTCTCTGGTCAGATCTACCCAAACTATACCTTTTTTACTATATACAGCTTTCTACCTTATCATTTTTGGCTCCATTGTGGGAACGACTTGAGATTGCAACAAGAAAATGGTAAACACACGCAGAGCCACATCCAGAAGGGAGGAGAATAGAAGGTCCACATCTCTACCTTCCTCTTCATCCTAGCAAGGTACACACGTTTCAGGCTGATAAGCGAGCAAATCTCCACTTAGATTTCAACCCAGCTGTCTGCCACATTAAATAAGCACACCACAGCACTCGTCCTTGCCGCCAGTGCTACCTCTCAGCTGCCTTTTCCAAAATATAGGCCTCTCCGAGACAACGACAGCCTCCAAGAATCTAGGCCACTGCCCACCCGCCATGAACTTAGCCTTAGATACCCTCAGGAGGAGAGAAAGTGACCAAAATTACAAGAAGAGATTGCAGACTTAGTGGATCACATTCAACCTAATTGAGCCCTGCAATGCGATAGGGTTGAATGCTCCAAGTGGAGCTACCACGAAGACATCAGGGAATCAACGGACCTTGTAGCCCGGCCCATTCAAGCCCTATAGTGCAGTAAAGCCAAGTGTGCAAGGCCAGACCTTGATCGAGAGAAATGGAAGA
The DNA here is from genome assembly GCA_014898725.1 of Jacaranda copaia. Lineage (NCBI taxonomy): Eukaryota > Viridiplantae > Streptophyta > Magnoliopsida > Lamiales > Bignoniaceae > Jacaranda > Jacaranda copaia. The sequence continues at coordinate 104,291 of JACGDI010005343.1, read as the reverse complement.
AAGTATCTCACTAGGTCCAATAGTTGAATAGGTGCCTCGATGAGATCTCGAGGAGAAATACCGAAAGAGCACCTAACCTGGAAGGCCTTTTGAGATCTCATCAAGATAGAGGATCTCCTTTTATCTAAGATATTATCAGCGAGCGCATTGTTGTCAACTCGAAGGTCCCAACTAATCTATCAAGGTATGATGGATCGATGGACCCCAATGAACACCTAATGTAGTTTGAACACATGATGCAGCTGCATAGGCACAATGAGTACATTTATGCCAAAATGTTGGTAACGACCTTCCAAGGTGTAGCACCCGATTGGTTTATGAAGCTTGAGTTGTCGTTAATTTATTCTTATAATCAGTTGTGCGATAAATGTTTGCACCAGTTTACTAGTAGGAGGAAGGCAAAACTCCCCCACACCCATCTCCATACCATAAAGCAGAGTGAAGGGGAGTCCCTCTAGGATTTCTTCACTAGATTCAACATGAATATTTTTAGGATTGATAACCCCAGGATTGAGTTCTTAATTGATGTACTATTTTTTGGACTTAAACACAAGGAGTGCGTCAATGCTTTAGTATGGGAATAGCCCAGATTAATGGAGGAGTTGCTCGACTTGGCCAGGAGATATATGACACAGGAGGAGTTAAACAAGCTCAAATTCAAATCCTTCAAAGTCGACAAGAAGAAAAAAGAAAGAGACAACCAAAAATACAAAGAGAGGTCAATCTCTCATAAAGCGATTCCATGACTATACACCCCTGAACATCCCAAGGAGAGAGGTCCTATATGCCATCCAGCATAATAACCTCCTTAAGAAACCTAGAACGTTGATGGAAACTGAGGCAATGAAGAAATTTAAGAAATATTGCCACTTTTACAAGTAAAAGAGGCACGATACAGATGAATACTTCAATCTCTATGGTGAGATCAAGAGGTTAATTAGGTAGGCACACCTTACGAAGTACATAGCCGTGGACTCCCAGGTTAAAGGGGGCAAAACCAATCAGACTCCTCATAGAGAAAGGTCGGTTAGCCCTAGAAGGAAAGAAAAAGGAAAAAAACCCACCCACGAGGATCACTCTCCCATTCGAGGAGTCATTGATATGATTGTGGGAGGTCCTACTACGAAAGACTCAAAATCTGCTTGAAAGCAAACTTAGAGGAGGCTCAAATTGACTAAAACCTCCCACATTAAGATAATATTCCATCTTATGATAAGTGCAGAGCCCATCTCATTCACTGATGACGACTTTACGCACCTTGAAGGCAAGAATGTCGATCATAAAATAAACTGTCCAATGGTAGTCTCTGTTGAGATTGCCAACTTAGAAGTGCGCAAGGTCTTGGTCGATAATGGCAGCTCGGCCAACATCATTTTCCTTTCTACCCTAAAAAGAATGAACATAAGCCAGCTAAAATTTGAACCTATGCGTACACCACTAGTCGGATTTGGGGGATTGGAGATCATACCGAAAGGGTCGATCAACCTGTCAATATTATTTTGAGAGGCTCCCAGAAGGCGGACTTTGATGGTAAATTACCTTGTGGTCAATGCCCTATTTGCTTACAATGTCATCATAGGTTGACCCGCCCTCAATGACTTCCGCGCAATTCTATCCACCTATCACTTGAAGGTCAAGTTTTCGATCCCAGCAGATATAGAGAAACTTTTGTGCAACATGAAGGAGGCCTGGAGATGTTACAACATCTTAGTCAAGTCAAACGAGCAGAAAACTCAATCATAACTGAAGACCTTGGGGGACGACTTTGTAGCAGAACTCGAAGAGTCCCAGGCTAACAAGAAACAAAAGTTGGAAGATACCAGAGTGGAGCTTGTTAGGGACTTTAAGATTATTGAGCTTGAACAAAAAAACCTTGACAAGACAACCCATATCAGAACTAACTTGGGCACCTACTTGGAGTATCTTATGGTTGATTTTTTGAGAGAGCATATTAATGTCTTTGTGTGGAAGGCATCCAACCTTCAGGGAATTGACCTTAGTGTCATTGTGCACCACCTTAAGGTAGACTCCTCATATAAACTAGTCAGGAAAAAGATGAGGACGTTCAATGCGGAGAGGACACAGATCATCGAGGAGAAAGTTAGGAAACTCCTAGATGCTAGTTATATTATAGAAATTCAATATACCTCTTGGCTTTGTAATATTGTCCTAGTCCCAAAAAATGAGGGGCAATGGCGGATGTATAATGATTTTATGAATTTAAATAAAGTATGTCCTAAAGATCCTTACCCCATATCTCGGATAGATCCATTAGTTGATTCAACTATCGGTTGTGAGTTATTAAGCATGATGGATGCAATTCAAGGCTATCATCAGATTTTCATGGCTCTTGAGGATAGGGATAAGATCTCCTTTATGGTTCCAAATGGGCTATACTATTTCCTAGTCATGCCTTTTGGGTTGAAAAATGTTGGAGCAACTTACTAGCAACTCATCAATTTTATGTTCGAGGAATAAATCGATAAATCGATGGAGGTTTATGTCAATGACATAATTGCCAAAACAGAAAAAGCTTAGGATCACTTGCTCAACCTTAGTCATACTTTGGTGATCTTGAGAGCCTTTAGTTTAAAATTAAACTTAAATAAGTATACGTTCAGGGTCTAAGGAGAAAAATTCTTAAGCTACATGGTTAGCCAAAAAGGCATTGAGGCCAATCTGCAAAAAAGCCAAGCAGTTCTAGATGTCACCCCTCCGAGAACAGTTCAGGATGTTCAAATGTTGGTTGGAAAGATTATAGCCTTGGGAAAGTTCATCGCAAGATTGGCCGACAAAAGTTTACCCTTTTTCAAAATTCCTAAAAATGCCAAGAAGTTGACTTCCAATGGACTGCGCCGTGTGATCAGGCACTAGTCGAATTGAAATAGTACTTGGCCTCAACCCCCATGTTGGCAAAACTTGAACTGGGCAAAGTACTTTAGGTATATTTGGCAGTCTTAATGGCATCGATCAACTCAGTACTGGTCTCGACCCAAGATGGCACCCATCAATCGACCTACTATTATAGCAAGTCACCCCACAGGCCAGAGCGTAATTATTTATAGATCGAGATATTTGCTTTAGCATTAGTGACCGGGGCTTGCAAATTGCGAACATACTTCCAATCTCATTCTATAATAGTGCTGACCAACTGACTGTTGAAACAAGTATTAACAAAGCCAAATATATTTAGAAGACTGACCAAATGGGATATCGAATTGGGAGAATTTGATATTAATTTCCAACCTCGAATAGCTATTAAAGTATAAGTCTTAGCCAATTTTATTATGGAGCTAGTCGGCCTGCCCAATAAGGATCTTGAGATCCCTCTCATTTAGACCATGCACGTCAATGGATTATTGATCACATCCAGTAGAGGAGTAGGTGTCGCTCTCCACTCCTTAGAGGTAAAAGAATATAATTTTGCAATAAAGTTGGATTATGCAATCACAAACAATGAGGTAGAATACAAGGCCCTTCTCGCGGGAATGATGATGGTGCTCAAGCGAGGGGTTGAGCACCTGGTCACAATTAAAGACTCCCAATTAGTGGTCGAGCAGGTCGATGGAAATTTCAAAGTTAAGGATGTGATGATGAGTCGGTACTTGGCCAACGTGAAGCAATTATAATAATCATTCAAAAAGTCACACTTACTCAAGTTCCTCGATCAAAGAACGAGCAGGCAAATGCTCTTTCAAAATTTTCCAACTCCACCAGGGGGACAAGGGACAAGAAGATCACATTTTTGGTCTCTGATAAATTATCAGTTAGGCCCTTCGAAGAAAGTTTGATAACAAGCATCGAAGGAATGGCAGTTTTTTAGTAAACTTTGATCAAATTATATCTAAGCCAAGGTACCGTCCTCGAGGAAAGGAATGAGGCTTGATGCATTTGGGGTCAGGCTTCCAAATTTGCTCTAGATGAGCATGGTCAGTTGTATAATAGGTCAATATATGGCCCCCTCTTTGAGGTGTCTAGACCGCGATTAAGCTTTAGAGGTGTTACAAGATATTCATGCAGGTATGTTTGGCAATCATTCTGGAGAAAGATTCCTAGCCCACAAAGTGATCAGGTATAGATACTTTTGGCCAATATTGTTGAAAGACTTGATGGATTTTGTGCATAAATGTACTTCATGTCAAATCCATTCGAATTTGCCATATCAACCCACAACGCCGATGGTCAGTGTTCAAATTTCTTGGCCTTTTGATCAATGGGGAATTAATATCCTGGGCTCACTATCAAAATTGACAAGATAGTGAAAATTCATAATCGTCGTAGTTGAGTATTTTACTTAATGGGCTGAGGTGAAGGCTGTTCCAAAGATGACGGATGACGCCATCAAGAGTTTTATATAGAAAAACATCATATGCCATTTTGGTCTACCCAAAGTCCTTATTTTTGATAATGGAACTTAATTCCAGAGTAAGAGCACCAGGAGCTGATGTGAAGCTTTGGGGATCGCACAGCACTTCACTTCAGTGGGCAGTCCCCAATCGAACGGCCAGATGGAGATAACCAACAAAATGATCCTTGACCATCTGAAAGCCAGGATACAAGTTACTGGCTCAAATTGCGCAGACGACCTCCCTAGTGTGTTATGGGCATACAGAACTATTCCTTGAATAGCTACAGGTTATACCCTATACAGTCTCATTTATGGATCCATTGCAATTATCCCTTCAGAGCTAATTCAACAAAGAGCTCAAGTCAGTCATTTGCATCTACTAAGAAACACGTTGGAGGGAAAACTTGATCTCAAAACTATCGACGAGCGCCGCCAAGAAGCCTATAACACTATGCAGTGCTATAGGTCAAAGATAGCCAAGACTTGTAACAAAGGGCTCAGATTACACCATTTTACTATCATAGATCTCATCTTTAAGAAGGTTGAAGTCTTTAGGAATATTGGCAAGCTTGATCCAAAATGGGAAGGACCATACACTGTTGTCAAAGTATCAAAACACAATGCATATTGACTAACCAATATACAAGGAAAAGAACTCCCTTGCCCATGGAATGCAATCAATCTAAGGAAATTTTGCATTTGAGATTATGTTGTACATATCTTTAAAATCTTTAGGCCTAAATAAAATTCCAATAATATTGATACGATTTAGAGTCATAGTCATAATCAAGCAGCTTCAAGCCACCACAACCCAAGTTGAACTCGTAGTTGATGAATAAGTAGCTCGTGCTGCCACTCAAGTGGCTTCATACCACCACAACCCAAGTTGACGCTGTAGTCGGTGAATAAATAGCTCGTGCTGCCACTCAAGCAGCTTCATGTTGCCATAACCCAAGTCAACCCCGTAGTCAATGAATAAGCAGCTAGCGTTGCTACTTAAGTGGCCTCATGCCGCCACAACTCAAGTCAACCCCGTAGTTGACAAATAAGTAGCCTCATGCTGTCGCTCAAGTAGTTTCATGTTTCTATGCCCACAGTTGCCCTATAGTCGATGAAGCAGCAACCCAACTTTAGCATCAAAATTAATCAACCAACATCGATCATGTTGACCCCAGGGTTGTTAAAAATATAGTGATTGACTTAGTAGTCGACCAAGAGACATTACAAATCAATTATGCAGTTGAATGGCCATGCAACAGACAATTCTATGATGAGTCAACACGATCAACAACAATCTTGTTCAGTTTTCTTCACTATGATAGCAATAGCTAGGTGATTTATCAATTATTCTCTACATTATTACGATAATTTAATTCAACATGAAAAGACTCAATAGCTATCTTTAATATGAAAAAATGAAAGGAAAAGTAATCTTTATTCATCAGCTGATTGATCGTTGTTACATTAAAAAAAAAAGAAATAGGATAGACTGCATATACGCCAGATTAGTTTTGGCTAATCCCTGCCTGCTCACCTTCAGACCATTAAGAGTTTAGATTAGGTATTGCACATGTGAGCAATGAGACCGCTTGAGGAGGTTTGGAAGGCCTAGTGACATCACTCATAAAGTTGGTCGAGCGCAGCACGTACTACACCACGTTAATCTTTTCTTCCCTCAGTTGCACCACTAGGTCCTCAATGAACGTGAACTCCTCAACAAATTGCTCTAACTTGGCATCGACCTTGGCCAATTTTTTAGCTTCGATTAAGGGTTCATCAAGTGCTTCAATTGTGTTTTCTATTCCCAAGGCCTGCTCCGCTTCGCCCTCCTTGAGATTAGGATAGGGCTCTAATTTCTCATTTAAGGCAGGATTTATTTCGCTCTTGTCATCAAGATAAAAGGCATATCTCAGGTGCTTGAGCTACTTTACAGCCTTATGAAAGGTTTCCTGAGCATCATTTAGGGATGCAATCACGCTCGCGTCCTGAAAAGCAGGGCTAAGGATGAACTGTTCAACCGCCTCGCAGCAAATCCTCGGGACATGGCGGTTAAAGGCCTCCCTCACTTCATTGGTCACCTCTGCACGACCTTGAGCCCGACCAGAAGTGTAACTCACCTGTAGGTCTACGTGGGCCTTCTTTATTATGGAGTCTATTCAACTCCACTCTTCGACTGTCTTGACCAACTGCTGATCTTTGGAGTCAAGCTATTTTTGTAGATCGGCCATCTTTTTATTCTGTTCCTTGACCTGGAGTTGGGAGGACTTGAGCTGTACTTTTAGGGTTTTCATATTACCCCCTCATTGAACTCTTTTTTATCTGTCAACGCCAGCTCAGATCGAAAAAAAATGTTGTAGCCCAATTATACCACCTGGAACACATGGATGTTACCCCACAACCTTATAACGAAGCAAAAATGTAATGAGAAGTGTTTGATCTAGTACTTACCATGTTGCAGTGGTAAGACAGTGCTTGGATGACCTCAACCTAATTGAGGTTCATTAGTTTCCACTGGTTGGATATGAACAGCCCTGACAAGAGCTATTTCAGAGCGTTGCCACCTGTCATTCCCCCTGAATGATAGAGGTTAAATTATTCACTTCCTTAGTTTGGTCAGTGGTGAACTGGGGAGTAGACGACCACGAAAGTTGGAATAGGGCACCATCGCCAAGTTTTCCGAATAGGTCATAGCCTGTAGCCACTTTCTATTTTTCTTTGCCTGTTGCAACCTTTTTGGGGGCTCAGCCCCCTTGCTCGACCATTTATCTTTTTCCCAACCTGCGGGACTGCTCAAAATAAGCTCTTCCCAGTGAGCGAACTGAGTTTTTGCCGTTTGATCAATTTGGGCAGGTGCAAGAGCAGAGGTCGACTAGGTTTTTGCTTTGTTGCGGTCACCTAAAGATGCTCCTCATTCCATAAAGCGTGGGCTTGGGATTCAAATTAACTTCATGCCATTACGTTTTCTCGATCTGCATGCACAGATAATATAAGCAAATATTAGAATCAAACAGAAAGATAGAATAACTACAATTACAACGATCAATGAGAATCTCTACCTAGACGATCATCCTCAGGCAGGTCGAGTTGGGTCAATGACAAGCCAGCCAATTCCAAATACCTTTTCTCAATTAGAATCGAGGCCTCTATACGTTTAAATCCAACTAAGTTCCAGATGAGCATGTTGGGCCAACTAGGTGTCTGGTTTCTTGACATCTCCATAAGCCCCCTCTAACAACCCCTCTGAATGGCGATAACCCCTGGCCCCTAAATATAGAAAAAATGTTTTGTCCATTCTTGGCCATAAGACGAGGTAAGGGATACTAAAAATGTTTGGCGAGGTCGAGCAGTCAAGTAGTAGAAACCAGACTCCTTGGTATTACCCAACTTTCGCGACATGGGTAGGTGAAATAAATTTGAAAAGTTGGCATAGGAGGCTAGTTGATTATGTAAGTGCATCAGCACTGCAGAACTATACAAGGGGGTAAAATAGTTTGGCAGTAATTGGGTTATGTAGACTTCCAGGCCTATTAGGAGGTCGACGATCGCAATCGCGAGGGAAAACCTAAGCCCACATTTCAACCCTTCCTCAAACACCATTATACACCCTTAGGAGGTTGATACATTCTGCTCTGAGCTCCTGTAGCTAACAATTCGTATTCCTCAGGGATATGATAAATTGCCCTAATTCGTATCAGGTCAGCAGGGGTTATTTTGGCCATTATTTTTTGAGTAATGATTTGGGGTAAACAGTTGACCCCGGGTAGGAAGAACATCACTCGGGCCAGCATCCCCTTCAAAAAAAACCCTCACATCGCTTGAGCTATTGAAACTACTCGAACTTAAGTTTTCACTCATTGAACTACCTGACTCCCCCTCGCGAGAGGTTTTAGATGTGCTCCCACCCCCAGTTTCCCTCTAATAGGCCACACTCTCGGACCTATTGTTCTCACTATCAGAATTGGCAGACAATTTTTCACGAAAGAAAAATGGAGAAAAAAACAAATGGGCATAGTAACTTATAATGGATATTTGGCAAGCTCTAAACATATAAAGGTTGAAGAACTTCAAAGTCAGAGATTTGACTAGGAATAGATTTAGCAAAAGTGTAAATGAAGGCATATATCACCATTATTTATAGGTGTTTGTGCGCGGGAGCCCAAGCATCATTGTGATTGCACCTTGCCCATACACTTCATATTCTGTGAAGTAATCGGCACATTAAATACAGCAAAACCACCACAAACCTTGGTCGATAATTTAAAAGCCTTGGGCAATTTGTCAAAACCCCAATTGAGTATGGATAACCGCCCAAAAACCACTCAGATGCTCCTTGCTCCTGCTTATTGATGGGCTCGATTAGGACCACGAGTAGGGGAGACTCATGATATGGGATAGTCCATGAGGCCCATTTTAGCCTAACGGGCCTAGCACCAATTTTGAATTGCCCAACAGGCCTAACACAATCAGCAATAATTATCTGGCCGAGTGTGTGGTAACCGACTTTACTCAATAGGAATCTGCATCCATTTCAGCATATTCTCCTTTCTCTGTAATCATCCAACCCAGCCTGTTTGATTGATATATCAACCTAGAAACTTACTATGGCATTGACTCAGATCCACGCCGTATTTATTACTCTAATAGGCAGCATGTTTTCGCATTAATGATGTATGACAGTCGATATAGTAGCTGCCACCAATTCTGCCACCACCTTTAGCAGAAAAATGCCTAGCAAAAGTACTGTTCACCCTGAAAAATAGGAGATGAAGCTACTTGAAATAGTATTGAGATCTAGAATAACCATCAACCCCCTGGCAAGGACCAAAGTCCAATACATTTGACAAGGGCATCTTTGACAAATCACACATCGGGAGAATGCTATAAATACCTCATAGCCAACTACAATTCGGGTAATGCAAAATATGCTATAAACTCTCCATACTCTATTTAATTAATTTATTTCGATCAGAACTAACTTGAGCATCATAGTGCCTTAGTTGGAGGTATCTCAGCTAGTTTAACATGCGTTGTTGTTGCAAATCTCAGACTTCAAGAAGAATATTAGTTGGACTACTCGACCTCTATTTGGATCTACCCAAACTGTACCTTTTTCACTATATACAGCTTTTTACCTCATTAGTAAGTTTGAGGTTGATTACTATCTCATCAAATTCTACCTTCAGCCAATTAAATAATTTAATAATAATCTCTATTTCAGGTAAGCCAGCTCAGGTACCACTTTTACCACCAATCAAAGTTGGCTCTAGCAGACCACAAGGAATTATGAGAGGGAGAAGAGTTAAAGACTCTTAAGGTTTAGCTCGAGTCTTCCCAACTCCAGGTCGACCAGCTGACCAAAGAGGTGGCTAACCTCCAGAGTAGCTCAACGTGAAAGACTAATAGTTAATCAAAACTGTGGAGGAGAGGACTTGATTAGACTTCGTGTTGAAAAAGGCTCATCTGGATATACAAGTGAGCTACTTCTCTGGTTGATCAACTGACCATGCTACTACATTCAAGGAAGCTTAAGCAACATTCTCTCAACAACTCTCTATGATATGGTAAGAGATGGTAGAACAATTTATGCTGAGCTTGGCCTTCCAAGATGCAAGCGTAGTTCTATCGATCAATGATACTCGCGACACATTTAAGAAGGCAGTGAAATAGCTTGAGTACCTAGACTATGCTTTCTAGGTAAAATACAAAGACAGAATAAGCTCGGCTCCGAACGAGAAACTATAGCCTTACTTGAAATCTGAAGAGGCCACGGTCAATGAAGGTGAGGTGAGGGATATTATGACCAACACTCCTATCAAGCCCCTGACTAAAGCTTAGTAGAAACAATCTGAGGTCTAGGCCAGGCTAACGAGTTTGCCTTTGTTGAGGACTTTACTTTCCAACTCATTGATGGGTAGGTTGACGTCACGCAGCACGTGTTACATTCAACAGACTTTATGGGCGACATAGTGGGGCTTTTGCAACTAGGGCAAGTTGTTCTACCGCTTACATCAGCAATGTCTGAGCTCGAGTAGGACTCGTAGGAGGGTGCTCGGGCCGATCAATCTAAGGGTGTAGGGATGAGCCAGAATTGATTTTCTAACTCTTTATCTCATTTGTTGTTGTTGTTGTTGTTGTTGTTGTTGTTGTTGTTGTTATTATTTGTATAATGGTTATCTTTCTGCTATAATGAACATTCATCTCAATGAAATATTATTTTAATTCTACTTAATGTGAATCAATTTTATAGCTTTCTTGTCGAATGTAATTATGTCGCTGCAATTGTGTGGTTGATAAGTTGAGAACTATGTTAATTGACAAGAAAACCCTACAACATTTTGGTCGATTTAGGTTACTATTGAGAGATACACATGGTTTTGTCGAAGTACATTCAATAATTTATTTTTACAATTTTGCTCAACTTTATAATTGAGTTTGAGGTATATTAACTCTACAGCGTAGTGCTGACTTATTGATCGACTACAGGGTCGATTGCATAGTTTGGGCTAAAAAGCCTTATGTTGGTAGCATGTAGTTGCCTTTAGGTCAACTATAGGGTCAACTTGAAGCTTGATTTGGTAGCATGAAGCTACTTTTAGGTCAACTTGAAACTTAATTTGGCAACATGAAACTACTCTTGGGTCGACTACAGAATTGACTTGAAACTTGATTTGGCAGCATAAAGTTGCTTTTGGGTCAACTATGGGGTTGACTTAAAACTTGATTTGGCATTGAAAAACTATTTTTGGGTCGGCTATAGGGTTAATCGGAGACTTGATTTGACAGCATGAAGCTGCTTTTGGGTTGACTACAGGATCGACTTGAAACTTGAGTTGAGCGACATAGATATAGCTGCAATAATATAAGCGAATGACAGCAGTGTTGCTAGAACTTTATTTATATCACATAATACAAATATGATTACAATGTGCTTTCATATATAGAATTTCTTCAATTTGATGGTATTCCATAGACGAAGGAGCTCATCCCTATTGACATTAATGAGTCAATAAGCATTTTTCTTTGATACCTTCACAACCATACAGGGTCCCTCCCATTTAGGGTAAAGTTTGCCAATATTCTTGGATACTTCCACCTTTTTTAGGATGAGATCTCCAACCTTAAAACAACACACCTGACCCCTTTATTGTAGTTGTTTGCCATCTTTGCCCTGTAGTGTTACATGGTGTTGTATGCTTCTTGCCTTCGCTCATCGATAGTCTCAAGGTCAAGATTTCTTTCTGATGTATTTCTAAGTAGATGGAAGTGAATTACTACAGTTGTATGTTGTATGAGCTCTGAGAGGATGACTGCTTTGGATCCATAGACCAAGTTGTATGGGCTGTGACCTGTGGCTATACGGAGGGTTGTCCTGTGTACCCATAACACTCCTGAGAGGTCATGTGCCCAACTTGACCTTGTATCTTGTATTCTAGCTTTCAAAAGGTTGAGAATTGTCTTATTTGTCATCTCTATCTAGCTGTTCAACTAAGGGTTACCCACTAAAGTAAAATGTTAGGTGATTCCCAAGGCTTTACACCAACTTCTGGTATTTCTGCTTTAGAACTGGGTCCTATTGTTTGAAATGAGGACATAGGTAGATCAAAATGATAGATGATATTTTTTCAGATGAAACTTTTGATGACCATGTCAGTTACTTTGGGATAGCTTTGGCCTCAACCCACTTGGTGAAATACTTGATCGCCATAATTATAAACTTTTGTTGACCCGTTAACTTTGGCAGTGAGCCCAAAATGTCAATCACCCACTAGTTGAACAGCCAAAAAATTTGAACAATGATCATAGGCTCACGGGTTGATATGGGAGGTTTGAATAAACTTGGCATGATGAACATCTTCGAGTGAAATCAACAGCGTCTTTCAATAATATCGGCAAAAAGTATCCATACTTGATGATTTTATGAGTAAGGGATCTTCCTTCAAATGGTTTCTACACAAGCCTGTGTGGATATCATGTAAAACTTCATGAACCTGGTCGAGATCCAAGCACCTTAAGGGTAGTCTAGATCAACCTCTTATATAGTTAGCCATGCTCATCGAGTGCAAACTTGCTAGCTTGTTCTCAAAGGTGATGAGCCTTATTTTTATCTTTTGGGATTGTATCTTGACTCAAGTAAAGTTTTATCAGATCTTGCCATAAAGAAACTATCTTCTCAATGTTCCCTACCAAGTACTCCTTGAGTGGGCTAATCAATGCCCTATCAGTAACTAGAAAAATTATCATCCTATCTCTTGTGCCTCTAGTTAAGCTAACAAATTTGTATAGGACACCTGCACGCTCATTCTTGGATCTAGGTACCTGACTAAGGGTGAATTCTTTGAATGATTGTTGTAATTTTCTAACCTCCATCCTTGGCCTCAAACTTTTTCTCGACTTGTTCTACTACCAACTAGAAGTTCGTGATTGCAGCCAGGTGGTTGACACCTCGATCGAGTGCCATTCTCATTCCAATAAGGATGACCTCATATTTTGCCTCGTTATTAGTAATTGCATAGTCAAGTTTGATCGTAAAATCATACTCCTCTGCTGTCGGGAAATGGAGAGTCACTATAACTCCTCCTCCTAATACAGTCGATGATCTATCAATGTGCAAAGTCCAAGTAATAGGAGCTTCACTACTTTTTTTAGGTAGATGGACCTGATTAGTGACGAAGTCTACCAAGACTTGCACTTTGATGGCTGTTCTGGGTTGAAAGGTAATATCAAACTCTCCCAACTCAATGACTTATTTGGTTAACCTCCCAGGTGTGTTTGGCTTCAAGTGCACTTGCCTCAATGACTGGTTTGTTGGTACTATCATGGCATAAGACTAAAAATATAAATGTAGCTTCCTAGCCGTAGTGACTAACACCAATGCAAATTTTTCGATCTCCAAGTAGTTATGCTCCAATCCCTGGAGCGACTTACTATAATAGTAAATTGGTCAATGACTTCTATCTTTGGTCAAGACCAAGACCAAGATGATCGATGCCTTCGAGGCAGCCAAGTATATGTGAAGTACCTTTCCAAGTTCAAATTTTGCAAGCATAGGAAGCAAGGACAAATGCTATTTTAATTTGACTAGAGCCTGATCATTTTGTTCATTACATTAGAAACTCAATTTCTTGGCATTTCTGAGAATTTTGAAGAAAGGTAGGCTCTTATCCACGAATCAAGCGATGAATCTCCCAAGGGTGATAATCCTTACAACCAACCGCTATACATCTTTGATTATTTAAGGTGGAGCAATGTCTAATACGACCTGAATTTTTTGTGGATTGGCCTTACTACCCTATTAACTAACCATATAACCCAAAAATTTACCTTATTGAACCCTGAACGTACACTTGTTTAGATTCAACTTTAGACCAAATACTCTCAATATTATAAAAATGTGATTAAGGTTGACCAAATAATCCTGGGCCTTTTCTGTCTTTACGATCATGTTGTCGACATACACCTGCATAGACTTACCTATTTCATTCTTGAACATGTAGTTAACCAGTCTCTGGTAGGTTGCTTTGGTATTTTTGAGTCCAAAGGGCATAAACAAAAAGCAATAAACTCTAATGGGGACCACAAAAGAGGTTTTATCCCTATCTTTAGGGACCAAAAATATCTGATGATATCCTTGGAATGCATCTATCATGCTTAATAATTTACAACCAGCCATGGAATCAACTAGTAAATCTATTCAAGGTAAGGGATAAGGATCCTTAGGGTAAACTTTATTCAAGTCGGTGAAATCATTACACATATGCTATTGTCCCTCATTTTTTGGGATGAGTACAACATTACAAAGCCAAAATGGATACTGCAATTGTTGCCACGAATTTTGACTTGCGTATGGAATTAAATATGACTGCTGCAACAGAGGCCCTCGATGCAATGACAAGACCACCTTGGACAGGGTTGTTTGAAGGTAAGAATTAAGCAATGATGAAAAACAATACCATCACAAAGGTCCTTGGGAAGGCAAATTGGTGTTAATTAGTCAATGTTCTCTAATTTGTTAACATGATTAGAAATAACACCTTGTGATTGTAAGTCTATTGCACAAGAAGGGGTTAAGGATGCTTTGGAGTAACTACTCCCTCAAAGGATTCGGCCCTTTCGTACTTTTGTGAATTCTTTTCCTTTCACTCATGGCATAATCGATTAATACACGCTAAAATTTGGTAGTATTAATTAAGTATATATCAAAACATTGTTTAATCTCTTGCCTGCCATATACATAGTAGCAATGAAAAATGTCTAATATATATGCAAGCCAAAATGACTAAAAGATAATTCCTTCTATTAAAAAACCTTCTGAATTACTAAAACTTGTTTGATCTCATATATGTGAATTAAATGAAATTACAACTAAGAGAAGAAATATGCATTTAATCACTTCCATTGATGAGCATTCTAGATATATATATATATATATATATATATATTGAAAATAAAAGATTGAGGACAAGCTCATGTGTCACAAGTTTGAAGTTGAAAATAAGAAGAAAAGAAGGTTAAATTTTTAAGAAGTGATAAATAGAAGATGAACACTTTCCTATAATTATATATTATTTATTTTTTTAGTATAATAGCATTATACTCGAAATGGATGCACCATACACCCCCAAAACAAAATGGTTTGTCTAAAAGGAAAAATAAGATACTAAATGACATGATGAATGCAATGACTTGGGAAGCTAATTTGCATGTGATAAAAATATAATGCAAATTTGACTAATAATTTATAAGTTGACCTTATTTAATAACATATTATGTGCATAATAAAATTCTTTTTAAGAGATCTAAAGTATCTTCGTATGAGTTATAAAAAGAGAGAAAATCAAATTTTAATTTTCTTAGAATTTTGGATTGTCTAACATTTAATAGTGTCACGTATCCTAAACAAATTAAATTAATGTACAGAAATCTAGAAAAAATGTACTAGTGAGATAAGTTCAATATTCTGAAGCATATATATTCTTGGATTTGGTGTCTTATGTGATATTAAAACTGAGGGCTAATGAATATATCGAACAAATTTAACAATAATTCCAATATTAATACCTAAATACATGAAAAAGAGAACACTTGAACCTCCTAGGGAACCCAAGAGAAGTCAAAGGATTAGAAAAAAAAGAAGAGTTTGGATTCAAATTTTATCAATCCTCAATTCTTTGCTTTTTGGTTGATGGTACAAAATCTCCACTAAATAAAACACTTATTCTATTGAATATAAAAAAAGATTCTGGAACTTACAGAGAAGGTATGGTATTTAGAGATACGGCATTCTAAAAGGAATCAACCAATGACAAATTGAACTCAATATTATTTAATAATGTTTTAGTATGAAAAAAAAACAAAAGTAAGATATTACTATTTTGGCACATACACAATCACGGTTAGAATAATGTCTATTTGAGCATTTGTTGCTCTAGCTTCAATTGATATTCTATATGTGCACCCAAAGGGTATTAAAATAGCCTTCTTGAACAGTAATGTGAATGAGGAAGCGTATATGGAACAACTCAAGAGGTTTTTTATGTCTGAAAATAAAAAAGAAGTATTTAGATTGGTTAAGTTATTGTATAGCATGAACAAGGATTGAAAAAAAAAATGGATACTAAGTTTGATTCATTTATATTATCTCATGAGTTTAAGTGTGGTAATACAGACAAGTGCATTCATTCTAAATTTAGAAAAGAACGTGGTGTCAATATATGCTTATATATTGATGATATACTTATGTTTAGGAATTAGGATGTATAGAGGGAAGACCAACTGCAAATTTCAGTGGGTGAGTAAGGGACTTAAGTGAGAGTTTGCCTGCGGTGCCGCTCTTGTTTCGCAAGAAAACCATTCCAAAAGGGGCTACGACCTTGACTTGGGCATTCTTAAATCTTAACCACAAAAATTGATTAAAAAAAAAAGAGATCAACAATAGAGTAGGTCTTTCATTCATGGAAGGTACACAAGTTGCATGTTCAATTTCATATAGACTGTGTGAATGAAATAAAAAAATATTTATTCTCACAATTTAAGATGAAAGATTAGGTGAGACGGTACAATCTTGAGAATTAATGTTAAGAAAAATTGTGGGGAAATGTTTTCTCCTAGTCTCATCATGTTGACAAAATCACAAACAAGTATAAATATTTGGGAATTAATGAGGTAAAACTCCAAATGAGAGTTTAGACAAACAAATGTAAATTGCTTAACTTGAGTATGTTAGTGTAATTGGTTACTGAATATATGGCATGTATAGCACTGGAAAAGATATTTAATTGATAGTTAGCATAAATTTTTAAGGTACAGTAGTAATCCAAGTACTGAACAATAAAAGTAATTGCAAGAGTTCCTTGAATATTTCAAAAGAACTATAAATCTAGAGCTACATCTAATATGGGATGACCCAATGGGTCCAGTCCTATAGTATCAACCTAGGAATTACATGTGAAGTATTGGGCCAAGTCCATTTCACTTTGAAGGCCCAGTCATGTTGTCGATCTAATCAACTTTTTACTGTGCAACATTAGTCTAGCCTTTATTGAGGTGCTATGGTCGAAGGTTGAACTTAGTTGGCCGATGTTCCCAATGAGATATGCCCTCTGGTGCAACCAGAGCTTACTCAATGGTCAACAAGGAAGGTTGACTCACTGCGGGATCCCTTCACTACCGCATTTAATATTCTGACAGGCAACATGCCTCTACATTAATGGCCATGCCACCTTTACTGCTACCCCTGATAGGAAGTGCACCACTAGTATACTATTTTGCCTCTGAAAGTTGGAGATGAAATCACCTGGAATATTATAGAAATGGGAAATGACCTACAGCTCCCCATGTAAGGACAAGACCTCTTCATGCATATTGAGGGCATTTTGAACATATCATCCATCTGGAGAAGGCTACAAATACCTCATTACCAGCCTCTCTTAAGGTATGTCATTCTTCATGAAAGCCCTCACTTTGCTTCCCATTTTATCTAGTCATTTTTGTACTAACTTGAACATCGAAGTTTCATAAATGAGGGCACCTTAGCTAGCCTAATGTTTGCTCGTAATTGCAAATCTCAGCCCAAGTTTCTTTAGAGTTTGACCACTCGACTAGATAGGTCAATTTACCTTAAATTCCAGCCCAATCCAATAAATATTACTTTCACCCTCATCATTTGGTGTCATTTGTGAAAAATCTTGAGACTATGATCGAAAGATAACATTAGGTGAGTCATTTCAAAGAAGGAGAAGAATAGAAGAACCATATTTCCTTCCACTCGAGCTCAACAAGAGTCAAATGCCCTAGGACCTAATGTCCCACCAAAATAGGTGGTCACTTTAACCATGCTCCAGCTAATGCAATTGATTAGTGAACAAATCTTCACCTAAATCTCTACTTAACTATCCACTGCTCTGAACCAACATGTAGTCTCTCTAACACCCACTACTAGTGCTAAACCGCAACCTTAATTTCCCAACGAGAGCTACAATCAACCAAAATCCATGCGCCAGCCACCCAAATGTGAGGTCAGCCCCAAATGCCTCCCCAAAGATGGGGTTGGACTAGACCTCCAGGAGAAAATTATTGATTTTATTGATCATTACACTCGGTCCGTTCAAGTCCCATAGCACGATAGGGTTAAGCACTTGAGACCAGATCCCTAAGAGGAAATTATTGATTCTGTTGATCATTACACTCAGCCGATTCAAGCCCTACAACACGATAATGTCAAGCACACAAAACCCTTGGTGGATAAAAATATGACCTAAGCAAATCGAGAAGAGTGGGAGAAAGTGTCCCAATGTGTCTAATAGTTGAACAAACGGCTTGAGGAGATCTTAAGGAGGAATATTAAGAGGAACCCTAACCTTGATGGTCCCCAGAGCTTTTATTAGGAGAGGGGGTCACCGTTTATCCATGAAATAATTGGTGAGAGCATCATCGTCAACACCAAAGTTTCAATCAAACTCCTATGATATGGTAGCTCATTGGATCCTAACAAGCATCTAATGCAGTTCGAACATATGATGCAATTGCATGGCCATAATGTATATATCCATGCTAAAATGCTATTGACCATGTTCCAAGACATTGCGCTCAATTGGTTCATAAAGTTTGAGCTAACGTCGATCTACTCATATAACTAGCTGTGCGATAAATTCTGGCACCAGTTTACGAGTCAAAGAAAGGCGAAGCTCCCCCATATCCACTGATATATGGTCAAGAAAAATGAAGAGGAATCCTTATGCAATTTATTCACTAGATTCAATACAAAGGTGCTAAAAATCGACAACTCAAAAATTAAATTTCTGATCGATGTGCTTTTCTTGGGCCTCAGATATAAGGAATATGCTAATGTATTAGTACATGAAAGACCTCAATTGATAAAAGAGCTACTCAACTTAGTAGAAAGATACATGACACATAAGGATATGAATAGGCTTAAATTTGGCCACCTAAAGCCAAAAGAATAAGAACAAGGAGAAAGATAACTGACATCAAAGGAAGGGTTATCGATCTCCTATCAAATACTTCTATGATTATACCCCGCTCAATCTCCCTAGGAAGGAAATATTATTTGCAATCCAACACGACTACCTTTTGAAAAAGCCTAAGAAGCTGATCGAAATTGAGGCCATAAGAAAGTCGAAGAAATACTGCAATTTTCACAAACAAAGAAGCTATGATATTGAATACTACTTTAATTTATATGATGAAATCAAAAAGGTGATTCCGCAAGGCTATCTAAGCAAATATATAGATGAAAGTGCCCGACCAGAAGTGAGCAAGATTGACCAGACTCTCCATAGAGAAAAGTTGGTCAGCCCAAAGAGAGAAGACAAATGGAAGAAGCCTACCCAGGATTCTTACCTACTTATTCAAGGAATTATTGACATGATCGCAGGAAGTCCAACTAAGGGGACTTTAAGTTTGTAAAGAGACAAATTCAAAGAAGATTTGAATCAACCAAGTCCATTTTGGTCAAAATAATTTTCCAACTCTTCACTAGTGCAAAGCCTATTTCTTTCACTAATGCCAACCTCACCCACCTAAAAAATAAAGTGTTCAATCAAAAAACTAAATGCCCTATGGTGGTAATTATTGACATCACCAATTTTGAAATAAAGAAGGTCTTGGTTGATAATAGCAGTTCCGCCAACATTATATTCTTGTCGACCTTGAAGAGGATGAATTTAGGACAACTAAAATTTGAGCTCGTTTGCACACCCCTAGTCGATATTGGGAGGTCAAAAATCATCCCAGAGGGTTCCATTAACCTGTCCACATCATTTGGGAAATTCCTTGCAGGAAAACCCTTATGATCAACTATCTAGTCGTTGATGGTTCATTTGCCTATAATGTCATTATTAGGTGACTAGCTCTGAATGACTTTCGAGCCATTATCTCAACCTACCACATGAAGGTCAAATTTCTGACCTCGACTGGCATTGGCAAGCTTCTATGCAACATCAAAGAGACATGCTACTGTTACAGCATTCGATCAAGTCCAGCAAGCAGAAAACCCGATCACAATCGAAGACCTCAGGGGATGCCCCTGTAGTTGAACTCGATAAGGGACTAGAAAGCAAGAAAAAAATTTTGGAAGATACTAGGGTTAAGCCCATGGAGAAATTCAAAATAATCAAGCTGGAGCTTAGGAACACCGATAAGACCACCAAGGTTAGAACTGACATAGGCTACTACATAGAGTGTCTTATGGCCAATTTTCTGTGCAAGAACATCGACATATTTACCTATAAGGCATCTGACCTTTAGGAAATTGACCCTAGTATCATTGTCCACTATCTTAACATAGACCCTTCATACAAGCCAGTCAAGTAGAAAATGAGAACTTTCAACATAGAGAGGTGTCAGATCATCAAAGAGGAAGTCAACAAACTCTTAAATGAAGGATATATTATAGAAATCCAATACCCCTCTTGGCTTTGGAATGTTTTACTTATCCCCAAAAATGAGGAAAAATGGCGCACATGTAATAATTTTACCTATTTGAATAAAGCTTGTCCTAAAGATCCTTATCTCCTACCTTGAATAGATTTGGTAGTTAATTCTACTGCTAGATGTGAATTATTGAGTATGATGGATGCCTTTTAAGGTTATTATCAAATATTTATGGCACTAGAAGATAGGGACAATACCTCTTTCGTTATTCCAAATAGAGTATACTATTTCCTAATCATGCCTTTTGAGCTCAAGAATGCAGAGGTAACTTATCAGCGATTGCTCAATATTATGGTTAAAAATGAAATTGGGAAGTTTATGAAGGTTTATGTCGATGACATGATCATCAAAATAGAAAGAGCTAATGACCATCTATTCGACCTCAATCATACTTTCTCAATACTGC
Source organism: Jacaranda copaia (assembly GCA_014898725.1). Taxonomy (NCBI): domain Eukaryota; kingdom Viridiplantae; phylum Streptophyta; class Magnoliopsida; order Lamiales; family Bignoniaceae; genus Jacaranda; species Jacaranda copaia. The sequence continues at coordinate 83,586 of JACGDI010005343.1, read as the reverse complement.
AAGCGTTCGACATAAAGCTCAACCCCAATAAATGCACTTTTGGGGTTCGAAGAGGTAAGTTCTTAGATTACATGGTCAGTAAAAAGGGCATCAAAGTGAATCCACAAAAAATTTAGGCAAAATTGGACATAGCCCCATCTCGAATAGTCCAAGATGTGCAGCGTCTAGTCAAGAGAATTGTGACACTTAACAGGTTCATCACTTAATTAGCCAACAAGAGCCTATCTTTTTTCAAGATACTCAAGAATGCAAAGAAATTGGTTTCCAATGGACTGAATAGTATGACCAAGCTCTGGTTAAATTAAAGCAATATTTGTCTTCGCCGCCTATGCTTGCCAAACCAGAACTAGTAAAACGTCTACACCTCTACTTAGCTATTTCTGAGGGCTTCATTAGTTTAGTTCTGGTCTCAACCAAGGACCAAAATTATTAACCAATCTATTATTGTAGCAAAGCATTGCAAGGCTCACAACACAATTATCTGGAGATTGGGAAGTTTGCTTTTGCTTTGGTAACCACAGCTCAAAAACTGCAACCATACTTTCAGCCCCATGCTATCATAGTGTTGACAAACTAGCTATTGCAACATGTGCTTTCAAAGCCAGACGCATTAGGAAGATTAACCAAGTAAGCCTATGAACTAGGAGAATTCAATATCACTTTTCAACCCTAAATAGCTATAAAAGCACATATTTTAATTGATTTCATAGTCGAGTAGGTCAGCCTCCCTAATTAGGATAGCGACATCCCTCTTGTGTGGACTTTGCATGTTGATGAGTTAGCAAACGCTTTGGGATGGGGATAGATATTTCACTCTGCTCCCCATTAGCGAATGAGTATGACTTTGCAATCAAGCTTGACTACCTAGCCACCAACAACGAGGCTAAATATTAAGCCTTCCTCACGGGGATGAGGATGGCAACAAACTAAGGGGTTGAGTAACTGGCAGCAATCACGGACTCCTAGCTTGTCTCAGAATAGGTTGAGGGAAACTTTGAGGCCAAAGACTCCAGAATGAGCCAGTACTTGGCCGAGGTGAAAAGGCTATAGTAGTCTTTCAAAAATTCAGCCTTAGACAAGTACCTCAAATGAAGAATAAGCGCATCGATACCCTATTCAAATTTGCTAGCTCCACAAGAGGGACCAAAGATAAAATAAAAATATTTTTGGTCGCAAGCAAGCTAACCATAGGCACCCTCGACTAGAATCTTGTGGGGAACATCAAAAGAGCCGCTCTTTCTTGGCATGATGCCATAAAGCTCTACTTAAGCCAGGGGGCAGTCCTTGAAGATAAAAATGAGGCACGATCAACTTTTCAAGAGGTTGATTTCCAGACCACCTTTACGGTGCTTAGACCCAAACCAAGCCCATGAGGTCTTATAAGACATCTACATAGGCATTTGTGGAAATCATTTTGGAGGACAATATTTGGCACGTAAGGTTATCAATAGGTACTTTTGGCTGACACTGTTAAGGGATGCCATCGACTTTGCTAGAAAGCGCTTGTCCTGCCAAATCCACTCGATCATACCAAACTAACCTATTTCATCAATGATAAATGTTCAGGTTATATGGCTATTTGACCAATGGAAGATCAACATAGTAGGGTCCTTGTCAAGGACATCAAGCCAAAGAAAATTTATTATTATTGTAGTTTACTACTTTTCCAAGTAGGTCGAGGCTGAAGTAATCCCAAAAATAACTAATACAGCCATCAAAAGCTTTATTTAGAAGAACATTATTTGCCATTTTGGTCTCCCTAAGGTCCTCATCTTAGATAATGACATCCAATTTCAGAGCAAAAGCATAAGAAATTAGTGTGAAGCTTTAGAGGTCCACCAACACTTTACCTCAGCCAAGAACCTACATTCTAAAGGCCAGATGGAAGTAATGAACAAAATTATTCTCGACCATCTTAAAGTCCAATTGGAGGGGATTGGATTAATTTGGGCAAATGACCTTTCTGGGTATTATGGGTATATAGAACCACCCCTCAAGTTATAAGTCATAGCCTTTATAGCTTGATCTATGATTTCAAAGTGGTTATCCCCTCTAAATTGACACAACATACAGCTTGAGTAATCTATTTTAATTTGATTAGAAACATAACTGAAAGGAAACTCAACCTAGAGACCATCGATGAGTTGCGACAAAAAGCTTATAACACCATGCAGTAGCATAGATCAAAGATAGCAGAGAACTATAACAAAGGGGCCGACCGCATAGTTTCAAGGTCGTGGACCTTGTTCTCTAGAAGATAGAGGTGTCCAACAATGTTGGCAAACTCAACATAAAGTGGGATGGTCCCTATACTGCTGTTAAGGTATCAAAGCACAACGCATATCGACTAGTAGACAGCAACGGCAATGAGCTCTCACAACTTTGGAATTCCATAAACTTGAAAAAATTTTATGTATGAAAAGCTTTGTAATTGCTATTGCATTCTCTGATATAAATGAATTTTTTAGCAACCCTGCCATTATTCCCTTGTAATACTACAATAATCCTCCTTACCCCCAATAATTCATAAACATAAGTAAAACACTTACGGTTGACTTGTAGTCAACCCAAGCAGTGGCTTCAAGCCATCAAATCAAGGCTTTTCAGCCCAAAGTCTACAATCGACCCTGTAGTCAACCTAGTTACGTGTTCAAGCTGCCAAATTAAGGCTTTTTAGCTAAAGTTTACAGTAGAGCCTATAGTTAATCCAAGCAGCAACTTCAAGTTGCTAAATCAAAGCTTTTCAGCCCAAAGTTTACTGTTGACCCTGTAGTTGAACCAAGCAGTGGATTCAAGCTGCCAAATTAAAGCTTTTTAGCTAAAATTTACAGTCGACACTGAAGCTAACAAAAATGAGTAAAAACTACTTAGCGCTTTAAGCTAATAGGCTTAATTAAGACCTCAACCTTATAGTCGAGCAGAACCTTGGAAAATATCCATCATCACTACGCCCGCAATCAGTGCAACCTAAATTGATCACATACTAAAGTGAATTGCTAGTCTATGTTAATCGACAACAAAACAAAATTCAAACCTGTAGTCTGAGATAAACATTAAGTTAATATGATTGTTTTGAGAAAAGCACTCATTTCAATACAACAACAATAGCCGAAATCGACCTCAAAGTTGACCAATACCTTAGATCAATTTCATTAAATCCACTTTCATCAATCTAAATTGACCATGATTCTTGTTGTTGGAGTTATGTTATTTGTGGTCAAGTTATTATTTATCAACATTCCATATTCGACATGAACAAAAGCACCAAAATAAAATAAACAACGAAACACATCGAAGAGCAACAACTAATTCTCATTAGATTTAAGAATCTAAGTACAAAGTCAACTTACCAAAAAAAAGAAGAAGAAAAGAAATAGAAGAAAATTATAAAACCACACCTTGCAAGGTGACTAAAAATATGCAACAATTAAACTCTTGATTGCTCGACCTAGCGCCCTTGGCTCATGCAACACGAGCACCCTCATCGATGGCCTCATCAAGTTAATCACTCAAGGGAATAGGAACAATTGCCGAGCTCTCCATTTTCTATTTTAGCCAAGAAGTAGAGGGTAATGTGGAAATAAGCGCAAGTTGGGACGGCCTCACTTGATCGACAAAAAAGTTCTCTCGGAGGGAGAAAGAACTTAGAGCTGCAACCTTTACGTCGTTGATCTTGAATAGAAATTCCATGGTAAAATTGAATTTCTTTGCCACTTCAGTCAGCCTATTCTCTATATCAACCTACCTCTTTTGCTCTTTAGACCCCAGCTCGATCAGAGAAGTTCCTATAGCCCCCTCCTTAACAATTGCCTTGATAGGTTTAGGATATTACCTTAGCTGCTTATATAGCACTGGGTTTAGTCGATCCTTGCCTTTAGTTGAAAGGTAAGCCCAAGTACTGCAGCTGCTGGACTGCTTTATTGAAAACACCTCAAGTATCATCAGGGGAGAAAACAATGCTCACGTCCTGAAATACCGAGCATAATATGAATTATTGTACAACCTCTCATTACATTAGCAGTAGCTTTCTATAAAACTTAGCTTAGGCATCCTAGAGAGTAGCATTGCGCCCAGCTTATCAACCAGACTCATAGCCATTTTGAGCATCTTCTCGAGTTGGGTGTAGTAGCTCATCCATTCTGGTCTTCTCAGTAATAACAGCAATTAGCTAAATATGCTTCAAAAGTAACAAAAAGTTGGCCTCCTAAAGCTCCTTATTCAGCTACTTGACCCTGACTTGTGCAAATTGAGCTAGGCCTAGAGTGTCTCAATGTTTTCCCTAATCTGTAACTCTTCCCGATCAACCAACACCAGCTTCAACCTTCGATAAAAGTGGTAACCCAGTTGGCTCACTTGCAAAATAAATGCCTTTGTAAGTCAACCATCCAGTGTCGCTTAACCCTACACTAAAATTAACCAGAAACATACCATATTTGAATGATATACCAATGCCCTAAGTACGGCATTCTAGTTCAACTTTAAGAGCTTCTTTTGGTCGGACACGAATAGTCTACTCATCATCATCTTCTTCAGCGCAGCCTCAGTTAACCTCATCATTAGCATGGAATAAGAATTATGAACATCTAAGGCAGGCTTTGTCTTAAATCGAGGAGACGGCAACTTAGGGATCTGGAACAACACATTATTATCTTATCAGCCAAACAGATCATAGCCAGTTGACTAGTTTGATCCCCCAACCCTCTATTTTCCCTTCTCTGCCATAGTCCTCTTCAAAATAGGTCCTCCTTGCTCGATTATTGGTCTCTTACCCTGACTAGTGGGGTTGTGGCCTGATGCTGTAGTAGGTTAAGTAAGCAATGTAGATGGAGATGGGGCTACGACTAAAGCGGCCTCTCATTAAGCAATGGTCACCTGACGATGCTCCTCATTTCTCGTGCTCAGGCTAAAGCTTTCTGTCTTTTGCGGTTCATGATCTCATCATGATCTACCAACATAGCATGCAATAGAAAAGCAAATGATTAAAATCAAACATAAAGAATAAATAAATTCCAAAATCAATAGTACTTTTTACTTAGTTGATCATCAGCTAGTAAGTCCAGCTAGGTTGGCAACAAGCCATCCAACACCAAACTCCTTTCCTTGATGAACATCCAGGCCTCTATTTGGCCAAACTCGACTAAATCTCAGACATAGGCATTGGGCTAAGTTGGGGTCAAGTTACTCAACATTTCAACATGACCTATCCACCACCTTCTTAGACTATTGAACCCCCCAAGTCCTCGAACATACAAAAAGTGCTTTTTTCACTCTTGACCATAGAAGAAAATTGATATGACCAAAAACTTTCAATGAAATTGAGTAATGAAGTAATAAAAGCCCCACTCATCAGTGTTACCCGACTTTTGGGACATGAAAAGATGGAAAATATTAGAAAAGTTGGCGAAAGTGGCTGGCTGGTTGAATATGTGCAAGAGGACTGCAAAACTATATATGGTTGAAAAGTAATTTGGTAATAGTTAAGTTATTCAGACCTCTAAACCTATTAGCAGATTGACTATTGCTGGAGCAAGAGAAATTTAAAGCCTTACCTAAAAGATTTCTCAAATATAGTAATGCACCCCTTTGGAAGTCGATCAATTCTATCTCGAGGACCAGGGACTATTAGCTTATACTTGGTAGGGATCATAGAGCTCTTTGATACGTGCAAGGTTGATAAGACTAATTTTTGATGTTATCTCATTGTAATGATCGAGCGTGAAAAGTCAACCATGGGATATTGACACCTGACTTGGGTTAGCATCACCTTTAGAAACAGCATGTTCATCACTTACGTATCACTCAAAAAACTACTTGACTCGCTATTATTACCACCCTTTCCTCGAGGTAGAGTTCGATCTGACCTAGTTTCCTTACTATGGCTCCCTTAGATACTTACATCATCGTACACACCCTACTTATTTGAGAAAATGCTATGCTCGAAATAAGCTGAAAAGAAAACTTATAAGATTAAACTTTAATGTACTAAAAAAGAGATGGAAAACATTGTAAATATAGGACTTGGCCAGACATAAAGCAGTGAAAGTGAAAAATGAGCATTTTAACCACGCCTATTTATAAGCACCTGGGCGTAGGAACCAAATCGGTGGTAATAATAGCACAACCATCGTCTTGTGCTATATGTGGCTTAATGTAACAGACGTATTAAATGTGCTAAACCCTGGTCAATTATGCAAAACCTTTGTCGATTAGACCTCTCTATTTCATAGCTATACTTCACAATCCTTCTCATCGATGCTCTCAATCAACAATCGAAAGTGTGGAGGACTCATGATATGGGATGACCTAATGAGCCTAGTCCTATGACTTGAAGGCCCAGTCATGTCATCGATGTGATTAATCTCTCACTTTGCAATGTTATCACGTCCTGATCAGGGCAATATAGCTAAAGGTTGAACTCAGTTGGTCAATGGTCCTGATGAGATCTGTCCTCTGGTGCAACCAGAGCTTACTCTGTAGTCGACCATCTTATTAACTAGGAAGGTTAACTCACTATAGGATCTCTTCACTACCGTATTTAATGTTCTAACAGGCAACATGCCTCTTTATTAATAGCGCATGCCACCCTATTGCCACCTCTACTACCACCCCTGATAGGAGGTGCACCACCAGTATACTATTTTGCCCCTGAAAATTGGAAATAAAGCCATCTGAAATAGTATTGAAATAGGAGATAGCCTAATGCTCCCCATGTAAGGATAAGACCCCTTTATGCATGTTGAGAGCATCTTGGACATATCACCCATTTAGAGAAGGTTATAAATACCCAATTATTAGTCTTTCTGAAGGTATGCCATTATTCATGAAAGCCCTCAATCAGCTGGTCATTTTATCTAGTCGTTTTTATATTAACTTGAGCATCGGACTGCCATAATCGAGAGCACCTCAACTAGCTTGACGTTTGCTCATGATTGCATATCTTAGCCCAATAATATTAGAGGAATACATTAATGTTAATTGAATAATAACTACCAGCGATCACAAATATATATTTGATTGAGAGTTTACCTTTGGTGGATGAACCATTTCTAGGTACTCTAAAAGCAGACATGTATAACTCAATCCATTATTGAAATCTAAATTTGTTGCACTAACAACCACAAGCAAAGTGGTAAATTAGCTCAATGAATTTGTTACTAAAAATAGGGTTGTGACCGTAACTAATACCATCTACTTTTCTACGTTGTGATAGTGAAGCTACATCTACTATTCTACAATTTTAACAAGGTATATAATGAAAAATCTTTAGACATAATTATGTCTAGGGCTGTAAATGAAAATTTAAAACTTTATTTACCACTTGCATTTGTATATGTTTATACAAAATTTACCCGTATTCATTTAAAGCGGATATTGTCTATATTCAACTAGTAGATATCCGATAAATGGATACGGATATGATAAATGCGTATTCGATCTGTTTAATATCCACTCCAAATAAAAAATTATTAAATAATATATTATTTATATTTTTAAATAAAAATCTCATAATTGATATATGTATATATATATTATAATTGAAGAATTGGGAAGAAAAAAGAATAAATTTAAAAAATTATTGTAATATAGAGAAAAAAAATTGGAGAATAAAATTAATCAACACAATTATTGTTGGTTGACTTTATAATTAATATACTTAAATGTCATTATTATTATTAATAACAAGTACTAATAATCAATTATAAAGTCAATTATTAATTAAAAATTATGTTATTTGTTTGATTGTTTTCTTTTTAAATAAAATTATATAGTTCTTTTTATTAATTAAAATATATATTTATTATATGTTCATAGAATTATATATTTGGATATTTGTGAATAGATATCTAAATAATTATAATTGAATATGAATATGAAAAAATAATTTGAATACGAATAAATTTAATAAAATATGTAAAAATCTAAATAATTATAATCGAATATGGATATATTCAAATTCGACCAATATCCGACGGATACAAATTCGGATATGATTTTTTAATATCCATCAAATTCGTATCCGTATTTGAATATTTAAAAAGTTAAATGAATATGAATATGAAAATAGTGTATCCGATCCGTTTAATATCCGTTTACACCCCTAATTATGTCAACAATTACCTCTTAAAGAAGTTATTATAATATTGTATAGAAGAAGGAGTAACAATTTGGTGGATCCATTTACAAGATTGCTTTAAGGATTTAGAGGGTTTGGGGCTAAACTTAATTAAAAAGTCTTACAAGCTTGTACATTTTATAAGATATTTTTAAAGTTATATTATAATAGATCTTTTATCAAAAGTAAATTTTTAAAGTATTTGGATAAAAAAAGAGATCTTAGAGCTTATAAGATATTAGTAATAGTAATTTTGAAATTAGTATAGTTAAAATTAAAGGAGCTTGTTAAAATTTAAAAATAAGTTAGAAACTCTTCACTTTTTTCAAAAGAGCTTATAAGTTCCTAACATGTTATTTTAGAAGTTTATAATTTTTTTTAAAAAAGATTTACCAAACATTTTTTAACATTTAATAAGCTCTCAAATATCTTATAAAAAATTTTAAGAAACTTATAAGTTCAACCAAACGCCATTTCAATAAGCAAAATTTTAATTGGACAGTGATGAGGACCCTTTTTCTAGGGTCGCCAGTGATATAAACATAGCATATCTCTAACAGTACAATTTGTTGAAAGTTAGATAAGAAAAACAAGAAATTGATAAGTGATTGTTGAAGTAGTAGGACAAGTTTATTAATACTCTTATTTTATGTAAGCTAGTATAAAATATTTTGGAGTGTAACTTTAATGAGGTTTAAGTGCTCGAATATGACCACATTATTTAAGACTTCCTGACAAAGGTTCAAGGGCTGACTTCTGAAAATGTATATGAAATATTGGAATGTAACCGATGGTTGCATTAAGTTACAATGGTTGCATTAATGCTAAAAGAATATTGGTAAATTTCGAAATATGTTAGGTAGAGTCGTGTGTAGTAATTAAGTTAAAGAGATTTCTACGCATGATTCTCTAAAAGGGTGTTCGATTATTAAAGTGTTTGGATAACATAAAATATTGAAACTTATTTAATATTAACAATGTAATTTTATAGTTAAAATAATTAAAATCTGAGGAGCTTGTCAAGATTTTTAGAAATAAGTTAGAATTTTCCTATTTTTTTCAAAAAAGTTTATAAAATTTTAGCATCTTATTTTAATATTTTCTAAGCTTATTTTTTTAAAAAAATTATTAAATATTTTTATCATTTTAAAAATTCTTAAATATCTTATAAAATATTTTGGGAACCTATAAGCTCATCTAAATACTCTCTAAGCTCTTAATGTTATTATCTAAGTGGGGAATTATTGAAAATTTTAGCTCATAAACAGCAAGTTAAGTAAATGAGGGAGAATTCTTCTTCAAAGTAAGATCCTAATCCAACATAGAAAATAAACTAAAAGAAAAGTCTATTCATTCTCGTGTAAGGCTTCCAAATATTTTGATGGAATTTAATTGGGCTAACAGCAATTTGCCCCTATAAAAAATGAAACGGGCAAAAATCTTCCTGTGGAGAGAGAGGGAAAATTAAAATAAAAAAAAAAAGTTAAAAATCCACCACTTGCTTTTTAAATTCATGCATTCCGCTTCCTTTATTATGTTTGATTTCCCATTTATCATTAAAAAGATAAAATTAACCTTAAATACATCAAAATTTAAATTATTTTTTATATTTATTTTTATTTTATCTATTATTTTTATATTTATTTTTTTCTTTTTTAAAAAAATTATTAAAAAATTATTTTTTTAATTTACCCACCACCCCTTCCCCCATCCCCACAGCCCGCCAAAATATTTCATGTCTACCATGGCAATTGATAAATTGGCCACACTAGTCATATTTGGATCTTGATAGGTCCGACCATTGACCACCTTGCCCGACTGCATCTATTCATGGTAGCCGACAGCACTTTTAAGTTTTTCCTAAAAAAATTATGTATTTTCTTATATATATGTATATAACTAACCTTCCACTTCATCACCATCACCCTATTCCAATTGCTATGGTAGTCATATTGATGACTTTTTTGCGACCGCCGTTCTTTAAGACCAATCATGGCCAAGTATTCTTTTAGATGATGGCCAATGCCAGTCGTTTTTTTTTGGCAGCAGCAATGGTTGCCATTTTTTAAGACTGGTCGTGGCCAGTCGTTTCTTTCAAACGGCGGCCATGGCCAGCCATTCTTTCAAAAAACTGCTATGGCCAATCAATGTTTTTAGTAACGGCATGGCCATCGTTTTCTTATGACTAGCTATGATCTTTTGTTTTTTCCGACGGCTATGGGCACCATTTTTTCTTTCATACAGTGGCCACGACAGCCATTTTTTAAAGCTAGCCATAGCAATCGTTCCTTTGATATGGTGACCATGGCCTGCCATTTTTCCCAGTGGCCATGGCCAATTATCTTGCCATGACAGTGGCAGTCCATGTCCAAGCGGCCTAGGCCATGGCAACCCATGGGATAGGTGGGGTGGAAGATTTAGGGTTTTGTTATTAACATATATATAAATATGTATATATGTAAATAATATATATATACGGATTATATAATAAAATATCTTTATATTTATAAATAAATATTATTTTTTTATTTTTCTTATAAATATGATTAAATTTTAACCATTGATTCTTTTAAAAACATCCGACGATTGATATTAGGGGCATAATAGTCTTTTGGTTATAAAAAACCTTAAAAACACACATTTATACGTGCGTGTCTTACACCACCTCCTTTAAGGATATCTATTGCATAATTTATAAAATGACGGGAAAAGTTTTTGATTTGTTTTTTTTTTTCATAGAGAGATTTTTTTGTCTATTTCATTTTTCAAGGGGGTGTGAAATAATTTTTTTTTCCAATTTAAGTTGAGAAAATTAATATATATACATATATATTATATATAAATTAATTTTTATGATAGTTATAAAGTGACTATTAGAATGGAAATGATATGACAGCGCAATTAATTTCCAAGCTACATGACTTTTATTAAGAGACTGTTGTACAAAATAAGACATTATTTAGCTAACAGCCTAACAGTCATAATTGTCAGAAAAATGCGTAAATTTTTTATACAACAAGAATTACTGCATAGAAATTAACTTCATATTTAAAAAATTATTCTCTCTCCAAACTCCTATACTGACTCAAATACCTTCAACTTTAGGACAAATTTGAAGTAAGAATTCTAGAAATACAAATTTTTTGTTTTAGTTGAAAATCCATAAATACTAGTATAATAAGGACAATATTAAAAGAACTACAAATTCGTTCCCCTCCAACTGCCGCCGTGAGCAACCATGTTGGTAACGGCATGTTTGGGCCCCCTATTTCATTTTCTTAAAAAAGCCCAATTAAGAAATTGATTTCACTAATAGTCAATTAGTTTTAAGTGGATGTTACACTAACCTTCACGTCTAAATTCAGAACTATAATCTATTCCCTGTCTCAAAATTATAAGAACACAGAGAAGGCTAAGAAATTGTGTAAATTCTGTCTACTTCTATAATTTTTAAAAAATTACTTAAAATTAATAATGTTACATTATTATCTTAATTGAGAAATTTGGGATGAGTTTAGAAAAGTTAGGCATGTTCTTTTGCATTTTGGGTATTTTCTAGAAAATATTTGGGAGAATGGGTTTTCAAGAGAAATTTTGGAAAATATGCTAAGCGTTTCTTTTTGTTTTAGAAAAATAGGAAAAATAAATTGAAAATGAGTTGGTTGTTTCTTTTTGTTTTGGGAGGGAATAAACTTTACTGTAGAGATCCAATCAGTTAAATTTTTGTTAGGTGTGCGGGTGAAAGTGATTTTTTTTTATGTACTATGTGTATGTGTATACTTATAGTTGGATGATGTGTATGTGTGTATATATTTATTTAATAATTGATACATGGTCATAATAAAATGATGTGTAATTAATTTAATTGGTGATTTATTATGAAATTTATATTTTTATAAATTTAGCATTAGCAAATGATGTATTAGTTGGAAAAAAAATACTTATTAATAAATATTAATTATTTATGAAATCATAATTATATCTTAATTATAAAAAAATTGGCTAATACCATAATTATGTCACAATTTTTAATATCAACTTATATAAAAAAAATTAATTTCTATACATTAATTATAAACTAATTATTAATTATTAATTAAAATATAATTATTTAACTATTTGTTATGTTTTATTTATGTACAAATAAAACTTAATTATTGATTTAATAAACTAATTTATTTAATAATTTATATATGTAATACTTATAACAATTCATCAAGTTAAAAAAATAGAAAAAGAGTTTTTTTATTAAAGATAATATGTTAACTTATAAGTTTAATTTCTAGGATTATGTTCCAGCTTTTCATAAAGTGTTTTTATATGAAAATCCTAGAAAAAACACACTTGGTTTATAAAGGTGTGTCCTGAAATTTTTAAAAATTAGATTCCGAATTGTTTCTTTGATTGATGGAAATCTTTTGGTTCAACTCATCATATTCTTTTGGATCAGTTTCGCCAAGCTTTTGACCAATGGGTCAATGTTTCTCCAAAATTGAAAGATGCCGAGGTTAATAACCAGATGTTTCAGAATAAGGTAGCCATCTTTTTCTTCATGGAATTCTCTATCCCTTGGATCTAAAAATGGGAGCCAAAAGTGGGTCATACTGATGACAATATTCCTTGCTTATACAGGACCTTTTTCATCAAATGGTGGAATAAAATGCTTCAAATTGACAAGGAGAAGGGCCATATTGAAGATCAAGAAACTTTAGACAATATTCTAAAGACTACTCAAACTTATAAAGAAAGAATGGAGAAAGATAAGAAGAAGGAAGCCTCATCAATTTTGGGTAAAGCTTCTAAAAAAAATCAAAATGAGAAAGGGTAAATTGTCTAAAGCAGATTTATTAAAAGAAATTCTTAATATGGCCCAAGAAGAGCTTAAAGATCAGTTTGTAGACATTGAAGAAGATGACGAAACCTCTAGTGATACAGGAGATATGGTTTCAATGGCCACTTCATCAAAATCCAGAACAGGAGAAAATTAGTTCAACTGTCTTGGTGGAGAATCCTAAAAGCCTAAGGATAATATACCCTCTTTTTCTAAACAGGCTCTCAATAATATTCTTGAGTCACTCAGAAAAGGAGAATAATGGAGCTATCGTAATGAATGATGTAAGATTATAGTGTGAGTGGTGAAAGCCACTGTAGTCTTTATTTAATTATTGGTGTAATAGGATAGAAACAAAAACAGTAATATTGTTTCTGCTTTTTGCTTTTTACTATTTGGACTTTAAAATTTTTAAATCTGCACAATATTTTGCTTTTACTATTCAAACTTCGGATAGTATTTTGATATCCGTATAGTGTTTTCTTTTCTTTATTTATAGGACGGATTTTAGTCTTTTAGGTAGGCTTTGAATTTTATAATCGTTTGCTCTGTTGTTTCCATTACTTTGTCATTATCCTTTACTCTTTGTAAAATTAATTTTCTACAAGTTATAATTGAAGAATTGATTAAAGTCTTCAACATATTGGCGGTCCCTTAAGGTTAGTTTATACTACTTTACTTTTATTTACTTGATTGTTTATCCTAGCCTAATGACAGGCTAAGGAGTTGTGTGTTAAGCAACTATGAATTAAATACTTCCTATATTATTATGGTCACTATAGATTACGACTATGTTGAAGGCTTTAGATTATTTGGATAAGTTATCCGAACAGGTTCTGAGGTTTAATGGCAGTCCACTTGTGTTTGATTCTACATTACCCCTTGGTTGCCCTCGTTAGCTGGGTTGGCATTTGTAGGCTTTTGGGTATTGAATCAGATTTATTTAGTGGGCTTGTTAAATTCAAGTAAATGATATCCTGATGTTTTACTATAGGTTGGTTCTCGTGAACTCGTCTAAGATCTAATCCCTCTTTCATAAGATCCTGCCCCCTTATGGTATCAAAGCCATCGGATATAGGTTGTATTTAATCTCTGGTTGTTTAACACTTTTCCTCCAAATGAATTTCTTAAAAGGTAAATCTAATATTAAAAATTCTTGTGTGGAAGAAATGGATCTTCCCGATAATATTGATTTACTTAATAAATGGACCATTCCTAAAGTGGATCCAAAATTAATTTATCAATTAGGTACTTTTGAAAAGATTGGTTTAAAATAGGATGTGAAAACAACTGAGGAATCTATTCCTCTTGATAAAGATGATATTTCTCTTCAATTATTGCACAGATCTGATATTGATAAGTATAGATTTGAGTTTAGATTTTTGCACATTGGTTTAATTCAAGTTACTTTTAAGCCCCTTACTCTTAATAACCTACTTGATAGTTTTGTGGCTATTTTACGTGATGCTCATAATCTTGATTGGAAGCATTCAATTATGGAAATTGTACAGTCTAGCTTGGCACCTGACCCTATTTATTTTGATATTTACCCAAATTTATAGTTATCTTTAACTAATGTTAATATTTTACATGCTTTAACTTTCAATGTTAAGTTACATAGTTATAATTATATGCCAAATACTGAAATAATTTGTATTTGTTATTGCATTTATTATAAACCGCTTTACATTCTTAATTCTATGTGTAAAATGATTAACAAAAATAATAATGAAACAATTTTAATAGAAATAATTTTTGTCAGTCTCATATCACTACTTGTAGGCCTATAAAATGGGATGAAGTAAAGTTTCCTGATAATTGAAAAATTGAAAAAGCTATCTCGGTTCAACCTGTAATACACACTGAGGTTAACCAAATCATCCAAACTCCTAATGGAGACGTGTCAATCCAATTTAAACCTAACATTAATAATTTGTTAAAACCTTCTAGATCGATTGCTAGATCTTCTAGATCTTTTTTTTCTTTTCTTGATCCAATAGATTATACTGTTGAAAGTCCTAATATGTTTAGAGCTTCTACTTCTAGGATTAGAGAATTTACTCCTGAAGTAAGAAAAGATAATAATCTTGAAACTAGATTTGATAAATTAAAAATTTCTCCTTCTAATATTGTTCATGGTATTCCTTTACATGATAATAATAGCGATGATTCAATAGAACCAACTGAATCTGAGATGGATTTTTCTATGAGAAATACTCACATTTAATTTACTATTTAATGATTAAAAACAAATATAATTTTAGTCCAGGCTCTTCTGATAGAAACTTAATAAAAACTCTTTTTCTTTAAGCGAAGATATTCCCCACTCTTCAATTGAAATAAGTTTTTTAACAATAATTTTAGAAAAAATAAAAACAGATTTATCTTGTGAGCTAGGGAAGAAATGAGAAATCTCACAAGAACCAGTAGTAATAAAAATATTTTCAAAATATGAACGGGGCTTATAAGACTCGATAGCATACGATGCTGTGTCAAGATAACGTTGGACTATAATCCAAGGATTATCTCGTCATTTGAGATCATTGTGGTCAAGGATCATTATTAAATCCTTAAAGTCCTTTTGATCAAAGGTCATGAGAGAATCCTCATCGACAAGAGAAGCAACATTTGAGGTAACATTAACAAAAGAAGGTCTATTAGATCCTTCCAATTTTTTGAATGAATTGGAGGCTGAAGATCTATTAGATTCTTCTAGTTGGTTTGGCTTAAGAGTTCTATTAGAACTTTCCCTGTTTTGCTTAAATTGCAGAAATTTTGCAAAAAGGGGGTCTCTATAGATGGGGTCAAAAGAGGCATATGATGCCTGAGAGACTGGTGAAGCTATTAGCTTATGCTTGCCATGTTGTATTAATAGCACTCTAGGAATGCCTGCATTCCTTCCTCTTCTATTAGAGAAGGGATTGTGGCCACCTCATTTATGAGGTATCATTCCTGCGAAAATTCTCGTGTAAAGAAATTAGGAAGACTATTATCAATTTCTTTTTTATAAACAATTTTGAAATCAAAAGAGGTTAAATAAGCTTACCACCTTGCAAACATTTGTTTGGAAACGTTATGTTTAAAATCTTTATTAAACATAAATTGTGCTGCTTGACAATCAATTTTAATAGTAAAAAACCGGTTATATAAATCATCTTAAAATTTTAGAACGCATTTGACAATAACAAAGATTTCTTTAGCTATAATAGCATAATTCTTTTGACTATTGTTTCACTTACCTGAACGAAATCTAACAAGAATTTTTTGTTTATTATTAGGGTTAATTTGTTTTAAAATTCCTCTATAACCAGCATCAGATGCATCAGTTTCTATAATTTTTTCCTAATTAGGATTAGAAAGTATAAGACAAGGCAATTGATTAACTTTTTTCTTAATATTAAGAATAGCCTAGGTATGATTATCACTCCAAGGTTTAGGGGCCTTTTTTAACCTATCATATAAAATTGCCGTATCATCAACAAGGTTTTTATAGTAAGGAGAAATGTACTTGAGACTTCCTAAAAACCTTTGCAACTGAGTTTTAGCAATTATTTTATTAGGAAATTTTGAAGCAAATTCAATACTTCTATTAATAGGAATTATTTTTCCTTTTTCAATAAAATGACTAAGAAATTTAATTTTGGTTTGGAATAAAAGCATTTTAGTTTTAGAAATGACAAGACCACTATTAATAATAGCTTGTTTAAATATATGAAGATGTTTGAAGTGATTTTCAATAGTATTAGAAAAAACTAAAATATCATCAATATAAACAATAATAAAATTACTATAAAGATTAAAAACGTCATTCACAATTTTTTGAAATTCTGAAGGAGCATTCTTTAGACCAAAAGGCACGACATTCCATTTATATTGCCCAAAAGGAGCATTAAAAGCAGTTTTGAACTTATCTTTATCAACAATTTGGATTTGTCAGTAACCAGATTTTAAATCAAATTTAGAAAATATATTAGCATCAAATAATCTATCAAGTAAGTCCTTTTATTAGGAATAGGATATTTGATCCATTTTAAAACTTTATTAAGGAGTTTATAATTAATAACTAATCTAGGGGCACCACGTTCTTGTTCATTATGTTTATTAACATAGAAAATAGTGCAAGACTAGGGAGACTTAGTAGGTCTTATAAGACCTTTTCGCAATATTCCTGATATTTAGAATTCACATGGCAAGGTCTGGCTTTCGTAGGGATATTCCCATCAAAATTATCTTCATAAGGAAGATCAACAATATGCTTTTTCCTAATCCGAAAAGCATTAAGGTGTTCATTACACACAAACAAAGAAAATTAATTTTCAAGAAAAGAAATCTTTTCTTTAAATCTAGGATTATTTAATTGATCATCTATATTAAGACTAATAATTTCTTGTCTTAGAGAATTAATATGAGCAGTTTTAACTTTAAGCAAATGTTCAATTTGATTAAGGACTCTAGAAAATGGTTCAGTTATAAACTGAAAAATATAATTCATCACCATTGAAAGATCCTATAAAACCTTTTTGATCAACCATTTTTAAAGGAAATATCTTTTTTGAAAAATGTGTACCAAGTATAATTTGGTTAGAAATATGTTTCACCAACAAAAAACTTGTAGAAATACAATTTTTATTTTTACAAATAAAAGCTTTTGATAGTTTATAACTAATATCAAGCTTTTCTCCATTCATAGAATGAAGAATATGAGAAGTTTTTTCAAAATACCTAGTATGTATTAAACCTTCTTAAATACAATTTAGATTGGCACCACTATCAATTAAAACAGTTAACTCTTTTGAAAATTTATCATATATCAAAAGATTAACTTTTGCCAACCATTTATAATTTAGAAAGAAAATCATCACCCTACAAATTATCAGGAAAATTATCAAATAAATTATCAAGCCTTGGTATAATTTGCTTACCTTGAGAAATTTTTAATTTTCTCATCCTATCTTCAAGAAACATATTATTCTTTTTTATTTCTATAATCACTTTCTTTAAATTATCAACTTTGTCTTTTAAATCATTAACAGAAGTAGGACTACTATTTCTATTTCTATTATCAAGCATTTTATAAACTTCTGTCATAGAATAAAGTTCATTTTCCTTACTATCAAGAATATTCTAAATAAATTCTCCAGCGGGTTTAGAAGAAGGAGTATTTTCAGGTTGATCAATAATTTTAGATCTTAAAATTGAATCTTTTATCAATTTAAGAAATTCAAAAATGTTGTTATTATCAATAACATTTAATTGATTAAACTATGACATAAGGTTATATAAATCTTCATTATCAGATTTACTACTATTAGAACACTATTAATACAAGACTCACCCTTTTTACAAGAATCACATTTAGATTTAGAACTATTATCAAAACATTCAAAGAATCACCATTAGAAGAGGTATTGTCTTCACTATCAGAAGATTCAAGCATAAGCTTATAAAGAAAATCCTTAATATTATCATCAATGTCAAAATTATTGATCTTAGTTCTCATTTTACATTTATCAGCGTAATGGCCAACTTTTCCGCACTTATAACATGCACCATATTTTTTAAAATTTTTATAAAGTTAGTTATTAGATTTTCTCTTATCTCTTTCTTTTTCTCTTTCCTTTTTATGGGATTTTTTCCTATATTTTTTCTTCCTATAAGGAATATCTTTATCTTTTTGAATTTTATTATTATTATTAAGTGGTTTAGGATTTTTCATACCAAATTGACCACAAAATTGACCTAACTATTTCTTCTTAGTTATATTATTACGCTTAATTTGTTGGTTCAACTTTATTTCATTACACAAATTTAAACCTTCCTAGATATAGGTACCTATTAATTTACCATAAGTGAATTTATCATAATCAATGTTAACATCATTATATCTAAGAGTTTTTCTAACTCTTTTAGAAAATAAAGAAGGCAAACCATCTACAAATTTGGATTTCCAGTGAGTACTATTAGATTCAGGGAGTTCCATAACTTTAGAAAGAAAAATATCTTTATACCATCTAAATGAGGTTAGACTCTGACATTTTAAACCATTAAGCAGGGTTCTAATGTATTCAAAATTATTAGTCCATCTACGAGTAAAATATTCTATTATAGTAACAATTAAAGTGTAAACAGTATTTACAGTTCCACCACTAGTACCTTCATGCTCCTATTTAACATTATTAAGAATTTCTTTTTTATTAGTATCGGTTAAATAATTATCCCACCAACCTTTGAGTTGACTAGTAAAACCAGTAATTATTATTTTCGCAACAGTTTTATCAAAATTACCATTATGTTTACAAATAGTGCTATACATTAACATCCGATGAACTAAATTATAAATATGGCGTTCAGTAAAATAATTAAATAAATTAGTTTAATTAATTTAATAGGTTATTTAATTACTTTATCTCATTATTTAATTAATACATTATTTAGTAAATAAATTACTTAGTAAACAATCAAATAATTCTTACTTAAATTTAATTTTATCCACAATTATTTCAATTATATTAATATTAATTTATTAAACTTAATATATTATTAAAAAATAATTAAATTTGTTATTATAATTTTAAGTAAATAACACAGCCTTAATTTTGGAACACAGAGTTCTATTTTGCCAAAATTCTGAAAGGGGAAAAAACATCAAATTTGGGATAGAATGAATGTACATTAAAGTATTATATAAGCGCAAATTTCTTTTTCTACAATAAACAAAATTACGAAATAAGAAAAATTGTATAAATAAAATAAAATTAAAATTTATAAAATGTGAATTCAATTTCTAATTTAATCCTCTAATTCTTCCCTTCTAAATATGATCTTGAAACTTGATGAGCTCTGTGATAAATGCCTTAAACATCATGGATCTCCTTTAATTTGGTGGAGAGAATTGCTAGACTCCTTCAAAGTGTCTTTTACTTGCTAGAATTTGTGTTCTGTGTTGATGAGTTTTCGTCACTCCCTTTGTATAAATGCTTGATGGGGACTTTTAGATTAATTTGAACTTCTTTGATAATTATTTCTTTAATAAGATAATATCAAATATCAAGAGATAATATCAAATATAAAGAGATAGTATCAAATATCTTTGATTTGATTGGTCCATAGGTATAGACACTTTATCTTTGATACTTATCAATATTTGATTTAAGTATAAAATAAATACTAGAGTATTAATTAAAATTAACTATTTATGTTTTGGAATTAAATTAAATAAATTCTAAGATAAATAAAAAATTTTGAATTAATAATTAGCATATTATTTTATATGTGTCACTTTTCAATTGAGCAAAAATTGATATGTCTGCAAATACCCTCACTTCTAGGCTTGGTGAAAGATATGTCAATCATCCATGAAAGAGGCAACACTTGAAATACTTAAAAAAAAATTCTTTTTCTCTCTATTTTTTCAAATATTTCGCAACATGAAATCCTCCAATCGTTCCTTAAGCTATGGAACCCGTCTACAACATGTTGCACACTGTCATCAAGAACTATATCTCTTTATGGGATCTTCATGGACTTTGAGGATTGCCAATACCGGGAGGTTTTATGATGAAGTCTTCCCATCTGCTTATGAAACTAATAAAAAGATCATGTCATAACGCAATTCAAATGAAACATCCTTTTGAGGGGGATACACCGTTTATACTCATGCGAGCCAGGAGTAACAGGAAATTTAGGCTCGTGTGTAAAGGAATATATTTAACTTGAATAGATATTTTATACTCATGTCAAGGAGTCCATTTGCATTTGATTAACAATTCATACTCTTGTCAAAGAGTTTACTAAAGTTTAACTTAATAGATATTTTATACTCATATCAAGGAGTACATGAAGAAATTTTAACTTAAAAATTTTAGATAGTTTATGCTCATACCTAAGAGTATTATTGACAGTTTAAACTCTTATTAATGAACACAGAGGGAAACTTTGAATATTTAAATATTTTATACTCCTATCTAGGAGCTTTGTTGACATTTTAAGTTCTTATCTAAGAGCATTTAGAATTTGGAGACTTGAACTTTAGACTTGAAGACTAAGAGACTTGAATCTTTGAGTCTTTGACTTGAAGATTTAGAGTCTTGAGCCTTGACTTGAAAATTTGGAGATTTAAGTCATGGATTTAGAGACTTGGAAACTTGAGTTTCGATTTGAGACTTGGAAACTTGAGTTTTGGACTTGGAGACTTGAGTTGTGATTGCTTGTGTTCTTGTTTCTCATTTTTGATTTCTTACAGGAAATAGTGAGATTTTTGGTTTATGGGATTCAAAAAAAAATTTAAGAGGGAGTGAGTGTTTATGAGGTAAAAGTGTAATGATTATAATTGATGTGCCAGGTGAGAGTTATAAGATAATGATTGTTTGTGAGAAAAAGTTATGAAAAGTTGTTTGGTTGTGAGATTTTTTTAGGAAAATTTGTGTAGTAGTGATTGATTGAGAGAATTTGTATGAGAAAAATTTTAAGAGATGGTGATTGGTTATGAGTTTTTTTTTTGTTTATAATGTAAGGAATATTATGTACTATTTATGTATATATTTTTGTAGAGTACATTATATTAATTTAATATTATCTAAAAAATCCCATAATATATAATGAAATTTAATATTTAGTTAATTAATAATTTATTTATTAACTTTGTAAAAAAATGAGGGACACTTATTTAAAAGTACCAAAAATATTTTTCACTTTTGTGATCACTCCCCACTTGATTTTGTTTAGATTAACTCCCTAGTTTTGTTAAAATTTTAGAGTTTACTCCCTACTCACTTAATTTGACAAAAATGCCCTTAAATATAATATGTTTCACTCATTTTTTTCACTTCTTTGTCATAAACAAAAGCAACAATAAATCCTACCAATAGCAGTATCATTTCCAAAAATAGAAAGAAAATAAAAAATGCAACAAGCTCCATGGTGGGAATGAGAATAATCGTGAGAGCCAACAACCATCAACCCGACATTTGCATTGTCTCCTTCTCTTTTCATTTTCATCATTTTCATGTTTCTTCTTCATTATTTTTAGGCTTCTTCTTCTTCTCAATTGCTTTTGAATTTCTTGTATTTTTCCCATAATGTCAGCCAGTAGTGAAGATATAGTGTTCAATCAAGTATTGGGGAGTTGCCGCTACAAAGATGAGTTCTATATAATGTCAATTAAGAATAGTATGACTTTAATGGACATGTACATTAATCTCATAAGAAAATCGAGTGAAATCAATGCCGAGCTCTTACAATACATAGCTCCATATCAAAGATTGCATGTGACATTGACTGATGACAAAGATGTCCTGAATATGGTCTTATTGCATTTGACATTGAAGATGAACATTGTTGACATTCTGGTAAATCGAAAGGAGGAATCAAGCAGTAGTGCCAAGAAGAGCTGTGATGTTTTACGATAATACTTTTGCGGAATCTAAAATATACTACAGTTTGTCAAGTTTTGTATATCAAGTGTTCTGAAATTGTACTCCGTTTATTTGAAAATCTTTCTCTACTTAGAGCATTTTATATTATACTTCATTGCAAATAAAATTGTACTTCATTTGACAAAAATTATGCACGATTATTTAAGTTTTATACTTCAAGTGTTCAACTAAACAATTATCAAAAATTGTACTGTAGTGGCTGGGATTTTATTCTTCACTTTATCTAAAATTGTACTTTGCTTTTTCTAAAATTATACTTCATTTTATCTAAACTTATACTCTATTCATTGAAGTTCCATACTTCAAATGTTCTATTTAATAATTAACTAAAATTGTACTGCAATTGCTAATGTTTTATACTTAAACTACTTCATTTTATATAAATTTGTACTCTAGTTATCCAAAATTGTACTTCATCTCACATAAAATTGTACTCTATAATTTAAGTTTTATACTTCAAGTGTTCTATTAATGGATTTTCAAAAACTGTACTGCAGTTCCTAGGGTTTTATACTTCAAATTTTTTAAAATTATACTTTACTTTATTAAAATTGTATTTCCTTTTTCTGAAATTATACTTCATTTTACCTAAATGTGTACTTTATTTATTGATTTCTACACTTCAGGTGTTATATTTATTGATTATCCAAAATTATACTTCTTTTACTAGAATTTTATATTTCAAGTGTTCTGAAATTGCACTTTCCTATATGTAAAATTGTACTTCTGTTGTCTGAAATTATACTTGCTTCATTTTACAAAGTTTTGTAATATGTTCATTAAAGTACTATACATCAAGTGTTTCAAAATTGTACTTCATTTATCTAAACCTATACTTCAATTAGCTGAATTTATTATAATTCACTTTATCTAAAATTGTGCATTTTTTCTGAAATTATACTTCATTTTACCCAAAATTGTACTTTATTTATTGAAGTTCTATACTTTAAATGTTCCATTTATTGATTATCCAAACTTTCTTTAAAATTTTACTTTTTTTTTTTGAAATTATACTTCATTTTATACTTTATTTTACTTGAAATTGTACTGTATTCATTGAAGTTATGTACTTCATGTGTTCTATAATTCTTGATTATCCACAATTATACTGTAGTTGCTATGGTTTTATACTTAAACTATTCAAAATTGTATTTCACTTTATACAAATTTATATTCTAGTTATCTGAAATTGTACTTTATTTCACATAAAATTGTACTCTATTATTTAAGTTTTATACTTCAAGTGTTCGACTAATGAATTATAAAAAATTGTACTACAGTTGCTAGGGTTTTATACTCCAAATGTTCTAAAATTATACTTCAATTTATTAAAATTGTACTTATTTTTTCTAAAATTATACTTCATTTGTCAATCTCAAGGGATATAGTTGAAGAGATTTTTGGTTCAATCAATACATCACACAATGAATTAGTTTTAACTAGTAACTCAATTGATGCATGGAGGAATTGCATGTATAGGGAGGGTTAAACATTCAAAGATGCTCAGGAGTTCAGAATTATGTGGTGTCTCCTTTGTAGTCTTTTAAATACAAGAAAAATGACAACAAAAAAATCATAGCCATTTGCAATGATGTAAATTGCAAATGGAGAATTTATGCATCAAGGCATGAGGCTGATAAACTATTTGGCATTTGAAGATGCAATTTAGAGCACACATATGGTAAGGCTAATCTTCAGATAAGAGGACATCCTAAAGCCGATTCTGCTTGGATTGCTAACATTGTAAAGGACAAATTGAGATTAGAGCCATGTTATCGGCCTTCTACCATATTGAAAGATGTCTATAGAGAATATGGTGTGGAACTTAGGTACCATAAAGCATGGATGGGTAAAGAATTAGATATGCATGACATCCATGGCACTGAGAAGGGATCTTATGATAAGTTGAGGTGATATTATGATGTTGTGAAAAGGACAAACTATGAAAGTATTGCAGACTATGAGATTGACCTAATTAGTCAAAAATTTCATTGGCTATTTATATGTTTCAATACTTGCCTCATTGGTTTTCTCAGGGAATACAGGGCGTTGATATTTTCAGATGGAACCCATATTAAAAATAAATACAAAGGATGATTACTCAATGTTGTCAGTAAGGATGCTAATGATGACTTATTCATGCTAGCATATGCATTTGTTGACTCTGAAAATGATATTAATTGGGAGTGGTTCTACTTCAAGTTAAAAAGTGTCTTAGATTCTCAATATCTACCTGGCTTATCAAGGTTCACTTTCTTCTCCGATCGACATCCAAGTTTTCTTAAGGCCTTCCTCATGATATTTTCCGATAGCTACCATACATATTGCTTGAGATACTTAGTGGATAACTTTAAGAAACAAGTGTATTTTATCTTTGTTTATGAAACAATTATGTGAAATAGACTCTAATTCATAATATTTAGCACATTAATATTCTATTATTTTAAATTCAGGTATTAAGGAAGTACCCTCCATATGACAAGAAATATTAGTGCTCTATTTTTATGAAAACTACATTTGCACCTACAAAGCAGGAGTATACACGACATATAGATAGCATCTTGGAGTCATTGCTGCTTGCCAAAGACCTTATTATGCAGTCTGACCCACTATTTTAGGCAAATTTCTTATTTAGTGGAGATTGATAGGGGGTAATAAATAATAATTAAGCAGAATATTAGAATAATTGGGTTAAACAAGCCCAATTTATGCTAGTTGCAGCTATGGTTGATCACATACGCATGCAAATAATGGTTATAATGTATGATTGACCAAAAGAATCTCATAAGATGATTGGTCAATTATGTTCTAAGTAAGAGAAGAAGTTAGCAATGAATCATATGTTGTCTCGTAACTTAAAAGCTAACATGTCTAGTGGTTAGAGCTTTGAGGTGATTAAGCAAGATAAATCGTATGCCGTAGATTTACATGGCAGGATTTGTTCATGCAAAGCATGGCAAATTGATAAAATACTATGCAAACATGCTTGTGCTTGTATCAAGTCAAGGTTACTTTCACCATATGACTTCACCGATCAATACTACCAAGTTGAGATGTATCAACAAGCATACCAAGCAATGATAAATCCTATCCCTACGTTTGATATGAATTTGTTCCCACCAGATAATGATGGCCTCATTACTGCACCTGATTGGCAATCTTAGCCTAGGCGTAAAGGACATAAAGAATTCCATCATAAATTGAGAAATATGTAATTAAGTGTAAAAGGTGTGATAGAATATGGCATAATCATAAAACCTGCAAAGAATCAATAAATTAGTTAAATTCTGTACTTCAATGAAAAATATTTTATACTTTGTTTGTTCTTGGTTTGTACTTCAATTCCCTCAAATTATACTTAAATTGGTTGCCCAGTTTCAAATGGAATCGAAGTGTACTTCAACAAAAATATTTTACGCTTTGTTTGTTCGGGGTTGTACTTCATCTCCTTCAAATTGTACTCACATTCCCTACCCAGTTTCAAATAGATTGAAGTGAACTTCAAGAAAACACATTTTATACTTTATTTGTTCGAGGTTTGTACTTCATTTTACTCAAATTGTTAATAGAATTGAAATGTACTTCAACAAGAAACATTTTATACTTTATTTGTTCTGGGTTTGTACTTCATCTCTTTTGATTAGTACTTATAATCCCTATCCAGTTTCAATTAAATTGAAGCGAACTTCAAAGAAACACATTTTATTCTTTGTTTGTTCTTGATTTGTACTTCATTTTTCTTAAATTGTAATCCAATTGGCTGCTTAGTTTCAGTGGAACCGAAGTGTACTTCAACAAAAAATATTTTATACTTTGTTAATTTTGGGTTTGTACTTCATTTTCTTCAAATTTTACTCAAATTCCTTGCCCAATTTCAAATTAATTGAAGTGAACTTCCAAAAAAAACATTTTATACTTTGTTTGTTCAGGATTTGTACTCCATTTTACTCAAATTTTACTCAAATTGGTTGCCCAGTTTCAATGAAATTGAAGTATATTTCAACAAAATACATTTTATACTTTGTTTATTCTGGGTTTGTACTTCATTTTCTTTGAATTTTACTCAAATTCCTTGCCCAATTTCAATTGAATTGAAGTGAACTTTAAAAAAATATATTTTATATTTTGTTTGTTCAGGATTTGTACTCTATTTTACTCAAATTGGTTGCCCAGTTCCAATGGAACTAAAGTGTACTTCAATGAAATACATTTTATACGTTATTTGTTTTGGGTTTGTACTTCATTTTCTTTGAATTGTACTCACATTTCCTACCTAATTTCAGTTGAATTGAGGTGAACTTCAAATAAACATATTTTATACTTTATTTGTTTAGGGTTTGTACATCATTTTACTCAAATTGGTTGCTCAATTTCAATGGAACTAAAGTGTTCTTTAATGAAATACATTTTATACTTTGTTTGTTTAGGTTTGTACTTCATTTTCTTCGAACTGTTCTCACATTCCCTGCCCAAGTTCAATTGAATTGAAATAAACTTTAAAAAAACGCATTTTATACTTTGTTTGTTCTTATTTTGTACTTCAATTCTTTTAAATTATACTCAAATTGACTGCTCAGTTTTAATAAAACTGAAGTGTACTTCAATGAAACATATTTTATAGTTTTCGTTTTTGGGGTTTGTACATCATTGCCTCCAAATCGTACTGCAATTCGCTTTCCAGTTCAATTTAATTTAAGTTTACTTCAAGAAACCATATTTTATACTTTGTTTGTTCCACATTTGTACTTCATTTAATTCAAAATCATTGCCAAATTTCAATGAAAAATATTATAAATACTGATGAAAAATTACACTTACATAAAAAATAATATTATAAATAAAGTATGCTTCAATTTACTTATGTATTTACATACAAAGTACAAATAATGTAATATTTCTTAACATTTTTTTCCTTATTTTGACAATTTTGAATTTAATACCCTAATATTTTTACTAATATTGTTGAATTGAAATTTGTTCAATGATTTGAATTTTAAGTCTTGGTAAAAGTAACCAAATTATAAAAATATGCATGATATTTATCATATGAATAAAATTTATTAAAGTTTTAATTTGTTAACCTCTAGTGTTCAACTGATGAATGTTGTCAATTGTAGTAATAAAAGAATTCTTATGCTTTGAAAGATTTTAACAAATGAGAATTCGACGATAATATCCATAATATCACCGGTACAAATATGTACTTCACATTATATGATAATTTCAAAATATTGTACATGACAATCATTTTAATTATTGGAGAATAATTGTTCAATTACAATACATGTACTTCAAAAGAATATATTTTATATTTTATTAATTCAATATTTGTACTTCAGTATGCAAAAATTGTACTCACATTCACTGCCCAATTTCAATTGAAGTGAAGTGAATTTTAAAAAAACACATTTTATACTTTGTTTGTTCAAGGTTTTTCCTTCATTTTCCTCAAATTATACTCAAATTCCCTGTCCAATTTCAATTGAATTGAAGTGAACTTCAAAGAAATACATCTTATACTTTGTTTTTTCTTAGTTTGTAATTCACTGCCCTCAAATTTTAATCCAATTGGCAACCCAATTTCATTGAAATCGAAGTGTACTTCAACAAAAAATATTTTATACTTTGTTTATTTTGGGTTTGTACTTCATTCCTTTCAAATTGCATTCCCATTCCCTGTCCAGTTTCAATTGAATTGAAGTAAACTTCAAAAAAACACATCTTACTTTATTTTTTCTTGGTTTGCACTTCACTGCTATCAAATTGTAATCAAATTTGCTACCCAATTTCACTGAAATCGAAATGTACTTCAACGAAAAATATTTTATACTTTATTTGTTCTGGGTTTGTACTTTATTTCTTTTGAATTGCACTCACATTTCTTGCCCAGTTTCAATTGAATTAAATTGAACTTCAAAGAAATAAATTGCATACTTTGTTTGTTCAGGGTTTGTACTTTATTTAAATTGGCTACCCAGTTTCAATAGAACTAAAGTGTACTTCAACGAAACACATTTTATAATTTGTTTGTTCTGGGTTTGTACTTCATTTTCTTCAAATTGTACTCATATTCCCTACCCAGTTTCAGTTGAATTGAAGTGAACTTTAAAGAAGCACATTTTATACTTTGTTTATTCTAGCTTTGTACTTCATTTCCCTCAAATTATACTCAAATTAGTTGCCTAGTTTCAGTAGAATCCAAGTATACTTCAACGAAAAATAATTTATACTTTATTTATTTTTTATTTTCATTTCATTTCCTTCGAATTGTACTCAAATTCATTAGGCATTTTCAATTGAGTTGAAGTGTACTTCAGCAAAATACATTTTATACTTTGTTTATTCTAAGTTTGTACTTTATTTCAATCAAATTATACTTAGATTCACTCCTTGTTTTAAATGAAATTTAAGTGCACTTCAACGATACATATTTCATACCTTATTTCTTTGGGTTTGTACTTTATTTTCCTTCTATTGTATTCAAATTTGTTGTCCAGTTTCATGAAAATTAGTCATGTTATACATCAGTGCAGTGGTTATACTTTATTTTTTCCACTTTTATACTTCATTTTCCTCAAATTATACTCAATTCACTGCCCAATTTTAATTTAAAATATTATAAATACTTGATGAAAAACTACACTTACATACAAAATAATATTATATACAAAGTATGCTTCAATTTACATATGTATTTAAATACAAAGTGTGATTCAATTTACATATGTATTTACATATAACCAACATAGAGTACAAAATTCAAGCACATTAAGTGTAAAATATCAACTATTGAAATATCTCCTATTAAAGTACAAAATATAACCAACATGGAGTACAAAACTTAGCACATTAAGTGTAAAGTATCAACTATTGAAGTATCCCTTATTAAAGTACAAAATATGACCTACATGGGATACAAAACTCAAGCACATTAAGTATAAAGAATCAACTATCAAGTACGAAAGATCAGCACATGAAGTACAGATATCCCAGCATGGAGTATAAAAGATCTGCACATGAAGTACAAATATCGCCAACATAAAGTGCAAAAGAATATCACATTAAGTATAAATATCACCAACTTGAAGTACAAAAAACACAGTACATTAAGTACAAATATCACCAACATGAAGTATAAGATATTATCAAATTAAGTACAAATATCAACAAATCAAGTATAAGATATCATTTCATTTATTACAAATAGACAATTTACAAATAAATGCAAATAGCAAAAACTTAAAATATTAAGTAGTTGACAACACCTTTTTCTCTTCTTGTTCTTTATTATTATTATTTTTTGCACGAGGACAATAGGTCTTTGTCACTTGTCTTGCTCTTTTAGTTGCTGTGGTGCTCAAGGGGCTAATAAAATTTGGAGATTTCTATTTTGGCTTCATGTCTTCTCGATTACGCATATTTGTCACAATTGAGGACATGACATTTGTCACTTCAATCGTAGATTCCTTGAATTCAGCCACTTGAATTGGTACATAAAGTTCTATTTTCAAAGGTTTGGGAGAATATGAAAGATTATGACAGTGTTTTGTTTAACTTTCTTCATCCACCATATCTTTAGATTTATCCCCTTCTTTCTATGCATTATCTACCAAATCAAGTCCTCCATCATGTACAAACTCTCTAGCTTTCTGTTCAAGATCCTTCCCATCAATCTTGTTCTTAGCTAGATGCTCCTCCTCACCTTGCTCCTTTATTGCCATCATATTAAATGAAGCATTTTTTTCAATGATTTAATTTCTTCAACTTTTGCTATAATAATTGCTTCATATATTGTATGATCACAAACATGGACTTTACTGATAGCAATACAGGTAGCCTTTGATTTCTTAATAAAAATTGTCAATTCTGACTTCTCTGGAGCAAGGTTGAGGGCTACAACCTATTACAATAAAAATAATTATCAAATTCAAATTCTTGTACAAAACATTAACAATTAATTATTACAATTATTACCATTTCTGTTGTAATTTATTTCAATTTATTCTCTGCCTCATCCATATTATGTGGGAGTTTGCTATCCTTTCACTGGTAAAAGCGTGAAAACTTAAATAAACTCACTACTAAAGCCAATGATGAGATGCGTTCGTAAATCCATGTCCATCATTCATAAATCAAAAATTATACTCACTTGAATATAAATATAATCAATGTTATTAGAAAAATGAAGCAAACACTTTCCATCAAAATGACTATGCACCCATCAATGTACTTCTTGGTTCTTTCTCCACCTACTCCTAAATGGTTCTTTATATCTTAGACAAGAAAATTATATGCAGCTATACCCCATGTATACAGACCAACTCTAGATAAATTATTCAAGTATGGAAGAAGAAATCATGGAGTCCAATAATTAGATGTTGGAAACAAAAAAAAATTAAAAACAAAAAGTATGTGCAACCTACAAAAATTATTCAAGTCCTCATCACAATCCTTATATACATACTTCCCAAACGTTTTTGCTATTTCAGATCTGGTTATATTCTGCAACTTTTCAGAAAAAAGGTTGTCAAAGGTTGAAGACTTTATCTTCAATGTTATATCAACAAATTGGCCCATATATAGCAACCCTAAAACCATAGAAAATTTAGTTGTAGAAAAAGGAACCTTAACCCCCTTCGAAAAATGAAATGACAGCTTTTTTGAGTCAAAGCTCCTAAGTATGGCTTCAAGCCAAATGAAACTTGAACTTAACTTAAGCATATTCATGTATATATAGAAAGGGATCTTCTTCAATGCATCAAAATGTTTTAACCCCATTTTGGAATTCACAATCTCCAATTTACTCTAAACAAATTGGGGGGAGCAACGAGAGCAGACCTCATAATGTCTTGGCTTTGCTGCAATCAAATAAAGAAAAATTAATATATAAATAGATAATAAACTAACTCTTTTAGATAATGTGTACTGAAAACTTGAAAGTTTTGTACTATAGATGCTTTTAAAATGTATTTCAGAAACACATAATCTATTATACTACACTTTTAATTAGTGTATACTTCAACTTGAATATTTTATACTACAGTTGCTTCTAAAATATATTGCAGATACACAGATTATATACTATATTTTCATTTAATGCATACTGTAGGCTTAAATATTTATACTACAGTTGCTTCTAAAATATATTACAAATACAAAGATTATATACTACACCTTTAGTTAATGTATACTGTAGGCTTAAATATTTTTGTACTACAGATGCGTTTACAATATACTACAGTTACACTAATTATATATTATACTTTTATCTAATGTGTACTCCAAGTTTGAATATTGATACTACATTTGCTTCTAAAATATACTGTAGCTACATAGATTATATACTATAATTTTTGCCAATGTATACTAGAAGATTGAATGTTTTATACTACATTTGCCTCTGAAATGTACTACAACTACAAAGATTATATACTACAATTTTGCCTAATGTGTATTGTAAGATTGAATATTGTAGGCTATATTTGCTTCTAAAATGTACTACAGTTATATAGATCATATACTACACTTTTGCCTAATGTGTACTAAAAGTTTGAATATTTTGTTCTATAGATAATACACTACCATTTTTAAATAGTTTTACAGTATAATTTCACCATATAATTTTAGGTAAAAAGAAGTAGAAACCCTAAAAAGGTAAAGTCCAACTTTCATGCCCTTCAAGTACAAATCAAAAACTTCCCATCTCATGACAAAAATCATATATATATCAAATGGGTTCAAGTGTTTAATGACTAAAAAAATGAATAAAAACCCTAAATATGAGAAAATAGACAAGAAATAAGTGTAACACTGAAAAATCACTGACATTTGAAATTGTAAATTCAGAAAACATACCTTTGTTTCTTTTGCTCACTTTTTTTTGTACTTGACTTCTTTTGCAGCTGTTTTTCCTTACATTGTCGTAAAAAAATGATAGAAATATTGGTGTCTTTTTCTTTTTTCACTTCTTCTTCACGTGTCAATAGCAGAAGAATGGTTTCGCACTCTTTTCTTTTTGTACCTCGAGAAATCAATTTCAGGCACAAAATAAAATGAAAAGCATTCTTCTTGAAGAGAGAAACACATTTCTCAGGTATTTTTGTTGTTTTTTTTTCAACTACAAGGGTATATACATCTGTCTAAAAGATATAGAGAGTGATTCCTAAATTATGTGAAAAGGTGGGGAGTTTAGTATATAAAAATTTAAATATGGACTGAACACTAAATTGAAAGTAGGGTAAGAGATTTTTTTTCTTCTATTTAACCTAAATTTTAAAGTGTAAATAACATTATACATTTGTATAATGAAATTTTAAGAAACAAGATTATATTTAAAATATTATATTACATGTTCACATACTATATTGTAGAATATTTTGTCTTTGAATAATAAAATATAACTGTGACTCATTACAATACGAAAAAATTTCCATTTAAATATTAAAAAAATAATTTGGACATATAAGTGTAAAATATGCAAATAATTTTTGATAAAAAATGTAAAATACAATACTTTAATTTTATTGTGCAGACAATGATTTTTAATGTTAAAATACATATTATTAAGCATGCATATATAATATATTTATAACTTGCATTGTTGAGCACATTTATATAAATAGTAAAAAATTTCATTAGAATGTAATTATCTTTTTTGAATTAATTATAAGCAAATGAATCGATTGCGCTAAAAATTTTTTTGAAGTATTTATATATATGTGTGTGTGTGTGTGTGTGTGTGTGTGAAATATAAATTTCTACAATTTGACTTTATGTATAGGTACATGTATACCTCACACTGATATGTAAGCTATGTAATTAGTACAAAAAATGTTGCATGAGTGATGGAAAATATTTTCATGTAGCTCCAACAGAAGGGAATAGCATTAGGATGAGGTTTCGCCCCAAGCGTTACACTTGACAGAAGGAATAGTAGTTAGAGTTTGAAAAGGCAAAGGACAGCATCCTACCATTATTGGAATAGGAATCATAATCGGCT